>OZ026559.1:3688173-3888173 GCA_964020155.1 Chondrilla cf. caribensis
AATGACCTCTCCTTCAGGGCAAGGGTACGTCTGATCCTCATATTTGAATGACGAGAGTTGGCTTTGCTCCATTTTGTGTGGAGACCGTTGTACTACCAGCTAGTGTATTCAGTGTTGTGGGAATGTGCCTTGTTATCAAGGAATGAATCCATTTATCTCTGTTTGTTCGTTGGCGGATGAGGAGGGTGAGATATTTGTGTGAGCTGCACACATGTATACATTGTCATAGGTCTGGGCACTCTGTGTGCGCACGTATTATACATACTGAAGAGCACAGCATACATACATACATCAGTGTACCAATTGGAGAGTGTGTGTTAGAAGAAATGAGTTTGTGGTGCTTGTACCCTATGTACATACCCTCTAATGTGCACAGCCATCTTGTAAAATTTGTTGTTGTTGTTGTTGTTTACAGATTCCAGTGATGAATTTGTTATTGTCATTCCACCGTGCTTTGATCCGAATTCTCCCCTCACTGCTGCTGGACAGACTCAGCAGAACACTGTCGAGGACAGGACCAACGACAAGAATAACACTATTAGTGGAGAAGACAGCATTGGGGGGCTCCCAGACTGGGAGGTGCTGTCCTCGCAAGATGGACCACCCCAGCCTATTCCCCAACTAGGACCTAATCCGGACAACACCAGCCCACGTATTTCACCAAATGCCACACCGAAGCAGGCCAGGAGGGATGCCAGCAACTTCAAGTTTCATAGATTGACCCTCGGTGAGGCCACCATCAAGGAGCCTCTCACCATAGCCACTGGTCTGGTCAATACGTTCACCAACTTTGTCAAGGACATCCACGTCCATCACCGCCCACAGGACTCCCCAGCTGGGGACATTAGGTTTGAACCTGTTGATAACAACCAGAATATTTGTGGACAGAATGACCTCAACACCCCTTTCAAAGGTGGATCAGACGATGACTTTCAGGTATGTATGTTTGTATGTATGTACATATTTGCTGCTGTGTGTGTTACAGCACTTGTCTGTGTGTGTCTGCCTCACTGTATGTTCTTCAGATGTTATATTCATCCCTCTTGTTTGTCCGTAGGATGCCTGTACAGACTTGGTTGACCAGGGAGGTATCCAATGTGAAGGAGACAGTTGTGATAACACTTCTACCAGGCCTGCTTTCAAGCTTCCAAAGAAGTACACACCTCCACAGGCAAAGTGGGCACCTCCTAAAGAACCCACTAACCTCGTGGATAGGCTGGCGAGCATGGGATTCCCGAATCGCCACCTGAACGAGGAGCTGTTGAAGAAGCACAACAACCACATAAGAGCTGTTGTCAATGACCTCCTGGACCGCCAGAGTTGAACTTGCTGTGTGTAATACACCTACCTACCCACAATAATAATGAAATGCTTCATAGTTTAGCACCCACACCCAAACACACACACACACACACAGTGCATATTAAAATTATTATTACGAATATCTCTATTTCAGACGTATGTATGTATTAATTTTGTGAGTGTGTTAAAATGATTTTTATAAATTTATGCTGATGCATACAACTTCATATTATGTGTATTAGTGCATTGTTTAATTATGTTTTGTGCATTGAAAGGTAGTTAAGTGGGTCAAAGTCTGATCCTATTACACCAAACTCTCCAAACCAACAAGTATCCCTCCCCCCCCCACGCACACACACACACACTGAAACTACTTAGGCATCTCTTTTTGGGCTTCGACTTTATTACGTTTGGCATACCCGTTATGCCATACCCGAATTCCAGACCAATTTCTAATTCTTGGAATGGTTATGGGTGGTTTATGGCCTTGAGTTGAAAAAAAAATAAAAAAAGGTCACCCACTCGGGGTCGAACAAACCCATGGTCGGCTTTATAGGGACTTTCCACAGGTACTGTGTACTTGGTCATTCCGCGAATGCAGAAGACACTATTCTAGCTGGGAGGTCAGCCGCGAGTCCCAAAGCTCCCCCCTACGGTTCTTTGTAGAGAGTATTGCGACTGACCACCAGGAAGTGAGCTCTTTTTTTTTCAGAGAAAAAAACCGTCCTTTCGAGGTTTCGAACCCGCGACCTGGAGCCTAGAGTCGTGTCACCTGACCAACCGGCTACCGTGACCTATCTATTTTATTATCAGTATCTGCGCTATTTATAGTTGCCCTAAGTGTTAAATTTGATAAATAATGATAAAAGTGGAGTCGCAGAAGCCTTCCCCAGCACTCAAAATACTTGGACGTCTACTTTAGGTTTGTAAAAACCTTCGCTGGAGGTATAAAGTTCGGCGAAGCCGTTTCGCTTGAATTCTAGCCGAATTTCTAATTCTCGGCCTTTTGAAACCGGCCATCTTTATTGCCCAATATAAAATATAATATAAATTCACTGTTTCAGTTACGTGTAAGAAATCATTCTGACATTATGTTACCTAAAGACTCGTGACAGATTCTAATGATCAGTGCGTACTGGAGATCGATGGGTGCAGTGGGAACGAAGTTCTTTCAGTTTTTACTAACCGCAGAAGAACGGAAAGATGACAGTAAGAAGGAATCCAAATGGAAATTACCTGGAGAAGAAGAGATCCTTCGGAAAATGCAGTCTTCGGAATCCGATATGTCAGCCCAATTACAGAAGAAGTTTAATCCTAATAAACACATGGGACCCAGTCCTTCCAACGACACGCCTCTGATATAGGCAGGTTCGAGCACAAACTTTTCCTGAACGAATGCCTTCGATTTGGCGGTGACAAGAGTTATGTTTATCATCCGTCTGTGTGTCTGTTGGACAAGGTGTGTGTGTGTGTGTGTGTGTGTGTGTGTGTGTGTGTGTGTGTGTGTGTGTGTGTTTGTGTGTGTGTGTGTGTGTTTGTGTGTGGTATGTGTTTGTGTGTGTGTGTGTGTGTGTGTGTGTGTGTGTGTGTGTGTGTGTGTGTGTGTGTGTGTGTGTGTGTGTGTGTTCACATGTTTCAATGCTGTGTAGGATGAGAATACACCATTACATCTGGCTGCTCAGTCTGGTCTACTTGGATGTGTTGAAGTAAGTGTGTACCTGTACCAACGTATGTACGTATGAATGTACGTATGTATGTAATGTATTGTACAATTTATATGTACAGAGTTTTGTGTGTGTATAGAGTGCTGTGTGTAGTGTGCTGTGAGTGAGTGTGTAGAGTGCTGTGTGTAGTGTGCTGTGAGTGTGTAGAGTATTGTGTGTAGTGTGTCTATATGTAGAGTGTTGTGTGTATAGTGTGCTGTGAGTGTTGTGTGTGAGTTTGTAGAGTGTTGTGTGTAGTGTGCTGTGAATGTTGTGTGTGAGTGTGTAGAGTGTTGTGTGTAGTGTGTATGTACGGTACACGAAGTAAAAAAGTAAACGTTCTACGCCGTAGCTACGCCCGTATTTGCATCAGTACGTAACCCGTACGTATTGAAGAAAACGCCCGTACTTGTTCCCGTAAGTACTTGCTCCCGTACGTAAGTACGCCTGTACTGTTTCGTAGGTAGATTCCTTGCAGATCGTTTAACGCCTTAAGTGCTAACTCCCAGGAATTCTCTGTAGGCTTTGTAGACCTTGTTTAGAGTGTTTTTGAACGCTTTTCCACGATTTCGAGCGAAGCGAAGACTCATGGTTACGTTTAGGTTGTCACAGGAAAACGAGAGAAGGTTTTGAAGACAGTAGCTCCGATTGAAGGTCACGCTATATCGGCAAAACTGAGGATCTAACATTTAACACTTCTTCGGCGTCGAAATCCACACGTACGTACGATACGTACTATGCTACGCCCGTTCTTTACTACGCTCGTAGTACGACCCGTACGTTTTCCTTACTACGTGCGTACTAGTATCCGTAGGTTATCCGTACTTACAAACGTAGAACGCCCGTAGTGCGTTTACTTTTTTACTTCGTGTACCGTATGTAGAGTGTTGTGTGTAATGTGTATGTATGTAGAGTGTTGTGTGTAGTGTGCTGTGAGTGTTGTGTGTGAGTGTGTAGAGTGTTGTGTGTAGTGTGTGTGTATGTAGAGTGTTGTGTGTAGTGTGCTGTGAGTGTTGTGTGTGAGTGTGTAGAGTGTTGTGTGTAGTGTGTGTGTGTAGAGTGTTGTGTGTAGTGTGCTGTGAGTGACTGTGTGTGGTGAACTTACTTGTAACTTGCAATTTTTGAGATTTTTACTATCCCAATTCTCATTTGTAGCCAACAGAAAAATCAGAAATGGAAACAGACAATGACCTCTCCTTCAGGGCAAGGGTACGTCTGATCCTCATATTTGAATGACGAGAGTTGGCTTTGCTCCATTTTGTGTGGAGACCGTTGTACTACCAGCTAGTGTATTCGGTGTTGTGGGAATGTGTCTTGTTATCAAGGAATGAATCCATTTATCTCTGTTTGTTTGTTGGCAGATGAGGAGGGTGAGATATTTGTGTGAGCTGCACACATGTATACATTGTCATAGCTCTGGGCACTCTGTGTGCACACGTATATACATACTGAAGAGCACAGCATACATACATACATCAGTGTACCAATTGGAGAGTGTGTGTTAGAAGAAATGAGTTTGTGGTGCTTGTACCCTATGTACGTACCCTCTAATATGCACAGCCATCATGTAAAATCTGTTGTTGTTGTTGTTGTTTACAGATTCCAGTGATGAATTTGTTATTGTCATTCCACCGTGCTTTAATCCGAATGCTCCCCTCACTGCTGCTGGACAGACTCAGCCGAACACTGTCAAGGACAGGACCAACGACAAGAATAACACTATTTGTGGAGAAGACAGCATTGGGGGGCTCCCAGACTGGGAGGTGCTGTCCTCGCCAGATGGACCACCCCAGCCTATTCCCCAACTAGGACCTAATTCGGACAACACCAGCCCACGTATTTCACCAAATGCCACACCGAAGCAGGCCAGGAGGGATGCCAGCAACTTCAAGTTTCATAGATTGACCCTCGGTGAGGCCACCATCAAGGAGCCTCTCACCATAGCCACTGGTCTGGTCAATACGTTCACCAACTTTGTCAAGGACATCCACGTCCATCACCGCCCACAGGACTCCCCAGCTGGGGACATTAGGTTTGAACCTGTTGATAACAACCAGAATATTTGTGGACAGAATGACCTCAACACCCCTTTCAAAGGTGGATCAGACGATGACTTTCAGGTATGTATGTTTGTATGTATGTACATATTTGCTGCTGTGTGTGTTACAGCACTTGTCTGTGTGTGTCTGCCTCACTGTATGTTCTTCAGATGTTATATTCATCCCTCTTGTTTGTCCGTAGGATGCCTGTACAGACTTGGTTGACCAGGGAGGTATCCAATGTGAAGGAGACAGTTGTGATAACACTTCTACCAGGCCTGCTTTCAAGCTTCCAAAGAAGTACACACCTCCACAGGCAAAGTGGGCACCTCCTAAAGAACCCACTAACCTCGTGGATAGGCTGGCGAGCATGGGAATCCCGAATCGCCACCTGAACGAGGAGCTGTTGAAGAAGCACAACAACCACATAAGAGCTGTTGTCAATGACCTCCTCGACCGCCAGAGTTGAACTTGCTGTACATGTGTGTAATACACCTACCTACCCACAATAATAATGAAATGCTTCATAGTTTAGCACCCACACCCAAACACACACACACACACACACACACACTGCATATTAAAATTATTATTACGAATATCTCTATTTCAGACGTATGTATGTATTAATTTTGTGAGTGTGTTAAAATGATTTTTATAAATTTATGCTGATGCATACAACTTCATATTATGTGTATTAGTGCATTGTTTAATTATGTTTTGTGCATTGAAAGGTAGTTAAGTGGGTCAAAGTCTGATCCTATTACGCCAAACTCTCCAAACCAACAAGTATCCCCCCCCACTGGAACTCCTTAGGCATCTCTTTTTGGGCTTCGACTTTATTACGTTTGGCATACCCGTTATGCCCGAATTCCAGACCAATTTCTAATTCTTGGAATGGTTATGGGTGGCTTGAGTTGAAAAAGAAATAAAAAAAGGTCACCCACTCGGGGTCGAACAAACCCATGGTCGGCTTTATAGGGACTTTCCACAGGTACTGTGTACTTGGTCATTCCGCGAATGCAGAAGACACTATTCTAGCTGGGAGGTCAGCCGCGAGTCCCAAAGCTCCCCCCTACGGTTCTTTGTAGAGAGTATTGCGACTGACCACCAGGAAGTGAGCTCTTTTTTCAGAGAACCTCATGGATAGGCTGGCGAGTTTGCGATGAGGATGGCGATTCACTGTTTCAGAGAAAAAAACCGTCCTTTTGAGGTTTCGAACCCGCGACCTGGAGCCTAGAGTCGTGTCACCTGACAAACCGGCTACCGTGACCTATCTATTTTATTATCAGTATCTGCGCTATATATAGTTGCCCTAAGTGTTAAATTTGATAAATAATGATAAAAGTGGAGTCGCAGAAGCCTTCCCCAGCACTCAAAATACTTGGACGTCTACTTTAGGTTTGTAAAAACCTTCGCTGGAGGTATAAAGTTCGGCGAAGCCGTTTCGCTTGAATTCTAGCCGAATTTCTAATTCTCGGCCTTTTGAAATCGGCCATCTTTATTGCCCAATATTATAAATTCACTGTTTCAGTTACGTGTAAGAAATCATTCTGACATTATGTTACCTAAAGACTCGTGACAGATTCTAATGATCAGTGCGTACTGGAGATCGATGGGTGCAGTGGGAACGAAGTTCTTTCAGTTTTTACTAACCGCAGAAGAACGGAAAGATGACAGTAAGAAGGAATCCAAATGGAAATTACCTGGAGAAGAAGAGATCCTTCGGAAAATGCAGTCTTCGGAATCCGATATGTCAGCCCAATTACAGAAGAAGTTTAATCCTAATAAACACATGGGACCCAGTCCTTCCAACGACACGCCTCTGATATACGCTGTCAGGTTCGAGCACAAACTTTTCCTGAACGAATGCCTTCGATTTGGCGGTGACCCTTTCGTAACTAACGCCAATGGTCAAACAGCCTTTCATGTAGCGTGTGCTTCTTCTCGTTCGAGTCAGAGAACAGACAAAAAGAGAAAGGAACTTCTCCAAATGCTCTGAGACCAGCCTGTGAAGAAAGAATATCCACTACCGTTTATCAATGGTTCGGACCGCGAGAGAAATGGAATGGACAAGAGTTATGTTTATCATCCGTCTGTGTGTCTGTTGGACAAGGTGTGGTGGTGGTGGTGGTGTGTGTGTGTGTGTGTGTGTGTGTGTGTGTGTGTGTGTGTGTGTGTGTGTGTGTGTGCGTGCGTGTGTTGTGTGTGTGTGTGTGTTTGTGAGTGTGTGTGTGTGTGTGTGTGTGTGTGTGTGTGTGTGTGTGTGTGTGTGTGTGTGTGTACCAACGTATGTATGAATGTACGTATGTAATGTGCGTATTGTACAATTTATGTGCAGTCGAACCTTATTAACACAACATCTCTTTAGCATAAGATTATTGTTAAGTCTCTACATTTTCAGCTGATGTACACGTGCATTATGTAAGTACTGTCAACAGGAAATGCTTTTAGCATGGAATTGTGGAATTGTCCATAGAGTATCACGTTAAGGAGGTTCAACTGTACATTGGTGTGTACATGGTGTGCTTTGTATGTATGTATATTGTGTATACCTACATATGTACGTACGCACATGTACATACATACATGTACGTATCTAGAGATTCTGTATGCACCATGCACATGTGCTTATTATCCTCTTTTCTAACGCCAACACCCAGCTTCTCTTGGCTTATGGGTCTCCATTGTTGAGGAAGAACACTTTGGGAAAGACTCCATGTGATTTGGCATCAGATTCTGGTCAATTTGTGATAGTAAAACTACTAGAGCCCAAGATGGTGTTTGTAGTGAGTGAATGTGTAGAGTGCTGTGTGTGTATAGAGTGCTGTGTGTAGTGTGCTGTGAGTGACTGTGTGTGAGTGTGTAGAGTGCTGTGTGTGAGGTTGTGTGTAGTGTGCTGTGAGTGTTGTGTGTGAGTGTGTAGAGTGCTGTGTGTGTGTGTATGCATGTAGAGTGCTGTTTATGCGTGTGTGTGTACGTAGAGTGTTGTATGTAGTGTGCTGTGAGTGTTGTGTGTGAGTGTGTAGTGTGTGTGTACGTAGAGTGTTGTGTGTAGTGTGCTGTGAGTGTTGTGTGTGAGTGTGTAGTGTGTGTGTGTATGTAGAGTGTTGTGTGTGAGTGTGTAGAGTGCTGTGTGTGAGGTTGTGTGTAGTGTGCTGTGAGTGTTGTGTGTGAGTGTGTAGAGTGCTGTGTGTGAGGTTGTGTGTAGTGTGCTGTGAGTGTTGTGTGTGAGTGTGCAGAGTGCTGTGTGTGAGTGTGTATGTATGTAGAGTGTTGTGTGTGTGTGTATGTAGAGTGTTGTGTGTAGTGTGTGTGTATGTAGAGTGTTGTGTGTGTGTGTGTGAGTGTGTAGAGTGTTGTGTGTAGTGTGTATGTATGTAGAGTGTTGTGTGTAGTGTGCTGTGTGTGATTGTGTAGAGTGTTGTGTGTAGTGTGCTGTGAGTGTTGTGTGTGTGTGTAGAGTGCTGTGTGTGAGCTTGTGTGTAGTGTGTTGTGAGTGTTGTGTGTGTGTAGAGTGCTGTGTGTGAGGTTGTGTGTAGTGTGCTGTGAGTGTTGTGTGTGAGTGTGTAGAGTGCTGTGTGTGAGTGTGTATGTATGTAGAGTGCTGTGTGTGAGAGTGTGTGTATGTAGAGTGTTGAGTGTAGTGTGCTGTGAGTGTTGTGTGTGGTGAACTTACTTGTAACTTGCAATTTTTGACATTTTTTCTTTCCCAATTCTCATTTGTAGCCAACAGAAAAATCAGAAATGGAAACGGATGATGACCTCTCCTTCAGAGGAAGGGTATGTCTGATCCTCATATTTGAATGTCGAGAGTTGGCTTTGCTCCATTTTTGTGTGGAGATCGTTATTCTACCAGCTAGTGTACTCGGTGTTGTGGGAATGTGTCTTGTCATCTAGGAATGAATCCATTTATCTCTATTTGTGTGTGCCAGACCTACACAATGCAGCACCAAGGATTGCATGAGATGAAGGAATTGAAGGCAAAACTGGCGGTACCCACAGATGTGCGGGCTTTGCTATCCATGTCTGTGCCTAAATGTGGAGAGATCAAGCTCCGCTCATTTGCAGCTGAGTTGCTGCTGGTCCATTATGGTGAGGAGAATATGTCCGCTATTTGCTATATATCATGTGACTGTCACATGACTTCTTTCACAATAGACTGGTCCATAGAGAAGGTACGTACTTGAAGTATGGAAAAAGGATCCTTTTGAAACTTTGAAAGATGCAAAACTTAAACTTGATGAAAGTTTATGTAAGAGTCATACACACACGCGCGTGCACATACACACACACACACACACCACACACACTCACACCACACACACACACACACACACACACACGCGCGTGCACACACACACACACGCACACACACACACACACACACATGCTCATGTGTACATATGTATGTACCATTGTGTAGTCACATCAATTACAAGTGCAACTTGCACTTCAATGTGCATTGTCTAATTCTTTATCTACTCTTGCAGTTGTAGTTCATGAACATCTCCCAAAGCCCTTGTCAACACATTATAATGTGAATTTTGATGATGAGCCAGAGTTCAGAAGTCTAGAGCCACCACTGCAGAGCCTGCAACCAGCAGGGAACTTCGAGGTTAGTGAGAGGGTGATTGATGGCTTCCCTCCAACCTGTCCTGTTCTGAGCACACATCCCCTCTGCTGTGCCTCATCTGGGACTTTGTTTGCTACAGTACATAGAACAGACTCACTTATACAGTGAAACCTCTCTAATCCGACACTCAATGGGACCTGAGAATAATGTTGGATTAGGAGGTTGTTGGATTCTGGAGTGCCTCTTGCCATACCTATGTATGGTGACTGTACCTCATATAATGGTCGGATTAGAGAGAATATTGGATTATAGAGGCTTTGCGTTCAAAGAAACCAAAAAATGACCTAATTCCAACAATATTGGCGGCCACCGCAATTATGTGTGTGGGCGGCTCAATTGGACTCTGCTAACGAACGGAAACAATTACCTCGATAACGCTCGGTAATTGTTTCTGTCCAGTGGCCGCCAATATTGTTGGATTTAGGTCATTTTTTGGTTTCTTTGAATGCAAATCGTTTGTCGATCGAAGCGTTCAGCACTAAGTCATTCCACCGATGGTAATGGGGCACCGTCGCAGCATGTATTGAAATGGCAAACTTGGGCAAGGGTTGTTTGTGGTTCACACACGATCCGTTAAAAGAGCACTTACTTTTCGATTCCTCCTGTCGACAAATTTCGGACTGCATCACTACTAAATACCTTAAAACAATTTGAATAACAATTGTCAACTTTTTGCACAACAATTTTTCAATTTCCTTCGCCGAAGAGCAGGGTTCGC
This sequence comes from Chondrilla cf. caribensis, assembly GCA_964020155.1. NCBI lineage: Eukaryota > Metazoa > Porifera > Demospongiae > Chondrillida > Chondrillidae > Chondrilla > Chondrilla cf. caribensis. Next base: position 3,698,572 of record OZ026559.1, read on the forward strand.
CAATCCGTCGTTCGGGACACCAAATGGTCGGCCATCAAGACATTTTTAGATGATGTCACTGAACTACGTCAATATAAAATCCAAGCATTTGCGAGGTTCTGAACTTTGTTCACAACTAGTTCTTATAGTAGTCCTCAATGTTGTATACAATAATACGTATGTTCCCGTGTATGTCCTCCATGGATAGGTCCTAAGTGAACACTCTTCAGGAAGTGGGTCTGTGTAGTTGATGAAGTAGGCAATGATGACACTAGATGGTTTAGCCCGATTGATGGGGTAGAAGGTATTTAGGAGTCTTTGATAGTTGTTAGGATAAACTTGATCCTTAGTATTGTCATGATCATTAAATTGATTAATGATCATGACAGTATCACTGATACAGCCATGCAAGCAGCATAATTGTTGGGCAGAATGAAATATATTGTAATTCAATCATATTATGACCAGGATCGGTCATTGATATTATTGCATACTTCACTCACATATTGCCACTTCTATACCTACCAGTCTACATCAGTTTAAATTGTTCAAAGATTTCTTTAAAATTCCAATGATATAAAATAGGAATGATTATTTATAAAATAGCATCCGTTACCATAGAAACAGTACTATTATACAGCAATTTCATAATGTATAAAGCGCTAGCAACAGTATAAAGCGTTAGCAATGGATGCTATAATGGTGAAGACATAGACACTCAGGCATTATGACATATCTTAACCACTAATTAATGTAGTAATGACTATGTTAATGAATGTTAGTACTGCGTCATGCAATGAATTACAATGGTTTTCTACGATGGCACAATATACTATTGTTATACATGCATTTAGTGGTGACAAATCTGTTTGATGCGTCATTTGACTTGCCAGCTTATCCATTCGAGTAGCCCATCAAATTTATTAAAATTAATGTTTTGCAAATTCATGATCATTACTCTCTATTAAATATTTTCCACATCAATTACTAATTATTATACTTACAGTGGATCACAAAAATCATTACCAAGGTATGAAATTAGTATACATATATGTACGTATATATACGTACAGGTATAGGGTAGAAGTGTGATACAGGATAAAATTTGTATGTTGTAGTTGATGAACATGGTATGCATGAAAATGTATATGACTATTGTGACCTTTATATTTGATGAAGTGCAAATAAATCAATTTTCATCTTGCAAATTCAACATCTGTTGCACCGTTTCTCTAACTTTCGCTCCAACTCTACGGATGATCCAAGCTCCTATTGGTGGAAGTGTATGATGTAGTACAAATATCAGAGAGGAGGAGACTGTTCTAGTCTCTTCTCCATATTTACTCAAATGTAGTACAAGTGTAATACTGAATGTTATTGATCCAAATCCAAAGACAAGTACTGCTATGAACATGAGTAGCAGTATCTGTTGAAGTGCTTGTTTTGGTGTGATTCTGTATTCCTCTTCTTTGATGAAGATTTGATCAATAGTGAAGGGAATGGATGTTATGATGATGCATACAAACATTGCACACCACACTGTGAGAATGGTGAATCCGTACAAGTGGGGATTAACACTCACTAAAACGAGTTGAAGAGGAAGATGTACTAATAGACGCATTAGACTCATGTAGATCCCCCAGATAGATGTTGTTGTAATGATCCTGTGTACATGTTGTTTTCTTCCCCAACATTTAGTTATTATGCTCCATGTTTTGGGAATGGGAAATGTAATATACTTGCTGTGAATGTAAGCTGTAACGCCACTTGCAATGAAAATGAATATGAATACTGGAATTGGTAAAGAACAGGTTTCTATTCTGTGTTCAGTGTTCCGTACCATGTTATTCGGATTACAGCTCAATGTCAACAATTCAGCAGTCGTGTAAATGTTGAAGACATGAGCAAGACTTGATACAGCCCAGAAGAATGGTACTTTAGCTTTGCTCCTACTTTGTTGTAGCCTCGTTAGTTTGTTTTTGCCAATGCCATGGAGTATGTAAGGTGCTGCAATTCCCAATAGGAGTAGAAACATTCCCACACCATTAAGGTGTGATTGTTTATGATGAGATTGAAGATATGTGCCAATCTTCAGCCTGTGATTCATATTTCTGACATCTGATACCAGACGATTGTCAGGGAGCCACTCAAAGAACACTCTTGTCTGTTTACTGCTGTCTTTGTTCTCTGAGTACTGTCCCTTGTGTAGTATTAGTGATTTGACCTGTATTTAATGAACATTTTGATAGAATTAAAAATTTTACAATAATTATTATTATTATTATTATTAACATAATCATTAATATTATCAATTATTATTATTAATGCACATGTGATGTAATTATTTCAGGTACTATTCTGTGTAATATTTATCATCATGATGTTATAAATACCAGGTCCTATAATATGATAGAAATGATAAATTTATGCATACATGTCCTAATTTAGGACCAATTACCACTTGTACTCTAGTTCTATTATAACATGCATGCAATCAAATCAAAAAGAAATGGAATGAATTGTAAATTAAAACTGACCATTCTCCCTCCAAATTCATTTTGAGGTATATATAAAGGATATTTTAATATACTTTTCAACATTGGTAGCTATAGATTTTATACTTGCCAGAGAGTTTGAAAGACCACCTAAATTTAATATAGTAATATTATGTACTGTAACAGTAGTCAAATAAAGATGCCATCAGAAAAATTTTCATGATCAGGAATTAATCTTTACCTGAATCACATGAAACTTGAGACCCATGCATCTATAATATACACATCACAGTGACTGTTAGCATTATAAAGACCTTCCATGATCATTTCCATTAAAGAAAGGCTAATTCTTTGGGACCTTTAAAGGAGATCGTAGCATCCAAAGCATGCTTACGAATTCAAAGCACAAATCAAAAATATAATAATGAATTTGTGCAATGTAGTTCCAAATGGTGCAGCTGCTATTTCATACAAATGTGATTCTCAAACATTTGCATCTAAATATACTTACCTCTGTGGTAACTGTACCAAGATCTCCCAATTCCTTACATTCCAATGGGATTTTAATGCAAGCAATTTGTGTAGGCAAGACAAAAGGTGAAGTTTTGTTGAAGAGCTGGTTGTAGCTTATAGTGGGGAGGTATTCACCAAATTCTATCCAGTGTAGATCTCCTGCAATATTAATAATGATTTTAGTGGTCCACATGTACCAATATATGTTGTGATAAGTGAAGTTTATTCCTGGGTATGTCCTCCATGGATAGGTCCCAAGTGAGCACTCTTCAGGAAGTGGGTCTGTGTAGTTGGTGAAGTAGGTTATTATTATATCAGATGGTCTAGCTCGATTGATGGGATAGAAGGCATTGATGAGTTGTTGATAGTTGTCAGGACAAGATTTGATGGATTTGAGTATTTCCAAGGCATCATCACAAACTTCATATCGCTCATGTTCACCACAGACCATGCCTGTAAAGACTGCTACTGATAATACCACTGTTGCAGTTACAATCATCCTCATTTCTAACAATGAACAAAATAATGCACTCAAATCTTACAGATAATAGACCAAAGCCAAGATTGACCATCTATAATATTTAAATATATATATGCATATGTCAGTCATAAGTCAGATGATGATATAACCTTTTCATCCGTTCGCACATTATAAAGGAAAACTTAAGCCACAGCACAGAACACTACCAAATGTTCAGCAATTTTAACTAGGAGGGTCATCCACTGTTGAAAATTGCTCATTTTCCATTTCTCATTGAGTTGTTTTTCTCAAGTTATTTTCCTTCTGCCTAACTACCATTAATTTCTTGATTGAGACTTTCTTTGACTTTGGGTTGCTGGCACACCTAAAATGGTCATTTTGTATATGTAAGACAAATGTTTGACAATCATGGCTATAAGCTAAGGATTCCGTTTGCTTTCTCTGTGGGGAAGTTATTAGGACACAAACATTATTGAGATGATGTTCTGGAAAGTTCACACTGGGCTGCCTCCCAGGAGGTTGAGCAATTCCACTGGTTCTCACATATTTCACACAAAGACTAACCTTTTCCCCACCTAGGAATCAACATCAATATCTGTCAAGAAGATTTCTTCCAGGATCCAACCAATGATAGTAATGTGAATTATGAAACACTGTATATGGACAATATGTATTGTGCATTTACTATTACATAATGTGTAATAATGTATAATAGAGTAAGATTTTCTAAGGATTGTACGCATGTGTAATATGCAATAGTCTTAAACGTAGAATGTGTATTACATGTCTATATTAAAGTATGTTTTTGTATGGCATGCATTCAGCCATAACATACACAGATCTATTTACCACATTCAACTTATCATGTGCAATAAGTTTATTCAAATGGAGCAGATGTATATATGTTTTGCAAAATAACATTTCAATTCAATTTTCACTAACAGTTGATCATTTTCAAGTGGCTCTGCATTAAGAGTCATTAGCAAGGGGGTTGTTCTGAACACATATCAAACTAGAAATCAACATATTACATTTTCAGGATGACGTCAGCTGTGAATATAATATATTACGTCATGATTTCTCCCTGACATTTTGTACTTGGTCCATTGAAGTGGAGTGATATGGTATAGCGTAACCGGGCCATTGATCCATCGGCCATTTTGATTGGACCATCGGGTGATCACGTGGACTTGAACAATAGCTTAGACCACGTGTTGTTTCTCGCAGTATGGGCAGCGATGAAGGTACGATAATTGGAAACGTCCTCTCTCTTTAACCCTACAGATTGGCAGTAAGATATCCGAAAGAAAACCAATGAAGAATTCCACCATGGTTGAGTTATTGTAAGTTGCTACATTGAAATTATGATTCTGTGTAAAGCATCAATTATCGGACGCAATCTCTATTCTTAATTCCTCAATATTGGTAATAAATTGGTCTGAAATTTGGTTCTTCGTCGCTTCTCCACTTTGTATTGAAGTCTGTCCTCAAGTTAATCCATCTAATACGAATAATATGGAGTATTTTCGGACACATTTTTATATCTCTAGCAGAACGATGCTACGAGCTGCTCAAGCTACGAGGATTCTACTGATTGGAGAGCGACTATATGTAATGCTTTATAAAACAAGGTTTATTGGGAGTCGGTAGGTTTCATAGGTATCGATAAATAGCCATTTATGTGTCCGAATATAGGTAGTGTTCCTTATCAATTGATGTTTTACTCTATTTGTATTATAATTTTGTAAAATGTTCGACTATCATTGTTTTACCCCCCGCTTTTCATTGTGAATCCTATGATTCAGAAAGTATAATGAAAGATATCATGTATCTTCCCTTGTGTAATACTTCGAGCCACTGCACTGTTTTTTAGTCCATACATCCAAAAATAATGCTAAAAGCTGTCACCGACTCACGTACATCCACAATCAAGGTTTTTACCACTGCTACAAGATGGTCAGTCAAAAGAAACCTATCACGGAAGGTTTTTTTCCGTTCGATTTGCGTATCACCGTAACATAAGTATAGTTACCTATCAAATTTGGTAACTACAAACACGAAAGATGTTGCAGAATCTGAATCTGTGGCCACTTATGGTGACTTGCACAAAAAATTGTTAGATTCTGTATCAATGCAACTGCTGAAGGAGGATATATGTGGAGCACATACCAATCGTATACCTTGTGATCTACAGGACTGGCTAATTTATATGTATGTGCTGAGTGGATCTTTCAGCATTTTAGCCATATGTAACCATTACAGATATCATATTTGACATATTTTTTTCTTTTCCATTGCATAGTGTTGCTTCCATGGATATCTGTCAGTATGGTACATGTGCTCAATGATACAATGGGAATTTCTCTGATAATCATTAAGAACCATTTTGTTGTCAGGATATGTAAAGTCAGTGCTAACAGCAAGAAGCCAACTGAACGAATGAACATGTGAAGAACATGGGTACAATTTATATGTGTATTATCATATCTTCAGTTGACTACAAGTCTTTGTGTACAATTCTTCCAATTCTACAGGACTATCTAGGAACCTATGAATTGAGGCGGTATCCCATAAATATATATCATTGAAAATTATTCTAGACACTAATAGTTATTGCAAACATGGTATATATATATGTATTCTGTAGTGATTTCCATTCATAAAGAAATTTGTAGTGTTTTAATGTCTATATACTGAGGTCTTTTTGTCCCAAACCTATCTCTCTTGGGTATGTCCACTTCTTCTCCACCTGATCCTCACACAGGACACTCATGCCGTCTTTCAACATGACTGTGCAGCTCCATTTGACTGTTCTGAAGTCACAATTTCAAATGGACATGTACATGGATGTGACTTCATTGAAAACTATAAAGCAAGCTGCCATTAACCATTTAAAACATAATATTGTCATTATGGGAGATCAGCATATTATAGAAGACCTCTGTGAAGACGTCATGCCACCATCTTTTATTTGATTATTGTTCCTATGATGAACATCCCATAATCCACATGGTCATGTGTTACTCAGTACACTCATTATGACCTATATAATATTATCGTAAGTGATGACTGTTAAATTTCCTTCAAATAACAAAGACTAATGTACCGAAATAATTGGTGTGAATGTGGGCTACAATGCTACGAGCTCAATGAGTATGAATATGAATATTAATGTCCAGTTGGAAGTTACATCTCTATGTTCAGTAGTCCGTATCATGTTATTGTTATTACAGGCTACTGTCAGCAATTAGCCTTCCATGTATACATAGAAGTCAAATTGCAAAGCAACAGCAAAACAGAAAGTTGTTTCCTAAACACCCCAACCTACTGTATAATTGTTGTAAATTATTTCATTTCATTAACTTCGTTTTACTTGTGAATACTCATACAACATAATTGTAAAGGATGGGAATTCAATGTTTCTCCATTCACGTAATCAATTTTGAACCATTGTGAATATTAATTTTTACATTATTAACATGCATAATAAAAAATGTATAATTATTGTACTATGACTACAAGAAAGAACCCTGTATTATAATACTATATATGAAATGCCTGCAGCTACATTTTATTATTACTAAAAATTAATATTAATAAATTATTAGGTTCATAATAATATAAATACTATGGTATAATATTTTATTATATTAAATTTTACCTAGGTATATATATATATATATATATATATATATATATATATATATATATATATATATATATATGCATACATACATATACATACTATATGTATAATAGGATCATTAATGCATTATATATGTATATTACAGATACAATTTTACATACCCCACCATGCATCCTGCATGCACACACACACAGATCGTTCTTAAATATTCATTAATAATAAATTAATCATTATTAGAATTGATCATGAATAGTGTGCATGTGATAGCAAAATTATAAATAAAAATATTACATATGGTGTAATAATTGTAATAATTATTATAGTGGTCTACAATGTTGTATACCATGATATGTATATTCCCGGGTATGTCCTCCATGGATAGGTCCCAAGTGAGCACTCTTCAGGAAGTGGGTCTGTGTAGTTGGTGAAGTAGGCTATGATGACACTAGATGGTTTAGCCCGATTGATGGGGTAAAAGGCATTAAGGAGTTGTTGATAGTTGTCAGGATAAGCTTGATCCGAGGTACTGTAATGATCATTAAATTGATCAATGATCATGACAATATCACTGATACAGCTATGCAAGCAACATAATGTCCATTGTTGGACAGAATGAAATATTTTGTAATTTAATAATATGACCAGGAGTGGCCATCAATAATACTGACGAGTACGAATTACCCGCCCTACGTATTCATCCGTAACGTGTCATAAAATGGCGCCTTTCAAGTACGGGGATAATACGGTTTCGTTTGAATTCTAAAAGAAAGGTCTAAAACGAAACGCCAATCCCCTTAGTATACGTCACGGGTGCCGCTGAGAAGGATTGGGGAGTTGACGTCGATCGCATGCGAACTGAAGGAGGAGTTCGTGAACAAACAAACAAACAAACAGAGACCCCATAAATTATAGTAAGATTGCATACTTCGCACACACATATTGCCACTTCTATACCTATACCAGTCTACATCAGTTTAAATTGTAGATTTGTAAATTTCTTTAAATCTTCAATGGTATAAAATGGGAATGATTAATTATAAATGTAGATAATATAGTAATGCGTCATGCAATAAATTACAATGGTTTTCTCAAATGGCATATTATATTATTATTATACATGCATTTAGTGATGACAGATATGTTTGATACGTCATTCAACTTGACAGCCTATTCATTCGAGTAGCCAATCAAATCCATTAAAAAATGTTTTGCAAATTGATCATTACTCTCTAGAAATATTTTCCACGTCAATTACTAATTATTATACTTACAGTGCATCACAAAACTCATGTGAATAATAGGTATAAGTGTGATACAGGATAAAATTTATATATTGTAGGTGATGAACATGGTATGCATGAAAATGTATACGACTATTATGACCTTTCTATTTGATGAAGTGCAAATAAATCAGTTTTCATCTTGTACATTCAACATCCGTTGCACCGTTTCTCTAACTTTCACTCCAACTCTACGGATGATCCAAGCTCCTATTGGTAGAAGTGTATGATTTAGTACGAATATCAGAGAGGAGGAGAATGTCCGAGTCTCTTCTCCATATTTACTCAAATGTAGTACAAGTGTTATACTGAATGTTAGTGATCCAAATCCAAAAACAAGTACTGCTATAAACATGAGTAGCAGTATCTGTCGAAGTGCTTGTTTTGGTGTGATTCTGTATTCCTCTTCTTTGATGAAGATTTGATCAATTGTGAAGAAAATGGATGTTACAATGATGCATACAAACATTGCACACCACACTGTGAGAATGCCAAATCCATACAAGTGTGGATTAACACTCACTAATAAGAATTGAAATGGAAGATGTACCAATAGACCCACTACACTCATGTAGATCCCCCAAAGAGATATTGTTGTAATGATTCTGTTTACATGTTGTTTTCTTCCCCAACATTTAGTTATTATGCTCCATGTTTTGGGAATGGGAAATGTAATATACTTGCTGTGAATGCACGCTGTAGCGCCACTTGTAATGAAGATGAATATGAATACTGTAATGACTGAGGAGCAGGTTTCAACTTTGTGTTCAGAGCTCCGTACTATGTTATTTGGATTACAGCCCAATGTCAGACCTTCAGCAATCGTGTAAATATTGAAGACATGAGCAAGACTTGCTACAGCCCAGAAGAACGGTACTTTTGCTTTGCTCCTACTTTGTTGTAGATTCGCTAGCTGGTTTTTACCAATGCCATGGAGTATGTAAGGTGTTGCGATTACTAATAGGAATAGAAACATTGTCACGCCAACAAGATGTGGTTGTTTATGATGAGCATGAAGATATGCATCAATCTGCAGCCTGTGATTTGTATTTCTGACATCTGCTACCCGACGGTTTACAGCAAGCCACTCAAAGAACACTCTTGTCTGTTTACTGCTGTCTTTGTTCTCAGAATACTGTCCCTTCTGTAGTATTAGTGATTTGACCTGTATTTAAGAAATAATTTAATAGAATCAAAAAAACTATATTTAATTTAATGGTTATTATTTCAGATATATACTACATATTCTGTGTGATATTTAATATCATGATGTTAATAACACCAGGTCCTATAATATGACTAATGATAAATTCACGTATAAAATTTCTAATTTTGGACCAATTACTACTGTGACACTGGTATAACATGTATGAAACCAAATGAAAACGAAATGTCTCAATGAATTATAAATTAAAATATAAAATATTAGAATATTTTGAAGTACTATTTCAACATTAATAGCTTATGCAGATAGTTATTGGTGTTATATACTTGCCAGAGAGTCAAAAGAAAACCTATATTTAATATGACCATACAGTAATTAAATACATTATTCAGTAAAGACACCCTAGGACAATTTATGCATCATCAGTGATCTTTACCTGAGTCACAATGTGCTGGAGACTCCTCTATATACACATCACAGTGACTATTAGCATTATAAAGACCTTCCATGATCATTTCCAATAAAAGGCTTATTCTTGGGGTCCTTTACAAGCCCAATAAGAATGAAGGAGATCGAAGAATCCCAAGCATGTTTATGAATTCGAAGCACAAATGAAAACTATTATAGTCAATTTGTGCAATGAAGTTCCAACTGGTGAAGCTGTTACTTCTTTGCGTTTGCTACATTTGGGAACTGTAGACAATCCATTGACATGGAGTTGGGAGTTACAAAATAAACAATATTAAATATTTAGTGTACATGCTATATTTCATTGCTTACATGTCATGGTCATTTTGCATACAAATAAAGCGCACAGATAAAACATATTATTATTAATACAGAATTTAATGAAATTTTCGAACATTTGCACCTAAATAATTATACTCACTTGTGTGGTGACTATACCAAGATCTCCCAATTCCTTACATTCCAATGGTATTTTAATGCAAGCAATTTGTGTAGGCAAGGCAAAAGGTGAAGTTTTGTTGAACAGCTGGTTATAGCTTATAATGGGGAGGTATTCACCAGCTTCCAACAAGTATAGATCTCCTCCAATGTTAGTAATGATTTTAGTGGTCCACATGTACCAATATATGTTGTGATAAGTGCTGTTTATCCCCGGGTATGTCCTCCATGGATAGGTCCCAAGTGAGCACTCTTCAGGAAGTGGGTCTGTGTAGTTGGTGAAGTAGGCTATTATTACATCAGATGGTCTAGCCCGATTGACGGGGTAGAAGGCATTGAGGAGTTGTTGATAGTTGTCAGGATCACCTTTGATGGAATTGAGAATTTCCAAGGCATCATCACAAACTTCATATTGCTCGTGTTCACCACAGACCATGCCTGTAAAGACTGCTACTGACAATACCACTGTTGCAGTTACAATCATCCTCATTTCTAACAACCAACAAAATATTGCACTCAAATCATACAGATAATAATATACCAAAGTCAAGATTGACTATCTATAATATTATATATTTGGTATAAATGGTGATTTATTTGTTTGTTCACATATCAAGGTTCAGCACAGAACACTACCCAATTTTCAGCGATTTTAACTAGGAAGATCATCGCCTGCTTAAAATTGAGTTGCTTTTCTTCAGATTTTTTCTTTCAAGGCTAACTACCATAAATTTTTGATTGAGACTTTCTTTGACTTTAGGTTGCTGGCACAACTAAGAAGGAATATCTGTATATATTTGTATGACAAAGGTTTGACAATCATGGTTATTAGGATGCTGTTTGCTTTCTCTGTGGGGACGTTATTAGTACACAACCATCATTAGATAATGTTCTGGAAAGTTCACACAGGGCTGTCTCCCAGTAGATGGGTCAATACCGTTGTTCTCACATATTTCACACAACGACTAACCTAAGAATCAACGTCAATATCTGTCAAGAAGATTTCTCCCAGGATCCAACCAATGATAGCAATGTGAATAATGAAACACACTGTAAGGACAATATGTATTGTGTATGATACTATTACATGATGTATTGTTATGCGTCAGAGTAGGATTTTCTAAGGATAGTACACGTGTAATATACAATTGTCTTTTAATGTGTAGAATGTGTATTGCATGTTGCATCTGTTTACCACATTCAACTTATCATGTATAATAATTTTATTCAAATGGGGCAGTAATTTGTGTTAGGCAAAATAAGTTTCAATTCAATTTTCACTAACAGTTGAACATTTTCAAGTGCATTACGAGTCAATAGCAAGGGAATTGTTATAAACACATGTCAACCTAGAAATCAACATACATTTGTAGGATGATGCCAACTGTGATAATCTTATTATTATTATGTCATGATTTCTGCATGACATTAATTTTATACTTGATCCATTAATTGTAGTCGAACTGCTAGCCCCTGCTTTCACCCTTCGCATGAAAAGCGGAGAGTGAGTCTGGGCTCTGTGAACCTACATTTGCACTTTGTTTGAACTCAGATTATCTTTCGCGCGAATCGTTCAGTGATAATTCATCCAATTGATTACAAGGGGGGACGAACATACTACAAATGTTGGGTGATAGTTTGATGCCGATTATAAATGTTTGTCTAGAAATGGACAGAAAGTGCACTGACATAATTCTTTCCTTATCAATTGCTACGTCCTCGTAGGAGAAATGGGAATTTCTCTAATGATCAATAGCATTGTTCGATGTTGTCAGGGTATGTATAAAGAAAGTGCGAATAGATATATAGAAGCAAACTGAACAAATGAACTTATGATAACATATTATTATGGGTACTGTAACAATTTGTATGTGTACTTTGGTATCTTGACTACAAATCTGTGTTCAATATCTCTCATTCTCCAGGACTATCAAGGAACATATAAATTGAAGTATTATCCCAAAAATGAAAATCATATCAGAATAATTATTCCAGGCACTAATAATTACTGTGAACATGGTGATTGTGTTAGAGAGCTATTTGTGTGCTGTAGTAATTTTCATTCTTTGAGAAAATTGTAGTGTTTTAATGTGCACTGCAGTCTTTCTGTCCCAAACCTGTGGTTTTTGAGATAAACGAGAATTGATACAAAAGTTTTATACACACACATTGCAAATATCAGTCCTCGTCTTGCAAATTCAACATCTGTTGTACTGTCTGTCTAACTTTCACTCCAACTCTACGGATGATCCAAGCTCCTATTGGTAGAAGTGTATGATGTAGTACGAATATCAAAGAGGAGGAGAGTGTTCTAGTCTCTTCTCCATATTTACTCAAATGTAGTACAAGTGTAATACTGAATGTTAGTGATCCAAATCCAAAGACAAGTACTGCTATAAACAGGAGTAGCAGTATCTGTCGAAGTGCTTGTTTCGGTGTGATTCTGTATTTCTTCTTCTTTGATGAAGATTTGATCAATTGTGAAAGGAATGGATGTTAAGATGATGCATACAAACATTGCACACCACACCGTGAGAATGGTAAATCCGTACAAGTGTGGATTAACACTCACTAAAAAGAGTTGCGATGGAAGATGTAGTAATAGACTCATTACACTCATGTGGATCCCCCAGATAGATGTTGTTGCAATGATCCTGTGTACATGTCGTTTTCTTCCCCAACATTTAGTTATTATGCTCCATGTTTTGGGAATGGGAAATGTAATATACTTGCTGTGAATGTAAGCTGTAACGCCACTTGAAATGAAGATGAATATTAATACTGCAATGGCTAAGGAACAGGCTTCAACTCTATGTTTAGTGTTCCGTACCTTGTTAGTTTGATTACAACCCAATGTTAACACTTCAGCAGTCATGTAAATGTTGAAGACATGAGCAAGACTTGCTATAGCCCAGAAGAATGGTACTTTAGCTTTGCTCCTACTTTGTTGTAGACTCGCTAGCTGGTTTTTACCAATGCCATGGAGTATGTAAGGTGTTGCGATTACCAATAGGAGTAGAAGCATTGTCCCGCCACTACCATGTGATTGTTTATGATGAGCAAGAAGATAAGTTTCAATCTGCAGCCTGTGATGAATATTTCTGACATCTCCTACCAGACGATTGTCAGCAAGCCACTCAAAGAACACTCTTGTCTGTTTACTACTGTCTTTATTCTCTGAGTACTGTTCCTTGTGTAGTATTAGTGATTTGACCTGTATTTAATGAACAAATCAATAGAATCAAAATTATCATGATAATTGTTGTTATTATTAATGCACATCTGATGTTATTATTACAGCTACTGTTCTGTGTCGTATTCATCACCATGATGTTATGAATACCAGGTGCTATAATATGATAGAAAATTAATGATATATTTATGCAAACATGTCCTAATGTTATGACCAATTACTACTTTACTCTAGTATAACATGTATGCAATCAAATCAAAAAGAAATGGATCAATGAATTGTGAATTAAAACTGACCATTCTCCCTCCAAATTCATTTTGAGTCTTAAAGAATATTTTAATATACTATGTCAACATTAGTAGCTATTGATTTTATACTTGCTGGAGAGTTCGAAAAAACACCTGAATTATTATAATATGTACTGAAACAGTAGTCAAATAAAGATGCTATCAGAAAAATTTACATCATCAGTAATCTTTACCTGAATCACATAAATCTTGAGACCCATCTATAATATGCACATCACAGTGACTGTTGGCATTATAAAGACCTTCCATGATCATTTCCATTAAAAGGCTCCTTCTTGGGGACTTTACAAACCCAATAAGAAGGAATAATTAAGGAGATCGTAGCATCCATAGCATGCTTAAGAATTCGAAGCACAAATCAAAAATATAATAATGAATTTTGTGCAATGTAGTTCCAAATGGTGCGTCTGTAATTTCTTTGGGTTTGTTACATTTGGGAACTGTTGACAATCCATTGACATGCAAGGAGTTGGGAGTTAAAAAATAAACAATATTTAATATTTATAATTAGTGTACATGCTATATTTACTGCATATATACGTACCATGATTATCTTGCATGCAAACACCTACTTTTTTAATGCTGCAGTGCACACACAGAGCATAATATATTAATACATTGTCAAATGTGATTCTCAATTGCACCTAAATATACTCACCTGCATGGTGACAGTACCAAGATCTCCCAATTCCTTACATTCCAATGGTATTTTAATGCAAGCAATTTGTGTAGGCAAGACAAAAGGTGAAGTTTTGTTGAACAGCTGGTAGTAGCTTACAGTTGGGAGGTATTCACCAAATTCTATCCAGTGTAAATCTCCTACAATATTAATAATGATTTTAGTGGTCCACATGTACCAATATATGTTGTGATAAGTATAGTTTATTCCAAGGTATGTCCTCCATGGATAGGTCCCAAGTGAGCACTCTTCAGGAAGTGGGTCTGTGTAGTTGGTGAAGTAGGTTATTATTACATCAGATGGTCTAGCCCGGTTGATAGGGTAGAAGGCATTGAGGAGTTGTTGATAGTTTTCAGGACAAGATTTGATGGAATTAAGAATTTCCAAGGCATCATCACAAACTTCATATCGCTCATGTTCACCACAGACCATGCCTGTAAAGACTGCTACTGACAATACCACTGTTGCAGGTACAATCATCCTCATTTCTAACAACGGACAAAATAAATTAAATGCAAATCAAATCTAATCATACAGATAATATACCAAAGCCAATATTGATCATCTATAATATATAATAGTATATAAGTCAGATGATTATAATTTCTTTGTTCTTTTGCACATTAAAGGAAGATGTAAGCTACATCATAAAATACTACCAATTGTTCAGTGATTTTAACTAGGAGGGTCATCCGCTGTTTGAAATTGCTCATTTTCCATTTCTTATTGAGTTGCTGTTCTTAATTAGCTTAATTCCTTCAATGTTTCCTACCATTTTTGATTGAGACTTACTTTGACTTTGGGTTGTTGGTACAACTAAAATGGTCAATTTGTATTTGTATGACAAAGGTTTGACAATCATGGTTATAAAGATGCTCAAATAAGATTTCAGACTGCAAAGTTTCCAACTGTGTTGGGAAGATCCTTTTCAGATTCAGGAGCGTTTAAAAACACAATCTGGTGAAGAGAGTTCTTCATCTGGACATTTCAACCCTGTGGGTCGTCTTCAGCAGTCGGTGTGCCATGGGGGTTACCCTCTTTAAACAGGGTTGAAACATCCTGATAAAGAACTCTCTTCACCCGACTTGTTTTTTGAATGCTCATGAATCCGTAAAGATCTTCCCATGCAACAACAGTTACGAAGATGCTGTTTGCTTTCTCTGTGGGGTAGTTATTAGTACACAACCGTTATTTAGATGATGTTCTGAAAAGTTCACACTGGGCTGTCTCCCAGTAGTATGGACAATCCCACTGGTTCTCACATATTTCACACTAAGACTAACCTTTTCCCCACCCAGGAATTAACATCAATATCTTTCAAGAAGATTTCTTCCAGGGTCCAACCAACAATAGTAATGTGAATATTGAAACACACTGTATGGACAATATGTACTGTGTATGATACTATTACGTAATGTATAATTATGTATCATAGAGTAAGATTATCTAAGGATAGTACGCATGTGTAATATACTGTAATCTTCAATGTAGAATGTGTGTTGCATGTCTATATTAAAGTAGTTATGTTTTTGTATGGCCTGCATTCAGCCATAACATGCACAGATCTGTTTACCACATTCAACTAATCATGTATAATAAGATTATTAGAATGGAGCTGTAATTTGTGTTTTGCAAAATAACTTTTCATTTCAATTTTCATTAACAGTTGGTCATCTTCAAGTGCATTACGAGTCATTAGCAAGGGAATTGTTCTACCAGATGTAGCCTATAGAAAGCAACATACATTAGCAGGATGACACCAGCTGTGAATAATATTTATTGCGTCATAGTTTCTGCCTGACATTTTGTACTTGATCCATTGAAGTCGAGTGATTTGTTATAATGTAACCAGGCCATTGATCCACCGGCCATTTTGATTGGACCATCAGGTGATCATGTGGAGTTCAACAATGCGATGAAGGTACGATATTAATTGGAAATGTACTCTCCCACTAACCCTACAGATTGGCAGTAAGATATCCTGGCAAAAGAAAACCAACGAAGAATTCCACCATGGTTGAATTATTGTAAGTTGCTACATTGAAATTATTATTCTGTGTAAAGCATTATTATCGGACACAACCTATATTATTTGTAATTCCTCATTATGAATTTCTTTAGGAAGTAAATAATTGGTCGGAAATTTGATTCTTTGTCGCTACTCCACTCTGTATTGAAGTCTGTCCACAAGTTAATCCCTCTAATCTGAATATTGATTATTTTCGGACACTTTCATATCTCTAGCAGAGCGATGCGACCAGCTACAAGGATCTTACTGAGTGGAGAGCGACTACATGTAATGCTTTATAAGCCACAGTTTATTGGAAGTCAGTAGGTTTCATAGTTATTAAAAAATAGCCAATTGTATGTGTCCGAATACAGGTGGTGTTCCATAATTATTGATGCTTAATACAGAATCTAGACATGGGCATGAGGGCATTATGACATGTAATATACCGAGTCCTGAGGGCACAAAGCGCCAGAGTGTGAGTGAATTTTATTTGTCATAATGCCTGAGTGTCCATGTCTTGAAGGTAGAGCGCACATATAAAAGGGGGTCACATGTTTATGGAGTTTACGGAACAAAACAGCCACCTAATGCTTCTCCCTCAAGGAAAAGCTATAAACATTAACTTGTGCTCTACACAATACCAATTCCCAAAGCATTCTAGAAGTTATATGAACATACAAAAGACTTAGTAATAATAACATGGTATTTCCGTAAAAATTGATATCAAACTGTGATATTACATGTTACCCTTACGAGGAAGTATACATGGGAAGAAAATTGCTATAAAGGAGGCACGGAGATGCTTTGGCGGTACTGTTCGGGAAAAAGGAAGGTCTAAAATCGTCGGACATCAGCTTTGATGAGATTTATTCGAGAAAGAATTCACTTTCAGACGATTTAGCAGACACAATGCAACTTGAGTAGCTGAAGCTGTGATACACCCGCCACCGTCATTTTTTATGCCATGTAGCAAAGGAATTCTCTTCTTCTATAGCTATTCCAGCCAGATAGCGGACGGTAAGCCGTTCAAGGTATGCTATAGGTCAATTTCATCGAAAATTAAAATTTCTGCTTGGAAAAATGAACTTCAAAGATCAAAATCAATTGTTTATTGTATAAGCATGCATTGTTCCTTTTTTTCATCGTTAATGCTTGTTAACAGCTATAGTGAGGATGAGAAGAAGCCTTTTTAGAAGAAAGCTTCTTTGCATCCGTTTGAAACTCCCACTTGATTATATTTATTGTGTAACCACCCCCCTGTTATAGTCGAATCACTGACACCTCAAAACACGCGAGGACAAGGTTCCTTACACGTTAGCTACGGGTTTTTAAAAGCGTCCTCTACGTTTAACATGTATAGCATCCATTATATGCTATATAATTATGAAATTGCTGTATAATAGTACTGTTTCTATGATAACGGATGCTATAGAACTATAATATTATTATAGTATAATAATTATATTATATATTATTATATAATATCATGCGTATAATGGTCCACAATGTATTATACCATGATATGTAGTTATTCCCAGGTATGTCCTCCATGGATAGGTCCTAAGTGAGCACTCTTCATGAGGAAGTAGGTCTGTGTAGTTCATTCAATATTTATAATGACACTAGAAGGTATATATCAAGAGTCGTTGATAGTTGCTAGTGTAAACTTTGAATAAATTGATGGAATTAATTGTATAATATGAAAGTATCCCCACAAACCTGATGGTAGTGTTTGAATTCCCTAAGTATAGACAGCTCTTGTTAAGACAACTAATTCAATGATCATGACAGTATCACTGATACAGCTATGCAAGCAACATAACGTCCATTGTTGGGCAGAATGAAATATTTTTTTAATTCAAGTATATTATGACCGGGATCGGCCGTTAATATTATTGCATACTTCACACACATATTGCCACTTCTATACCTGCCAGTCTACATCAGTTTAAATTGTTCAAAGATTTCTTTAAATCTCCAATGATATACATTGCAAATGACTAAATGTGATATAGAATGCATAATGTATAACACATGCAATGAATTACAATGGTTTTCTTCAATGACATAAAATACTATTAATATTATACAATGTCATGCATTTGGTGATGAAAGATCTGTATAATATGTCATTCAACTTGCCAGCTTATCTCTTTAAGTAGACCATCAAATGACATTTTCATGATATAATTAATAAATACTTCTCAAATCCATCAATAATCATTACTCTATGTATTCATTTTCCACATCAATTACTAATTATTATGCTTACAGTGAATCACAATAATCATTAACAAGGTCAGAATTATGTCATGTGAAGTGAAGTGTGATACTGGATATAATATATATGAAAGTAATAGTAGATGAACATAGTATGTATGGAAATGTATACGACTATTATGACCTTTCTATTTGATGGATGTATTACAAGTGAATCATTTCTTATCTTGTACATTCAACATCTGTTGCACAGTTTGTCTAACTTTCACTCCAACTCTACGGATGATCCAAGCTCCTATTGGTAGAAGTGTATGATGTAGGACAAATATCAGAGAGGAGGAGAATGTTCGAGTCTCTTCTCCATATTTACTCAAATGTAGTACAAGTGTAATACTGAATGTTAGTGATCCAAATCCAAAGACAAGTACTGCTATAAACATGATTAGCAATATCTGTTGAAATGCTTGTTTCGGTGTGATTCTGTATTCCTCTTCTTTGATGAAGATTTGGTCAATTGTGAAGGGAATGGATGTTACAATGATGCATACAAACAGTGTACACCACACTGTGAGAATGGCAAATCCATACAAGTGTGGATTAACACTCACTAACAAGAGTTGAAATGGAAGACATAGTAATAGAACCACTACACTCATGTAGATCCCCCAGAGAGATATTGTTGCAGTGATTCTATGTACATATTGTTTTCTTCCACAATATTTAGTTATTATGCTCCATGTTTTGGGAATGGGAAATGTAATATACTTGCTGTGAATGTAAGCTGTAATGCCACTTGCAATGGAGATGAATATGAATACTGCAATGGCTAAAGAACAGGTTTCGACTCTGTGTTCAGTGTTCCGTACTATGTTATTTGGATTACAGCCCAACGTCAACACTTCAGCAGTCGTGTAAATATTGAAGACATGAGCAAGACTTGCTACAGCCCAGAAGAATGGTACTTTAGCTTTGCTCCTACTTTGTTGTAGACTTGCTAGCTGGTTTTTACCAATGCCATGGAGTATGTAAGGTGTTGCGATTCCCAATAGGAATAGAAACATTGTCCCACCTTTACTATGTGATTGTTTATGATGAGACTGAAGATATGTATCAATCTGCAGCCTGTGATTCATATTTCTGACATCAGCTACCTGACGATTTACAGCAACAAGCCACTCAAAGAACACTCTTGTCTGTTTACTACTGTCTTTATTCTCTGAATACTGTCCCTTGTGGAGTATTAGTGATTTGACCTGCATTTAAGGAATAATTGATTAATTATTATTATTCATTAATTTATCATCATGATGTTATAAGTACCAGGTATTATAATATGATAAAAATGATATATTTAGGTATGAATGTCCTAATTTTGTACCAATTACTACTATAACACTGGTATAACATGTATCAAACCAAATCAAAAAGAAATGTCTAAATGAATTATGAATTTAAAGATAGAATATTAGATTATTTTGAAGTACTATTTCAACATCAGTAGCTTATGCAGATAGATATTGATTTTATATACTTGCCAGAGAGTCGAAAGACCACCTTAATTTAATATGACCATACAGTAGTAAAATACATTATTCAATATAGATGCCATAGGAAAATTTTTGCATAATCATTGATCTTTACCTGAGTCACAATGTGCTCAGGACCCACCTATATACACATCACAGTGACTGTTAGCATTATAAAGACCTTCCATGATCATTTCCATTAAAGAAAGGCTAATTCTCGGGGACCGTTGCAAACCCATAAAGAACGAAGGAGATCTTCTTTGGGTTTGCTACATTTGGGAGCTGTAGAGAATGCTATATTTTATTGCTTACATATCATGGTTATCTTGCATACAACTATCTACTTTTGAATGCAGCAGTGCACAGACATAACATATCATTAATAATACAAATTTTAAATTAATGTAATTTTCAAACATTTGCACCTAAATAATATTATACTCACTTGTGTGGTGACTGTACCAAGATCTCCCAATTCCTTACATTCAAATGGTATTTTAATGCAAGCAATTTGTGTAGGCAAGACAAAAGGTGATGTTTTGTTGAACAGCTGGTTATAGCTTATAATGGGGAGGTATTCACCAAATTCTAACAATTGTAGATCTCCTACAATATTAATAATGATTTTAGTGGTCCACATGTACCAATATATGTTGTGATATGTGTAGTTTATTCCCGGGTATGTCCTCCATGGATAGGTCCCAAGTGCGCACTCTTCAGGAAGTGGTTCTGTGTAGTTGGTGAAGTAGGCTATGATGACATCAGATGGTCTAGCCCAATTGATGGGGTAGAAGGCATTGAGGAGTTGTTGATAGTTGTCAGGATAAGCTTTGATGGAATTGAGAATTTCCAAGGCATCATCACAAACTTCATATTGCTCATGTTCACCACAGACCATGCCTGTAAAGACTGCTACTGACAATACCACTGTTGCAGTTACAATCATCCTCATTTCTAACAATGGACAAAATAATGCACTAAAATCATACAGTTAATATACCAAAGCCAAGATTGACTATCTATCATATAATATTATATATATATATATATATATATATATATATATATATATATATATATATGCATATGTCAGTCATAAGTCAGATGATGATATAACCTTTTCATTCGTTTGCACATTATAATGGAAAACTTAAGCTACAGCACAGAACACTACCAAATGTTCAGCAATTTTAACTAGGAGGGTCATCCACTGTTAAAAATTGCTCATTTTCCATTTCTTATTGAGTTGCTTTTCTCAAGTTATTTCCTTCAAGACTATCTACCATTAATTTCTTGATTGAGACTTTCTTTAACTTTAGGTTACTGGCACACCTAAATAGGAATATCTGTATTTGTATGACAAAGGTTTGACAATCATGGCTATATGGATGCTGTTCGCTTTCTCTGTGGGGACGTAATTAGTGCACAACCATTATTTTCTAGATGATGTTCTGGAAAGTTCACACTGGGCTGCCTCCCAGTAGGTGGGACAATTCCACTGGTTCTCACATATTTCACACAAAGACTAACCTTTTCCACACCTAGGAATCAACATCAATATCTGTCAAGAAGATTTCTCCCAGGATCCAACCAATAATAGTGTTGTGAATAATGAAACACACTGTATCCATGGACAATATGTACTGTGTATGATACTATAATTACATAATGTGTAATAATGTATCATAGAGTAAGATTTTCTAAGGATAGTACACATGTGTACTATACAATAGTCTTAAATGTAGAATGTGTATTATATGTCTATATAATAAAATATGTTTGTATGTCATGCATTCAGCCATAACTTGTAGAGATCTGTTTACCACATTCAACTTATCATGTATAATAATTTTATTCAAAAGGAGCAGTTATCTGTGTTTTGCAAAATAACTTTTCAATTCAATTTTCACTAACAGTTGGTCATTTTCAAGTGCATTACGAGTCATTAGCAAGGGGGTTGTTCTAAACACAAATCAAACTAGAAATCAACATATTACGTCATGATTTCTCCATGACATTTTGTACTTGGTCCATCGAAGTGGAGCGATATGGTATAGCGTAACCGGGCCAATGATCCCTCGGCCATTTTGATTGGACCTTCGGGTGATCACGTGGAATTCAACAATGGCTTAGACCACGTGTTGTTTCTCGCAGTATGGACAGCGATGAAGGTACGATAACTGGAAACGTCCTCTCCAATTAACGCTACAGATTGGCAGTGAGATATCCGAAAGAAAACCAACGAAGAATTGAAGGCCTCCGGTCAAAAAGGGTATTTTAACGTATTCCGTAATTTCTGAGAAAACGGAGTTTAATCGTTTACGGAGTAGTACAGGTAAGTACCGTAACGAATACGTAATGAAAATGGGCTCCTACCACCCGAATGCTCACTTCTTTCGCATTTACATTTCATTTACTACTTCTTGAGAAGGTAGATGTCGTTTTCAGAACGAAAGTAGATTTTTTCTTCCAAACGTTAAAGTACCCTTTTTGACCGGAGGCCTTCAATTCCACCATGGTTGAAATATTGTAAGTTACTACATTGAAATTATGATTCTGTGTAAAGTATCAATTATTGGACACAGCCAACCTATACTCGTAATTCCTCAATATGAATTTCTATTCGTAATAAATTGGTCTGAAATTTGGTTCTTCGTCGCTTCTCCACTCTGTATATTGACGTCTGTCCGCAAGTTACTCCTGGACCATCTAATCCGAATATCGAATATTTTCGGACACATTTTATTATCTCTAGCAGAACGATGCTACGATCTGCTCTAGCTACGAGGATCTTACTGAGTGGAGAGTGACCACATGTAGTGCTTTATAAAACAAGGTTTATTGGGAGTCGGTAGGTTTCATAGTTACTTTGATCGAGAAATAGCCATTTATGTGTCCGAATATAAGTGGCGTTCCTTATTAATTGATGCTTTACTTTATTTGACATAATATGTATTATGTTGTGAAATGTTCAACTATCATTGTCTTAGCCCCCGCATTTCATTGTGAATACTATAAAAGTATAATGGAAGATATCGTGTATCTTCCCTTGTACAATACTTCAAGCCACTGCAGTGTTTTTTAGTCCATACATCTGAAAATAATGCTATAAGCTGTCACCAACTCACGTACATTAACTATCATGGTTTTTAGCACTACTACAAGTGACCATAGATGGTCAGTCAACAGAAACCTAAAGCGGAAGGGTTTTTTTCCTTTCAATTTGCGTATCACCGTAACCTAAGTATAGTTACCTATTAAATTTGGTAACTACGAATGCGAAAGACGTTGCAGAATCCATCTGTCGCCACTTATGGCGACTTGCACTACAGTAGTATAACTTGCAAACAAGCAATTATTGGATTTTGTATCAAGGTAACTGCTGAAAGAGGCTATATGTAGAGCACATACCAATCGTATACCTTGTGGTCTACAGGACTGGCTAATTTATATGTATGTGCTGAGTGGATATTTCATCATTATAGCCATATGTAATTAACTCTTACAGATATCATATTTGATATTTTTTCTTTTCCATTGCATAGTGTTGCTGTCATGGATATCTGTCAGTATGGTACATTTGCTCAACGATACAATGGGGACTTCTCTGATAATCAAGAACCATTCAATTAGTTCGATGTTGTCAGGATATGTGGCGTCAGTGCTAACAGCAAGAATGAATAAACGTGGGTACAATTTGTATGTGTATTATCATATCTTCAGTTGACTACAAGTCTTTATGTACAATTCTTCCAATTCTACAGGACTATCGAGGAACCTATTAATTGAGGTGGTATTCAATAAAT
This sequence comes from Chondrilla cf. caribensis, assembly GCA_964020155.1. Classification (NCBI taxonomy): domain Eukaryota; kingdom Metazoa; phylum Porifera; class Demospongiae; order Chondrillida; family Chondrillidae; genus Chondrilla; species Chondrilla cf. caribensis. Next base: position 3,722,780 of record OZ026559.1, read on the forward strand.
GAATATCATTGAAAATTATTCTAGACACTAATAGTTATAATTGCAAACATGGTATATATATATATATATGTATTTTGTAGTGATTTCCGTTCATAAAGAAATTTGTAGTTTTTTAATATCTACTGCAGTCTTTCTGTCCCGAACCTATGGTTTTTGGGTATGTCCATTTCTGCTCCACCCGATCCTCGCTCAGGACACTCATGCCATCTTTCAACATGACTGTGCAGCTCCATTTGAGTGTTCTGAAGTCACAATATCAAATGGACATGTACATAGATGTGACTAGTTGGAAACTATATAGCAAACCACCATTAGCGATTTAAAACATAATATTGTCATTATGAGAGATCAGCATATTATAGAGGACCTCTGTGAAGACAGCATGCCACCATCTTATATTTGATTATTGTTCCTATGATGAACATCCCATAATCCACATGGTCATGTGTTACTCAGTACGTTCATTATGACCTATATAATATTAGCGCAAGTGATGACTGTTTGTTAAATTGCCTTCAAATAACAAAGACTAATGTACTAAAATAATTGGTGTGAATGTGGGCTACGATGCTACGAGCTCAATGAGTATGAATATGAATATTAATGTCCAGTTGGAAGTTACATCTCTATGTTCAGTAGTCTGTATTGTGTTATTGTTATTACAGGCTACTGTCAGCAATTAGCCTTCCATGTATACATAGAAGTCAAATTGCAAAGCAACAGCAAAACAGAAAGTTGTTTCCTAAACACCCCAACCTATACAGTATAACTGTTGTAATTTATTTCATTTCATTATTTTCATATTACTTGCGAATAGTCAAGCAATATAATTGTAAAGGATGAGAATTCAATGATTCTCCATTTACGTAATCACCAATTTTGAACCATTGTGAATATTAATTATTACATTATTAACATACACAATAATAAATGTATAATTATTGTACTATGACTACAATAATTTTCACGCATATAATATCAATTTATATATATACATATCTACATACATAGTATTACAATTAAATAAAATTAAAATAAATATTATAATTAATATAATACATGCATACTCTGTATAAGTCGACAAATAAGTGAATAATAATAAAAACAACAATAACAACAACAATAATGTGTACAATAACAACAACAATGATAATAAAACATTACAACCATAATGATAATATAATCATAATATATAATAATAATAATAATAATAATAATAACAGTAATAATAATAATAATGACTACAATAAAGAACCCTGTATTATAATACTATATATGAAATGCCTGCAGCTACACTTTATTATTACTAAAAATTAATATTAATAAATTATTAGGTTCATTATAATATAAATACTATGGTATAATATTTTATTATATTAAATTTTACCTATGTATATATATATATATATATATAATATTATATACATATAATATATATACATACATATACATACTATATGTATATACAATTTTACATACCCCACCATGCATCCTTCATGCACACACACACACAGATCGATTTTAAATATTCATTAATAATAAATTAATAAGTATTAGAATTGATCATGAATAGTGTGTGTGTGATAGCAAATATTATATATAGTGTAATAATTGTAATAATTATTATAGTGGTCTGCAATGTTGTATACCATAATATGTATATTCCCGGGTATGTCCTCCATGGATAGGTCCCAAGTGAGCACTCTTCAGGAAGTGGGTTCGTGTAGTTGGTGAAGTAGGCTATGATGACACTAGATGTTTTGGCCCGATTGATGGGGTAGAAGGCATTGAGGAGTTGTTGATATATAGTTGTCAGGATAAGCTTGATTCTTGGAACTGTCATGATCATTAAATTTATCAATGATCATGACAGTATCACTGATACAGCTATGCAAGCAACATAATGTCCATTGTTGGGGAGAATGAAATATTTTGTAATTCAATAATATGACCAGGATTGACCATTAATATTATTGTATACTTCACACACATATTGCCACTTCTATACCTACCAGTCTACATCAGTTCAAATTGTTCAAAGATTTCTTTAAATCTCCAATGGTATAAAATGGGAATGATTAATTATAAATGTAGATAATATAGTATGTATCATGCAATGAATTACAATGGTTTTTGTATCCAATGACATATTATATTATTATTATACATGCATTAAGTGATGACAGATCTGTTTGATATGTCATTCGACTTGACAGCTTATCCATTCGAGTAGCCCATCAAATCCATTAAAATAAATGTTTTGCAAATTCATGATCATTACTCTCAATCAAATATTTTCCACGTCAATTACTAAGTATTACACTTACAGTGGATCACAAGAATCATTACCAATTTATGAAATTAGTATACATGTGAATAATAGGTATAGGGTAGAAGTGTGATACGGGATAAAATTTATATATTGTAGTTGATGAACATGGTATGCATGAAAATGTATACGACTATTATGACCTTTATATTTGATGATGTGCAAATGAATCAATTTTCATCTTGTACACTCAACATCTGTTGCACCGTTTCTCTAACTTTCACTCCAACTCTACGGATGATCCAAGCTCCTATTGGTAGAAGTGTATGATGGAGTACAAATATCAGAGAGGAGGAGATTGTTCGAGTCTCTTCTCCATATTTACTCAAATGTAGCACAAGTGTAATACTGAATGTTAGTGATCCAAATCCAAAGACAAGTATTGCTATAAACATGAGTAGCAGTATCTGTCGAAGTGCTTGTATTGGTGTGATTCTGTATTCCTCTTCTTTGATGAAGATTTGATCAATTGTGAAGGGAATGGATGTTAAGATGATGCATACAAACATTGCACACCACACTGTGAGAATGGCAAATCCATACAAATGTGGATTAACACTCACCAACAAGAGCTGAAATGGAAGATGTACTAATAGACCCACTACACTCATGTAGATCCCCCAAAGAGATATTGTTGCAATGATTCTGTGTACTTGTCGTTTTCTTCCCCAACATTTAGTTATTATGCTCCATGTTTTGGGAATGGGAAATGAAATATACTTGCTGTGGATGCAAGCTGTAACACCACTTGTAATGAAAATGATTATGAATTATACTGTAATGGTTAAGGAACAGGTTTCAACTTTGTGTTCAGTGGTCCGCACTATGTTATTTGGATTACAGCCCAACGTCAAAAATGCAGCAGTGAAGTAAATGTTGAAGACATGAGCAAGACTTGCTACAGCCCAGAAGAATGGTGCTTTAGCTTTGCTCCTACTTTGTTGTAGACTCATTAGCTGTTTTTTACCGATACCGTGGAGTATGTAAGGTGTGGCAATTACCAATAGGAGTAGAACGTGCACATTTATGCATCTTTACCTGAAGATGCATAAATGTGCACGTGGTCGAGACCCACCTATGTACACATCAAAGTGACTGTTAGCATTATAAAGACCTTCCATGATCATTTCCAATAAAAAGACTTATTCTAATATTTAGGGTTCCTTTACAAGCCCAATAAGAATGAAGGAGATCGAAGAATCCCAAGCATGTTTAGGAATTCAAAGCACAAATCAAAATTATAATAGTCAATTTGTGCAGTGGGGATCCAACTGGTGCAGCTGTTACTTCTTTGGGTTTGCTACATTTGGGAACTGTAGACAATCCATTGACATGGAGTTGGGAGTTACAAAATAAACAATAATATTTAGTGTACATGCTATATTTTATTGCTTATATATCATGGTCATCTTGCATACAAATAAAGTGCACAGACAAAACATATTATTATTACTACAAAATTTAATGAAATTTTCGAAGATTTGCACCTAAATATACTCACCTCTGTGGTGACAGTACCAAGATCTCCCAATTCCTTACATTCCAATGGTATTTTAATGCAAGCAATTTGTGTAGGCAAGACAAAAGGCGAAGTTTTGTTGAACAGCTGGTTATAGCTTATAGTGGGGAGGTATTCACCAAGTTCTAACAAGTATAGATCTCCTGCAATATTAATAATGATTTTAGTGGTCCACATGTACCAATAGATGTTATGATAAGCGTAGTTTATCCCCGGGTATGTCTTCCACGGATAGGTCCCAAGTGAGCACTCTTCAGGAAGTGGGTCTGTGTAGTTGGTGAAGTAGGCTATTATTACATCGAATGGTCTAGCCCGATTGATGGGGTAGAATGCATTGAGGAGTTGTTGATAGTTGTCAGGACAAGATTTGATGGAATTGAGAATTTCCAAGGCATCGTCGCAAACTTCATATCGCTCATGTTCACCACAGACCATGCCTGTAAAGACTGCTACTGACAACGCCACTGTTGTCGTTACAATCATCCTCATTTCTGACAACGAACAAAAATTTTAATGCAATGACATCATACAGTTGATACCAAAGCCAAGATTGACCATCTATAATATAATCATAGCTGCCAACCCCCGGAAAAAGATTAGGGACATGAGACCCGCCCATTATAAAACCTCGCATTAGATCACAATTAATAATAATAATTATTGTACGAATTTGCAGACATGATGTGTACAGCTATTTCATTAAAAGACTCAAAACACTAATGTCAAGCTACTTTACAACTGTGGAGGTTTATTTTTTACAGGCTACACTCTCGCTTGGCTTGGAGGTAATTAACTATATACATGTTACGGTGTATGGTGTCATTTTGCCATGCTCATTATGACTACCTGGACAGCTATGAACAATCGGGACAAAGGCTGAAATAACTAATTCTCGGGTGGATCAGAGGCAAGTGGCAAAAAATTGTGACTGTCCTGCCATTTCCGGCACAGTTGGCAGCTATGTATAATATTATTTACAAGTCAGATGCTGAATAAGATATAATTTGCACATTAAGTGAAAACATGACCTTCAGCGCCGAACACTACCAACTGTTCAGCAATTTTAACTAGGAGGGTCATCTGCTGTTTAAAATCGTTCATTTTATATTTCTCATTGAGTTGCTGATCTTAACCTTTTTTCCTTCAAGCCTAACTACCATTTTTGATTGAGACTTTCTTTGACTTTTGGTTGCTGATACAACTAAAATGGTCAATATCTATTTGTATGACAAAGGTTTGACAATCATGGCTATAAGGATTCGGTTTGCTTTCTCTGTGGGGAAGTTATTAGTACACAACCATTATTGAGATGATGTGTTGAAAATTCACACCAGGTTACCTCCCAGTTGGTTGGGCATTTCCACTGTTTCACACATATTTCACATTAAGACTAACTTTTTCCACACCTAGGAATCAACATCAATATCTGTCAAGAAGATTTACTCAGGATCCAACCAACAATAGCAATGTGAATAATGAAACGCACTGTATGGACAATAGGTATTGCAATACATATTGTCCATATAGTGTTTTAGTGTGTTTGATACCAATACACAATGTATAATAAAGTTGGTCATTTTCAAGTGTATTACGAATCATTAGCAAGGGGATTTTTCTAAACACATATCAAACTAGAAATCAACATACATTAGCAGGATGACGTCAGCTGTGAATAATATAATATTATATTACGTCATGATTTCTCCCTGACATTTTATACTTGGTCCATCGAAGTGGAGCGATATGGTATAGCGTAACCGGGCCATTGATCCGTCGGCCATTTTGATTGGACCATCGGGTGATCACATGGAATTCAACAATGGGCTGGACCACGTGTTGTTTCGCGCAGTCTGGGCAGCGTTGAAGGTACGACAACTGGAAACGTCCTCTCCCATTAACGCTACAGGTTGGCAGTAAGATATCCGAAAGAAAACCAATGAAGAATTCCACCATGATTGAATTATTGTAAGTTGCTACATTGAAATTATGATTCTGTGTAAAGCATCAATTATCGGACACAATCTATATTCGTAATTCCTCAATACAAATTTCTATTGGTAATAAATTAGTCTGAAATTTGGTTCTTCGTCGCTTCTTCGCTTTGTATTGAAGTCGTCCGTAAGTTAATCCATCTAATCCGAATATCGAATATTTTCGGACACATTGTTATATCTCTAGCAGAACGATGCTACTAGCTGCTCAAGCTACGAGGATTTTACTGAGTGGAGAGCGACTATATGTAGTGCTTTGTAAAACATAGTTTACTGGGAGTTAGTAGGTTTCATAGTTATCGAGAAATAGCCATTCATGTGTACGAATATAGGTGGTGTTCCTATTAATTGATGCTTTACTCTATTTGTATTATTTAAATTTGTAAAATGTTCAACTATCATTGTCTTAGCCCCGAATTTCATTGTGAATACTATGAAAGTATGATGGAAGATATCATGTATCTTCCCTTGTTAAATACTTTAAGCCACTGCACCGTTTTTCAATTCATACATCCGAAAATAATGCTATAAGCTGTCACCAACTCACGTACATCCACGATCATGGTTTTTACCACTGCTACAAGTGACCATAGATGGTCAGTCAAAACCGAACCTAAAACAGAAGGGTGTTTTTCCGTTCAATCTGCATATCACCGTAACATAAGTATAGTTACCTATCAAATTTGGTTACGAACACAAAAGATGTTGCAGAATCCGAATCTGTGGCCACTTATGGTGACTTGCACAAAAAATCGTTAGATTCTGTATCAATGCAACTGCTGAAGGAGGATATATGTAGAGCACATACCAATGGTATATCTTGTTGTCTACGGGACTGACTAATTTATATTATGTATGTACTGAGTAGATATTTCATCATTATAGCCATATGTAACCATTGCAGATATCATATTTGATATTTTGTTCTTTTCCATTGCATAGTGTCCCTTCCATGGATATCTGTCAGTATGGTACATTTACTCAATGATACAATGGGAATTTCTCTGATAGTCAAGCACCATTCAATTAGTTCGATGTTGTCAGGATATGTGGTGTCAGTCCTAACAGTAAGAAGCCAACTGAACGAATAAACTTGTGAAAAATGTGGGTACAATTTGTATGTGTATTATCATATCTTCAGTTGACTACAAGTCTGTGTGTACATTCCTCCCATTCTCCAGGACTATCAAGGAACGTATGAATTGAGGAATGCTAAAAGTGAATATAATTAAAATAATTATTCTAGGCACTAATAATTATTGTAAACATGGCGACTGAGTTAGAGAACTATTTTGTACACCATAGTAATTTCCATTCTTTGAGAAAATTGTAGTGTGTACTGCAGTCTTTCTGTCCCAAACTTATGGTTTTTGGGTACATGCACTACTGTTCCATCTGATCCTCACACAGGACACTCATGCCGTCTTTCAGCATGACTGTGCAGCTCCATTTGACTGTTCTGAAGTCACAATTTCAAATTGACATGTACATAGATGTAACTAGTTGAAAACTATATAGCAAGCTGCCATTAACGATTTAAAACATAATATTGTCATTATGAGAGATCAGTATATCATAGAGAACCTCTGTGAAGACGTCATGCCACCATCTTATATTTGATTATTGTTCCTATGATGAACATCCCATAATTCACATGGTCATGTGTTACTCAGTACGTTCATTATGACCTATATGATATTAGCGCAAGTGACTGACTAATGTACTGAAATAATTGGTGTGAACGTGGGCTATAATGCTACGAGCTCAATGAGTATGAATATGAATATTAATGTCCAGTTGGAAGTTACATCTCTATGTTCAGTAGTCTGTATTGTGTTATTACAGGCTACTGTCAGCAATTAGCCTTCCATGTATACATGGAATTGAAATTGCAAAGCAATAGCAAAACAGAAAGCTGTTTCCTAAACACCCCAACCTATACAGTATAACTGTTGTAATTACATTTCTTTATTTTCATTTTACTTGTGAATAGTCAGGCAATATAATTGTAAAGGATGGTAATTCAATGTTCCTCCATTTACGTAATCACCAATTTTGAACCACTGTGAATATTAATTATTACATTAGTAACATACACAATAATAAATGTATGATTATTGTACTATGACTACAATAAAGAACCCTGTATTATAATACTATATATGAAATGCCTGCAGCTCCACTTCATTATTACTAAAAATTAATATTAGTAAAAATTATTAGGTTCATTATAATATAAATACTATGGTATAATATTTTATTATATTAAATTTTACCTATGTATATATATATATATATATATATATATATATATATATATATATATATATATATATATATAATATTTATATATATATATATATATATATATAATTATATGCATATAATATATATATAATATTATATACATATAATATATATACATACATACATACTATATGTATATAGGATCATTAATGCATTATATATGTATATTATAGATACAATTTTACATACCCCACCATGCATCCTGCATGCACACACACACAGATCGATTTTAAATATTCATTAATAAAAAATAATTATTAATTATTATTAGAATTGATCATGAATAGTGTGTATGTGATAGCAAATATTATATATAGTGTAATAATTGTAATAATTATTATAGTGGTCCGCAATGTTGTATACCATAATATGTATATTCCCGGGTATGTCCTCCATGGATAGGTCCCAAGTGAGCACTCTTCAGGAAGTGGGTCTGTGTAGTTGGTGAAGTAGGCTATGATGACACTAGATGGTTTAGCCTGATTGATGGGGTAGAAGGCATTGAGCAGTTGTTGATATATAGTTGTCAGGGTAAGCTTGATTCTTGGTACTGTCATGATCATTAAATTTATCAATGATCATGACAATGGCACTGATACAGCTATGCAAGCAACATAATGTCCATTGTTGGGGAGAATGAAATATTTTGTAATTCAATAATATGACCAGGATTGACCATTAATATTATTGCATACTTCACACACATATTGCCACTTCTATACCTACCAGTCTACATCAGTTTAAATTGTTCAAAGATTTCTTTAAATCTCCAATGATATAAAATGGGAATGATTAATTATAAATGTAAATAATATAGAATGTGTCATGCAATGAATTACAATGGTTTTTGTATCCAATGACATATTATATTATTATTATACATGCATTAAGTGATGACAGATCTGTTTGATATGTCATTCGACTTGGCAGCTTATCCATTCGAGTAGCCCATCAAATCCATTAAAATAAATGTTTTGCAAATTCATGATCATTACTCTCAATCAAATATTTTCCACGTAAATTACTAATTATTATACTTACAGTGGATCACAAGAATCATTACCAATTTATGAAATTAGTATACATGTGAATAATTGGTATAGGGTAGAAGTGTGATACGGGATAAAATTTATATATTGTAGTTGATGAACATGGTATGTATGAAAATGTATACGACTATTATCACCTTTATATTTGATGAAGTGCAAATGAATCAATTTTCATCTTGTACACTCAACATCTGTTGCACCATTTCTCTAACTTTCACTCCAACTCTACGGATGATCCAAGCTCCTATTGGTAGAAGTGTATGATGTAGTACGAATATCAGAGAGGAGGAGAATGTTCGAGTCTCTTCTCCATATTTACTCAAATGGAGTATAAGTGTAATACTGAATGTTAGTGATCCAAATCCAAAGACAAGTATTGCTATAAACATGAGTAGCAGTATCTGTCGAAGTGCTTGTATTGGTGTGATTCTGTATTCCTCTTCTTTGATGAAGATTTGATCAATTGTGAAGGGAATGGATGTTACAATGATGCATACAAACATTACACACCACACTGTGAGAATGGCAAATCCATACAAATGTGGATTAACACTCACTAACAAGAATTGAAATGGAAGATGTACTAATAGACCCACTACACTCATGTAGATCCCCCAAAGAGATATTGTTGCAATGATTCTGTGTACATGTCGTTTTCTTCCCCAACATTTAGTTATTATGCTCCATGTTTTTGGAATGGGAAATGAAATATACTTGCTGTGGATGCAAGCTGTAACACCACTTGCAATGATGATGATTATGAATACTGCAATGGTTAAGGAACAGGTTTCAACTTTGTGTTCAGTGCTCCGTACTATGTTATTTGGATTACAGCCCAACGTCAAAAATGCAGCAGTGAAGTAAATGTTGAAGACATGAGCAAGACTTGCTACAGCCCAGAAGAATGGTACTTTAGCTTTGCTCCTACTTTGTTGTAGACTCATTAGCTGTTTTTTACCGATACTGTGGAATATGTAAGGTGTGGCAATTACCAATAGGAATAGAAACAGTCCCACGCCAACAAAATGTGATTGTTTATGATGAGCATGAAGATATGCATCAATCTGCAGCCTGCGATTCGTATTTCTAACATCAGCTGCTGGACGATTGTTAGCAAGCCACTTAAAGAACACTCTTGTCTGTTTACTGCTTTCTTTGTTCTCTGAATACTGTCCCTTTTGTAGCATTAGTGATTTGACCTGCATTTAAGGAATAATTAATAGAATCAAAATAACTATATTTAATTTAGTTGTTATTATTTCAGCTATATACTATTCTGTGTGATATTTAATATCATGATGTTAAAAATACCAGGTCCTATAATATGACAAATGATTCACACATAAAATTTCTAATTTTGGACCAATTACTACTGTAACTCTGGTATAACATGTATGAAACCAAATGAAAACAAAATGTCTCAATGAATTATAAATTGAAATATAGAATATTAGAATATTTTGAAGTACTATTTCAACACTAGTAGCTTATGCAGATAGTTATTGATTTTATATACTTGCCGCAGAGTAGAAAGACCACCAATATTTAACATGACCATACAGTAGTAAAATACATTATTCAGTAAAGACACCATGGGAAATTTATGCATCATCATTGATCTTTACCTGAAGATGCATAAATATGCACATGCTCAAGACCCACCTATGTACACATCACAGTGACTGTTAGCATTATAAAGACCTTCCATGATCATTTCCAATAAAAAGGCTTATTCTTGGGGACGTTTACAAGCCCATTAAGAATGAAGGACATCGAAGAATCCCAAGCATGTTTAGGAATTCGAAGCACAAATCAAAATTATAATAGTCAATTTGTGCAATGAAATTCCAACTGGTGCAGCTGTTATTTCTTTGGGTTTGCTACATTTGGGAACTGTAGACAATCCATTGACATGGAGTTGGGAGTTACAAAATAAACAATAATATTAGTGTACATGCTGTATTTTATTGCTTACATATCATGGTCATCTTGCATACAAATAAAGTGCACAGACAAAACATATTATTATTAATACAAAATTTAATGAAATTTTCGAACATTTGCACCTAATTAAATATACTCACCTCTGTGGTGACAGTACCAAGATCTCCCAATCCCTTACATTCCAATGGTATTTTAATGCAAGCAATTTGTGTAGGCAAGACAAAAGGTGAAGTTTTGTTGAACAGCTGGTTATAGCTTATAATGGGGAGGTATTCACCAGCTTCCAACAAGTATAGATTTCCTGCAATATTAATAATGATTTTAGTGGTCCACATGTACCAATAGATGTTGTGATAAGCGTAGTTTATCCTCGGGTATGTCCTCCATGGATAGATCCCAAGTGAGCACTCTTCAGGAAGTGGGCCTGTGTAGTTGGTGAAGTAGGCTATTATTACATCAGATGGTCTAGCCCGATTGATGGGGTAGAATGCATTGAGGAGTTGTTGATAGTTGTCAGGACAAGATTTGATGGAATTGAGAATTTCCAAGGCATCGTCGCAAACTTCATATCGCTCATGTTCACCACAGACCATGCCTGTAAAGACTGCTACTGACAATACCACTGTTGTCGTTACAATCATCGTCATTTCTAACGACGAACAAAAATTTTAATGCAATGACATCATACAGTTGATACCAAAGCCAAGATTGACCATCTATATAATCATAGCTGCCAACCCCCTGAAAAAAATTAGGGACATGAGACCCACCCATTATAAAACTTCGCATTAGATCACAATTAATATATATAATTATTGTACGTATTTGCAGACATGATGTGTACAGCTATTTCATTAAAAGACTCAAAACACTAATGTCAAGCTACTTTACAACTGTGGAGGTTTATTTTTTACAGGCTACACTCTCGCTTGGCTTGGAGGTAATTAACTATATACATGTTACGGTGTATGGTGTCATTTTGCCATGCTCATTATGACTACCTAGACAGCTATGAACAATCGGGACAAAGGCTGAAATAACTAATTCTCGGGTGGATCAGAGGCAAGTGGCAAAAAATTGTGACTGTCCTGCCATTTCCGGCACAGTTGGCAGCTATGTATAATATTATTTACAAGTCAGATGCCGAATAAGATATAATTTGCACATTAAGTGAAAACATGACCTTCATTGCCGAACACTACCAATTGTTCAGCAATTTTAACTAGGAGGGTCATCTGCTGTTTAAAATCATTCATTTTATATTTCTCATTGAGTTGCTGATCTTAACCTTTTTTCCTTCAAACCTAACTACCATTTTTGATTGAGACTTTCTTTGACTTTTGGTTGCTGGTACAACTAAAATGGTCAATATCTATTTGTATGACAAAGGTTTGACAATCATGGCTATAAGGATTCTGTTTGCTTTCTCTGTTGGGACGTTATTAGTACACAACCATTAGATGATGTGTTGAAAATTCACACCAGGTTACCTCCCAGTAGGTGGGGCATTTCCACTGGTTCACACATATTTCACACAAAGACTAACCTTTTCCACACCTAGGAATCAACATCAATATCTGTCAAGAAGATTTACTCAGGATCCAACCAACAATAGCAATGTGAATAATGAAACGCACTGTATGGACAATAGGTATTGCAATACATATTGTCCATATAGTGTTTTAGTGTGTTTGATACCAATACACAATGTATAATAATGTATCATAGAGTAAGATTTATATAGATAGAGTAGGATAGTACGCATGTGTAATGTACAATAGTCTTAAATGTAGAATGTGTATTTCATGTCTATATTAAAGTATGTTTTGGTATGACCTGCATTCAGCCATAACATGTATGCACAGATCTGTTTACTACATTCAACTTATCATGAATTATAATATTTTTTTTTCAAATTGAGCAGATATATGTGTTTTGCAAAATAACTTTTCAATTCAATTTTCACTAACAGTTGGTCATTTTCAAGTGTATTACGAATCATTAGCAAGGGGGTTGTTCTAAACACATATCAAACTAGAAATCAACATACATTAGCAGGATGACGTCAGCAGCGAATATTATATATTACGTCGTGATTTCTCCCGGACGTTTTGTACTTGGTCCATTGAAGTGGAGCGATATGGTATAGCGTAACCGGGCCATTGATCAATCGGCCATTTTGATAGGACCATCGGGTGATCACGTGGAATTCAACAATGGCTTAGACCACGTGTTGTTTCGCTCAGTATGGACAGCGATGAAGGTACGATAATTGGAAACGTCCTCTCCCATTAACGCTACAGATTGGCAGTAAGATATCCGAAAGAAAACCAATGAAGAATTCCACCATGGTTGAATTATCGTAAGTTGCTGCATTGAAATTATGATTCTGTGTATAGCATCAATTATCGGACACACTTACCTAGTATATTCGTAATTCCTCAATATGAATTTCTATTGGTAATAAATTAGTCTGGAATTTGGTTCTACGTCGCTTCTCCACTCTGTATTGACGTCTGTCCGCAAGTTAATCCATCTAATCCGAATATCGAATATTTTCAGACACATTTTTATATCTCTAGCAGAACGATGCTACTAGCTACTCAAGCTACGAGGATTTTACTGACTGGAGAGCGACTACATGTAGTGCTTTATAAACAAGGTTTATTGGGAGTCGGTAGGTTTCATAGTTATCGAGAAATAGCCATTTATGTGTCCGAATATAGGTGGTGTTCCTTATTAATTGATGCTTTTCTCTATTTGTATTATTTAAATTTGTAAAATGTTCAACTATCATTGTCTTAGCCCCCGCATTTCATTGTGAATACTATGAAAGTATGATGGAAGATATCATGTATCTTCCCTTGTTAAATACTTTAAGCCACTGCACCGTTTTTCAGTTCATACATCCGAAAATAATGCTATAAGCTGTCACCAACTCACGTACATCCACGATCATGGATTTTAATACTACTACAAGTGACCATAGATGGTCAGTCAATAGAAACCTAAAACAGAAGGATATTCTTCTTTTCAATTTGTGTATCACCGTAACCTAAGTATAGTTACCTATCAAATTTGGTAACTACGAATGCGAAAGATGTTGCAGAATCCGAATCTGTGGCCACTTATGGTGACTTGCACTTATATAGTTATACCTTGCCAACAAAAAATTGTTTGATTCTGTATCTCAATGCAACTGCTGAAGGAGGATATATGTAGAGCACATACCTTGTGGTCTACAGGACTGGCTAATTCATATGTATGTACTGAGTGGATATTTCATCATTGTAGCCATATGTAACTATTGCAGATATCATATTTGATATTTTTTTTCTTTTCCATTGCATAGTGTTGCTTCCATTGATATCTATCAGTATGGTACATTTGCTCAATGATACAAATTGAATGGGAATTTCTCTGATAATCAAGAAGCATTCAATTTGTTGGATGTTGACAGGATATGTAGAGCCAGTGCTAACAGCAATAAGTCAACTGAAGGAATGAAGTTGTGATAAACATGGGTATACAATTTGTGTGTGTATTATCATATTATCTTCAGTTGACTACATGTATGTGTGTACAATTCCTCCAATTCTCCAGGACTATCAAGGAACATATGAATTGAGGCAGTATCCCATGAATGAAAATCATTAAAATAATTATTGTAGGCACTAGTAATTATTGCAAACATGGTGACTGAGTTAAATAGCTATTTGTACACTGTTACAGTTACTGTAGTAATTTGTAGTGTTTTAATGTGTATATACTGCAGTCTTTCTGTCCCAAACCTATGGTTTTTGAGTATGTGCACTTCTGCTCCACCTGATCCTCACACAGGACACTCATGCCGTCTTTCAACATGACTGTGCAGCTCCATTTGACTGTTCTGAAGTCACAATTTCAAATGGACTTGTACATAGATGTGACTAGTTGAAAACTATATAGCAAGCTGCCATTAACGATTTAAAACATAATTGTCATTATGAGAGATCAGCATATTAAAGAGGACCTCTGTGAAGACAGCATGCCACCATCTTATATTTGATTATTGTTCCTATGATGAACATCCCATAATCCACATGGTCATGTGTTACTCAGTACACTCATTATGACCTATATCATATCGTAAGTGATGATTGTTTGATAAATTGCCATCGAATAACAAAGACTAATGTACTAAAATAATTGGCGTGAATGTGGGCTACAATGCTACGAGCTCAATGAGTATGAATATGAATATTAATGTCCAGTTGCAAGTTACATCTCTATCTTCAGTAGTCTGTATTGTGTTATTGTTATTACAGGCTACTTTCATCAATTAGCCTTCCATGTATACATAGTCAAATTGCAAAGCAACAGCAAAACAGAAAGTTGCTTCCCAAACACCCCAACCTACAGTATAACTGTTGCAAATTATTTCATTTCATTATTTTCATTTTACTTGTGAATAGTCAGGCAATATAATTGTAATGGATGGGAATTCAATGATTCTCAATTCATGTAATCGCCAATTGTGAATATTAATTATTACATTATGGTACATACATATAATAAATGTATAATTATTGTACTATGACTACAAAAAAGAACCCTGTATTATAATGCCATATATGAAATGCCTACAGCTCCACTTCATTATTACTAAAAATTAATTTAGAAAGTTATTAGGTTCATAATAATATAAATACTATGGTATATTTTATTATATTAAATTTTACCTATGTATATATATATATATATATATATATATATATAATTATACATACTATCTGTATATGGGATCATTAATGCATTATATATGTATATTATAGATACAATTTTACATAACCCACCATGCATCCTGCATGCACACACACAGATTGTTTTTAAATATTCATTAATAATAAATTAATAATTATTAGAATTGATCATGAATAGTGTGTACATGATAGAAAAAATTATAAATAAGAATATTATATGTAGTGTATGTAGTGTATGTATGTGTATGTATGTGTATTGTAATAATAATATAATACGGTCCGCAATGTTGTATACAACAATGTGTATATCCTTGGGTATGTCTTCCATGGATAGGTCCCAAGTGAGCACTCTTCAGGAAGTGGGTCTGTGTAGTTGATGAAGTAGGCTATGACGACACTAGATGTTTTGGCCCGATTGATGGGTGTAAAAGGCATTGAGGAGTCTTTGATAGTTGTCAGGATAAACTTGATCCTTACTGTCATGATCATTAAATTGATGAATTAAATTTAAAACATGATAATATCACTGATGCAGCTATAACATGCAAGCAACATAATGTCCATTGTTGGGCAGAATGAAATATTTTGTAATTCAAGTATATTATGACCAGGATTGACCATTAATATTATTGCATACTTCACGCACATATTGCCACTTCTATACCTACCAGTCTACATCAGTTTAAATTGTTCAAAGATTTCTATAAATCTCCAATGGTATGAAATGGGAATGATTAATTATAGATGTAGATAATATAGAATGTGCCATGCAATGAATTACAATGGTTTTCTCCAATTATCGTTATACACGCATTTAGTGACGACAGATCTGTAAATATGTCATTCAACTTTCCAGCTTATCTCTTTGAGTAGAGCATCAAATGGCATTCCATTAGAAAAAATGCTATACAAATCCACAGTTATTACTCTATATTTTCATTTTCCATGTCAATTACTAATTATTATGATTACAGTACATAACAAGAATTATTACCAAGGCCAGAATTAGTATACATGTGAATAATAGGTGTAGGGTAGAAGTGTGATACTGGGTATAATAATATTATATATAAGTTTAAAGTGATAGTTGATAATATTATGTATGAAAATGCACACGACTATTATGACCTTTCTATTTTGATGGATGAAGTTTGAGTAGCCCATAAAATGGCATCCCATTGAATGCTTTGCAAATTCATGATTATGATCTATTCGTTTTCCATGTCAATTACTAACTATTATGCTTACAGTGTATCACAAGAATCATTACCAAGGTCAGAATTATATCATGTGAATAATAGGTATAGGGTAGAAGTGTGATAATGGATAAAATACGTATAAAAGTAATATTAATAGTAGATGAACATAGTATGTATGGAAATGTATACGACTATTATGACCTTTCTATTTTGATGGATGAAGTGCAAATGAATCAGTTCTCATCTTGTACATTCAACATCTGTTGTACCGTTTCTCTAACTTTTGCTCCAACTCTACGGATGATCCAAGCTCCTATTGGTAGAAGGGTATGATGTAGTACAAATATCAGAGAGGAGGAGAATGTTGGAGTCTCTTCTCCATATTTACTCAAATGTAGTACAAGTGTAATACTGAATGTTAGTGATCCAAATCCAAAGACTAGTACTGCTATGAACATGAGTAGCAGTATCTGTTGAAGTGCTTGTATTGGTGTGATTCTGTATTCCTCTTCTTTGATGAAGATTTGATCAGTAGTGAAGGGAATGGATGTTACGATGATGCATACAAACATTGCACACCACACTGTGAGAATGGCAAATCCGTACAAATGGGGATTAACACTCACTAACAAGAGTTGAAATGGAAGACGTACTAATATACCCATTACACTCGTGTAGATCCCCCAAAGAGATGTTGTTGCAATGATTCTGTGTACTTGTCGTTTTCTTCCGCAACATTTAGTTATTGCACTCCGTGTTTTGGGAATGGAAAATGTAATATACTTGCTGTGAATGTAAGCTGTAGCGCCACTTGTAATGAAGATGAATATGAATACTGTAATGGCTGAGGAACAGGCTTCAACTCTGTGTTCAGTGTTCCGTACTATGTTATTTGGATTACAGCCCAATGTCAGCACTTCAGCAGTCATGTAAATATTGAAGACATGAGCAAGACTTGCTACAGCCCAGAAGAACGGTACTTCAGCTTTGCTCCTACTTTGTTGTAGACTCGCTAGCCACTTTTTACCAATGCCATGGAGTATGTAAGGTGTTGCAATTGCCAATAGGAGTAGAAACATTGTCCCACTACCACGATGTGATTGTTTATGATGAGACTGAAGATATGTATCAATCTGCAGCCTGTTATCCATATTTCTGACATCTGCTACCAGACGGTTTTCAGCAAGCCACTCAAAGAACACTCTTGTCTGTTTGCTACTGTCTTTATTCTCTGAATACCGTCCCTTCTGTAGTATTAGTGATTTGATCTGTATTTTATGAGCAATTTAATAGAATCAAAATATGATAATAATTGCTATTATTATTAATGAACATGTGATATAATTATTTGAGCTACTGTTCTGTGTAATATTTATCATGATGATGTTATAAATACCAGGTGCTATAATACAATCATAAATTTTATACAGAAATGATAATTTATGTATACATGTCCTAATGCTTTGGACCAATTACTACTTTATTCTAGACTAAGTATAACATGTATGCAATGAAATCAAAAAGAAATGGATCAATTGTAAATTAAAACTGACCATTCTCCCTCCAAATTCATTTTGAGGTTTAAAGAATATTTTCATATACTATTTCAACATTAGTAGCTATTGATTTTATACTTGCCAGAAAGTTCGAAAGACCACCTAAATTCATTATGATCATATGTACTGTACAGTAGTCAAATAAAGATGTCATCAGAAAAATTTACATCATCAGTAATCTTTACCTGAATCACATAAATCTTGAGACACACCTATGTACACATCACAGTGACTGTTAGCATTATAGACATTCCATGATCATTTCCAATAAAAAGGCTCATTCTTGGGGACATTTACAAACCCAATAAGAACGAATAATTAGAGCGATCGTAGCATCCAAAGCATGCTTAAGAATTCGAAGCACAAAACAAAAATGAATTTTGTGCAATGTAGTTCCAACTGGTGCAGCTGTTATTTCTTTGGGTTTGTTACAATTTGGGAACTGTAGACAATCCATTGACATGGAGTTGGGAGTTACAAAATAAGCAATGTTTAATATTTACTGTACATACTATATTTTTTGCTTAATACGTACAGTATCATGATTATCTTGCATGCAAACACCTACTTTTTTAATGCAGCAGTACACACACAGAACATATATATTAATACAAATGTGATTCTCAAACATTTACATATTATACTCACCTGTGTGGTGACTGTACCAAGATCTCCCAATTCCTTACATTCAAATGGTATTTTAATGCAAGCAATTTGTGTAGGCAAGACAAAAGGTGAAGTTTTGTTGAACAGCTGGTAGTAGGTTACAGTTGGGAGGTATTCACCGAATTCTAGCAAGTGTAGATCTCCTACAATATTAATAATGATTTTAGTGGTCCACATGTACCAATACATGTTGTGATATGTGTTGTTTATTCCCGGGTATGTCCTCCATGGATAGGTCCCATGTGAGCACTCTTCAGGAAGTGGGTCTGTGTAGTTGGTGAAGTAGGCTATTATTACATCAGATGGTCTAGCCCGATTGATGGGGTAGAAGGCATTGAAGAGTTGTTGATAGTTCTCAGGACAAGATTTGATGGAATTGAGAATTTCCAAGGCATCATCACAAACTTCATATTGCTTATGCTCACCACAGACCATGCCTGTAAAGACTGCTACTGACAATACCACTGTTGCAGTTACAATCATCCTCATTTCTAACATATATATATAAGTAATAAGTATATCATATTCATATTATATATTTATTACAATATGAGTTACAGAAATAGTATACAATTTAAAGTACCAGCCTATGTACGTAATAGTGTGGGGCGCCTTGAAATATCCTACTTACAGATATATTATATATATATATAATAAAAATTTAATGATTAATATGTTAAGTACATTAAGAATAATCAATTTGTGTGTATATATATATATATATATATATATATATATATATATATATGCATATGTCAGTCATATGTCAGATGATGATATAACCTTTTCATTCATTCGCACATTACAAAGGAAAAACTCAAGCTGCAGCTCAGAACACTAGCAATTTTAACTAGGAGGGTCATCCGCTGTTTAAAAATGCTCATTTTCCATTTCTTATTGAGTTGCTCTTCTCAAGTTATTTTCCTTCAAAGCTAACTACCATTTTTGATTGAGACTTTCTTTGACTTAGGGTTGCTGGCACAACTAAAATGGATTGTCAATTTGTATTTGTATAACAAAGGTTGACAATCATGGCTATAAGGATGCTGTTCGCTTTCTCTGTGGGGACATTATTAGTACACAACCATTATTTAGATAATGTCCAGGAACGTTCACACTGGGTTGTCTCTCAGTAGGTGGGACAATTCCACTGGTTCTCACATATTTCACACAAAGACTTTTCCACACCTCAACATCAATATCTGTCAAGAAGATTTCTTCCAGGATCCAACCAATAGTAGTAATGTGAATATTGAAACACACTGTATGGACAATATGTACTGTGTATGATACTATTACATAATGTATAATTATGTATCATAGAGT
Organism: Chondrilla cf. caribensis; assembly: GCA_964020155.1. Taxonomy (NCBI): domain Eukaryota; kingdom Metazoa; phylum Porifera; class Demospongiae; order Chondrillida; family Chondrillidae; genus Chondrilla; species Chondrilla cf. caribensis. The sequence continues at coordinate 3,743,408 of OZ026559.1, forward strand.
AATATTATCTAAAGATAGTACACATGTGTATCACTGTAATATACAATAGTCTTAAATGTAGAATGTGTATTATTGTCTATATTAAAATATGTTTTTGTATGGCATGCATTCAGCCATAACTTGTAGAGATCTGTTTAGTCATCTGTGTTTTGCAAAATAACTTTTCAATTCAATTTTCACTAACAGTTGGTCATTTTCAAGTGCATTACGAGTCATTAGCAAAGGGTTGTTCTAAACACACATTGTACTAGAAATCAACATACATTACCGGGATGACGTCAGCTGTGAATATTACATATTACGTCATTATTTCTCCCTGACATTTTGTACTTGGTCCATCGAAGTGGAGCGATATGGTATAGCGTAACCGGGCCATTGATCCGTCGGCCATTTTGATTGGACCATCGGGTGATCACGTGGAATTCAACAATGGCTTAGACCACGTGTTGTTTCGCGCAGTATGGACAGCGATGAAGGTACGATAATTGGAAACGTCCTCTCCCATTAACGCTACAGATTGGCAGTGAGATATCCGAAAGAAAACCAATGAAGAATTCCACCATGGTTGAATTATTGTAAGTTGCTACATTGAAATTATGATTCTGTGTAAAGCATCAATTATCGGACACAACCTACCTATATTCGTAATTCCTCAATACAAATTTCTATTGGACCAGGTAATAAATTGGTCTGAAATTTGGTTCTTCGTCGCTTCTCCGCTTTGTATTGAAGTCGTCCGTAAGTTAATCCATCTAATCCGAATATCGAATATTTTCGGACACATTGTTATATCTCTAGCAGAACGATGCTACTAGCTGCTCAAGCTACGAGGATTTTACTGAGTGGAGAGCGACTACATGTAATGCTTTGTAAAACATAGTTTATTGGGATTCGGTAGGTTTCATAGTTATCGAGAAATAGCCATTTATGTGTCCGAATATAGGTGGTGTTCCTATTAATTGATGCTTTACTCTTTTTGTATTATTTAAATTTGTAAAATGTTCAACTATCATTGTCTTAGCCCCGCATTTCATTGTGAATACTATGAAAGTATGATGGAAGATATCATGTATCTTCCCTTGTTAAATACTTTAAGCCACTGCACCGTTTTTCAGTTCATACATCCGAAAATAATGCTATAAGCTGTCACCAACTCACGTACATCCACGATCATGGTTTTTACCACTGCTACAAGTGACCATAGATGGTCAGTCAAAAGAAACCTAAAACGGAAGGGTGTTTTTCCGTTCAATCTGCATATCACCGTAACATAAGTATAGTTAAAAGTGAATATAATTAAAATAATTATTCTAGGCACTAATAATTATTGTAAACATGGCAACTGAGTTAGAAAACTATTTGTACACCATAGTAATTTCCATTCTTTGAGAAAATTGTAGTGTGTACTGCAGTCTTTCTGTCCCAAACTTATGTTTTTTGGGTACATGCACTACTGTTCCATCTGATCCTCACACAGGACACTCATGCTGTCTTTCAACATGACTGTGCAGCTCCATTTGACTGTTCTGAAGTCACAATTTCAAATGGACTTGTACATAGATGTGACTAGTTGAAAACTATATAGCAAGCTGCCATTAACGATTTAAAACATAATATTGTCATTATGAGAGATCAGCATATCATAGAGAACCTCTGTGAAGACAGCATGCCACCATCTTATATTTGATTATTGTTCCTATGATGAGCATCCCATAATTCACATGGTCATGTGTTACTCAGTACACTCATTATGACCTATATCATCATAGCGCAAGTGATGTTTGTTTGTTAAATTGCCTTCAAATAACAAAGACTAATGTACTAAAATAATTGGTGCGAACGTGGGCTACAATGCTACGAGCTCAATGAGTATGAATATGAATATTAATGTCCAGTTGAAGTTACATCTCTATGTTCAGTAGTCTGTATTGTGTTATTGTTATTACAGGCTACTGTCAGCAATTTGACTTCCATGTATACATAGTCAAATTGCAAAGCAACAGCAAAACAGAAAGTTGCTTCCTAAGCACCCCAACCTACAGTATAACTGTTGTATTTTATTTCATTTCATTATTTTCATTTTACTTGTGAATAGTCATGCAATATAATTGTAAAGGATGGTAATTCAATGTTCCTCCATTTACGTAATCACCAATTTTGAACCATTGTGAATATTAATTTTTACATTATTAAAATACACAATAATAAATGTATAATTATTGTACTATGACTACAATAAAGAACCCTGTATTATAATACTATGTATGAAATACCTGCAGCTACACTTTATTATTACTAAAAATTAATATTAATAAATTATTAGGTTCATTATAATATAAATACTATGGTATAATATTTTATTATATTAAATTTTACCTATGTATATATATATAATATTATATACTTATAATATATATACATACATATACATACTATATTATGTATATAGGATCATTAATGCATTATATAATTATGTATATTATAGATACAATTTTACACACCCCACCATGCATCCTGCATGCACACACACACAGATCGATTTTAAATATTCATTAATAATAAATTAATAATTATTAGAATTGATCGTGAATAGTGTGTATGTGATAGCAAATATTATATATAGTGTAATAATTGTAATAATTATTATAGTGGTCCGCAATGTTGTATACCATAATATGTATATTCCCGGGTATGTCCTCCATGGATACGTCCCAAGTGAGCACTCTTAATTCAGGAAGTGGGTCCGTGTAGTTGTTGGAGTAGGCTATGATGATACTAGATGGTCTAGCCTGATTGATGGGGTAGAAGGCATTAAGGAGTTGTTGATATATAGTTGTCAGGATAAGCTTGATTCTTGGTACTGTCATGATCATTAAATTTATCAATGATCATGACAATGGCACTGATACAGCTATGCAAGCAACATAATGTCCATTGTTGGGTAGAATGAAATATTTTGTAATTCAATAATATGACCAGGATTGGCCATTAATATTATTGCATACTTCACACACATACTGCCACTTCTATACCTACCAGTCTACATCAGTTTAAATTGTTCAAAGATTTCTTTGAATCTCCAATGATATAAAATGGGAATGATTAATTATAAATGTAAATAATATAGAATGTGTCATGCAATGAATTACAATGGTTTTTGTAATGACACATTATATTATTGTTATACATGCATTAAGTGATGACAAATCTGTTTGATATGTCATTCGACTTGACAGCCCATCAAATCCATTAAAATAAATGTTTTGCAAATTCATGATCATTACTCTCTATCAAATATTTTCCACGTAAATTACTAATTATTATACTTACAGTGGATCACAAGAATCATTACCAAGGTATGAAATTAGTATGCATGTGAATAGTTGGTATAGGGTAGAAGTGTGATACAGGATAAAATTTATATATTGTAGTTGATGAACATGGTATGTATGAAAATGTATACGACTATTATCACCTTTATATTTGATGAAGTGCAAATGAATCAATTTTCATCTTGTACACTCAACATCTGTTGCACCATTTCTCTAACTTTCACTCCAACTCTACGGATGATCCAAGCTCCTATTGGTAGAAGTGTATGATGTAGTACAAATATCAGAGAGGAGGAGAATGTTCGAGTCTCTTCTCCATATTTACTCAAATGGAGTATAAGTGTAATACTGAATGTTAGTGATCCAAATCCAAAGACAAGTATTGCTATAAACACGAGTAGCAGTATCTGTCGAAGTGCTTGTATTGGTGTGATTCTGTATTCCTCTTCTTTGATGAAGATTTGATCAATTGTGAAGGGAATGGATGTTACAATGATGCATACAAACATTACACACCACACTGTGAGAATGGCAAATCCATACAAATGTGGATTAACACTCACTAACAAGAATTGAAATGGAAGATGTACTAATAGACCCACTACACTCATGTAGATCCCCCAAAGAGATATTGTTGTAATGATTCTGTGTACTTGTCGTTTTCTTCCCCAACATTTAGTTATTATGCTCCATGTTTTAGGAATGGGAAATGAAATATACTTGCTGTGGATGCAAGCTGTAACACCACTTGCAATGATGATGATTATGAATACTGTAATGGTTATGGAACAGATTTCGACTTTGTGTTCAGTGGTCCGCACTATGTTATTTGGATTACAGCCCAACGTCAAAAATGCAGCAGTGAAGTAAATGTTGAAGACATGAGCAAGACTTGCTACAGCCCAGAAGAAAGGTACTTTAGCTTTGCTCCTACTTTGTTGTAGACTCATTAGCTGTTTTTTACCGATGCCGTGGAGTATGTAAGGTGTGGCAATTACCAATAGGAATAGAAACATTCCCACGCCAGCAAAATGTGGTTGTTTATGATGAGCATGAAGATATGCATCAATCTGCAGCCTGCGATTCGTATTTCTAACATCAGCTGCTGGACGATTGTTAGCAAGCCACTCAAAGAACACTCTTGTCTGTTTACTGCTTTCTTTGTTCTCTGAATACTGTCCCTTCTGTAGTATTAGTGATTTGACCTGCATTTAAGGAATAATTAATAGAATCAAATAACTATATTTAATTTAGTTGTTATTATTTCAGCTATATACTATTCTGTGTGATATTTAATATCATGATGTTAAAAATACCAGGTCCTATAATATGACAAATGATAAATTCACACATAAAATTTCTAATTTTGGACCAATTACTACTGTAACACAGGTATAACATGTATGAAACAAATGAGAACAAAATGTCTCTAATGAATTATAAATTAAAATATAGAATATTAGAATATTTTGAAGTACTATTTCAACATTAGTAGCTTATGCAGATAGTTATTGATTTTATACACTTGCCAGAGAGTAGAAAGACCACGTAAATTTAATATGACCATACAGTAGTAAAATACATTATTCAGTAAAGACACCATGGGAAATTTATGCATCATCATTGATCTTTACCTGAAGATGCATAAATGTGCACGTGGTCGAGACCCACCTATGTACACATCACAGTGACTGTTAGCATTCTAAAGACCTTCCATGATCATTTCCAATAAAAAGGCTTATTCTTGGGGACCTTTACAAGCCCAATAAGAATGAAGGAGATCGAAGAATCCCAAGCATGTTTAGGAATTCGAAGCACAAATCAAAATTATAATAGTCAATTTGTGCAATGAAATTCCAACTGGTGCAGCTGTTATTTCTTTGGGTTTGCTACATTTGGGAACTGTAGACAATCCATTGACATGGAGTTGGGAGTTACAAAATAAACAATAATATTAGTGTACATGCTGTATTTTATTGCTTACATATCATGGTCATCTTGCATACAAATAAAGTGCACAGACAAAACATATTATTATTAATACAAAATTTAATGAAATTTTCGAACATTTGCACCTAAATATACTCACCTGTGTGGTGACTGTACCAAGATCTCCCAATTCCTTACATTCCAATGGTATTTTAATGCAAGCAATTTGTGTAGGCAAGACAAAAGGCGAAGTTTTGTTGAACAGCTGGTTATAGCTTATAGTGGGGAGGTATTCACCAAGTTCTATCCAGTGTAGATCTCCTGCAATATTAATAATGATTTTAGTGGTCCACATGTACCAATACATGTTATGATGAGCGTAGTTTATTCCCGGGTATGTCCTCCATGGATAGGTCCCAAGTGAGCACTCTTCAGGAAGTGGGTCTGTGTAGTTGGTGAAGTAGGCTATTATTACATCAGATGGTCTCGCCCGATTGATGGGGTAGAAGGCATTGAGGAGTTGTTGATAGTTGTCAGGACAAGATTTGATGGAATTGAGAATTTCCAAGGCATCGTCGCAAACTTCGTATCGCTCATGTTCACCACAGACTATGCCTGTAAAGACTGCTACTGACAATACCACTGTTGCAGTTACAATCATCCTCATTTCTAACAACGGACAAAAATTTTAATGCAATGACATCATACAGTTGATACCAAAGCCAAGATTGACCATCTATAATATAATCATAGCTGCCAACCCCCGGAAAAAGATTAGGGACATGAGACCCGCCCATTATAAAACTTTGCATTAGATCACAATTAATATATATAATTATTGTACGTATTTGCAGACATGATGTGTACAGCTATTTCATTAAAAGACTCAAAACACTAATGTCAAGCTACTTTACAATTGTGGAGGTTGATTTTTTACAGGCTACACTCTCGCTTGGCTTGGAGGTAATTAACTATATACGTGTTAAGGTGTATGGTGTCATTTTGCCATGCTCATTATGACTACCTGGACAGCTATGAACAATCGGGACAAAGGCTGAAATAACTAATTCTCGGGTGGATCAGAGGCAAGTGGCAAAAAATTGTGACTGTCCTGCCATTTCCGGCACAGTTTGGCAGCTATGTATAATATTATTTACAAGTCAGATGCTGAATAAGATATACATGTAATTTGCACATTAAGTGAAAACATGACCTTCAGCGCCGAACACTACCAACTGTTCAGCAATTTTAACTAGGAGGGTCATCTGCTGTTTAAAATCGTTCATTTTATATTTCTCATTGAGTTGCTGATCTTAACCTTCGTTATTAGTACACAAACATTATTGACATGATGTGTTGAAAATTCACACCAGGTTACCTCCCAGTTGGTGGGGCATTTCCACTGTTTTTCACACATATTTCAAATAAAGACTAACCTTTTCCACACCTAGTAATCAACATCAATATCTGTCAAGAAGATTTACTTAGGATCCAACCAATAGTAATAGTAAATAGCAATGTGAATAATGAAACACACTGTATGGACAATAGGTATTGCAATACATATTGTCCATATAGTGTTTTAGTGTGTTTGATACTATTACATAATGTATAATTATGTATCATACAGTAAGATTTTCTAAGGATAGTACACATGTGTAATATACAAAATCTTAAATGTAGAATGTGCATTACATGCATGTCTATATTAAAGTATGTTTTTGTATGGTATTCATTCATCCATAACATGCACAGGTCTGTTTACCACGTTCAACTTATCATGAATTATAATAATTTTATTCAAATGGAGCAGATATATATGTTTTGCAAAATAACTTTTCAATTCAATTTTCACTAACAGTTGGCCATTTTCAAGTGTATTACGAATCATTAGCAAGGGGATTGTTGTAAACACATATCAAACTAGAAATCAACATACATTGGTAGGATGACGTCAGCTGTGAATATTATAATATTATATTACGTCATGATTTCTCCCTGACATTTTATACTTGGTCCATTGAAGTGAAGCGATATGGTATAGCGTAACCGGGCCATTGATCCGTCGGCCATTTTGATTGGACCATCGGGTGATCACGTGGAGTTCAACAATGGGCTGGACCACGTGTTATTTCGCGCAGTATGGGCAGCGATGGAGGTACGATAATTGGAAACGTCCTCTCCCATTAACGCTACAGATTGGCAGTGAGATATCCGAAAGAAAACCAATGAAGAATTCCACCATGGTTGAATTATTGTAAGTTGCTACATTGAAATTATGATTCTGTGTAAAGCATCAATTATCGGACACAACCTACCTATATTCGTAATTCCTCAATACAAATTTCTATTGGTAATAAATTGGTCTGAAATTAGGTTCTTCGTCGCTTCTCCACTTTGTATTGAAGTCGTCCATAAGTTAATCCATCTAATCCGAATATCGAATATTTTCGGACACATTGTTATATCTCCAGCAGAACGATGCTACTAGCTGCTCAAGCTACGAGGATTTTACTGAGTGGAGAGCGACTACATGTAGTGCTTTATAAAACAAGGTTTATTGGGATTCGGTAGGTTTCATAGTTATCGAGAAATAGCCATTTATGTGTCCGAATATAGGTGGTGTTCCTATTAATTGATGCTTTACTCTTAGACTATTTGTATTATTTTGTAAAATGTTCGACTATCATTGTCTTAGTCCCCGCATTTCATTGTGAATACTACGAAAGTATAATGGAAGATATCGTGTGTCTTCACTTGTAAAATACTTCAAGCCACTGCACTGTTTTTCAGTTCATACATCCGAAAATAATGCTATAAGCTGTCACCAACTCACGTACATCCACGATCATGGTTTTTAATATTACTATAAGTGACCATAGATGGTCAGTCAAAAGAAACCTAAAACATATATATATATATATATATATATATGTTTTTCCTTTCAATTTGCATATCACAGTAACCTGAGTATATAGTTACCTATCAAATTTGGTAACTACAAATGCGAAAGATGTTGCAGAATCCAAATCTGTGGCCACTTATGGTGACTTGCACTACTGTAACAGTAGTACAACTTGTCAACAAGTATATCTTGTTAACAAGCAATTGTTGGATTCTGTTTCAATGCAACTGCTGAAGGAGGATATATGTAGAGCACATACCAACCGTACACCTGGTGGTCAACAGGACTGGCTAATTTTTATGTATGTACTGAGTTGATATTTTATCGTTATAGCCATATGTAACCATTACAGATATCATATTTGATATTTTGTTCTTTTCCATTGCATAGTGTTGCTTCCATGGATATCTGTCAGTATGGTACATTTGTTCATTGATACAATGGGAATTTCTCTGATAATCAAGAACCATTCAATTTGTTGGATGTTGTCAGGATATGTGACGTCAGTGCTAACAGCAATAAGCCAACTGAACGAATGAACTTGTGAAGAAAGTGGGTACAATTTGTATGTGTATTATCGTATCTTCAGTTGATAACAACTCTGTGTGTGCAATTCCTCTCATTCTCCAGGACTATCAAGGAAACTATGAATTGAGGAATTATCCCATAAATGAATGTCTGTGAAGACGGCATGCCACCATCTTATATTTGATTATTGTTCCTATGATGGACATCCCATAATCCACACGGTTATGTGTTACTCAGTACACTCATTATGACCTATCTTATATTATCGTAAGTGACGATTGTTTGTAAAATTGCATTCGAATAACAAAGACTAATGTACTAAAATAATTGGCATGAATGTGGGCTACAATTCTACGAGCTCAATGAGTATGAATATGAATATTAATGTCCAGTTGGAAGTTACATCTCTATGTTCAGTAGTCTGTATTGTGTTATTGTTATTACAGGCTACTTTCATCAATTAGACTTCCATGTATACATAGTCAAAATGCAAAGCAACAGCAAAGCAGAAAGCTGTTTTCCAAACATCCCAACCTATACAGTATAACTGTTGTAATTTATTCCATTTCATTATTTTCATTTTACTTGTGAATAGTCAAGCAATATAATTGTAAAGGATGGGAATTCAATGTTTCTCCATTCATGTAATCCCCAATTTAGAACCATTGTGAATATTAATTATTACATTATGGTACATACATATAATAAATGTATAATTATAGCACTATGACTACAAAAAGAACCCTGTATTATAATACTATATATGAAATGCCTGCAGCTCCACTTCATTATTACTAAAAATTAATATTAGAAAGTTATTAGGTTCATAATAATATAAATACAGTACTATGGTATAATATTTTATTATATTAAATTTTACCTACCTAATAGTATGTATATATACATACATATTATACATACTATATGTATATTATAGATACAATTTTACATACCCCACCATGCATCCTGCATGCACACACACAGATCGTTCTTAAATATTCATCAATAATAAATTAATAATTATTAGAATTGATCATGAATAGTGTGCACATGATAGAAAAAATTATAAATAAGATTATATGTAGTGTAATAATTGTAATAATAAATTAAATATAATACGGTCCGCAATGTTATACAACAATGTGTATATCCTTGGGTATGTCTTCCATGGATAGGTCCCAAGTGAGCACTCTTCAGGAAGTGGGTCTGTGTAGTTGGTGAAGTAGGCTATGATGATACTAGATGGTTTAGCTCGATTGATAGGGTAGAATACATTGAGGAGTTGTTGATGGTTGTCAGGATAAACTTGATCCTTACTGTCATGATCATTAAATTGATTAATAATCATGATAATATCACTGATGCAGCTATAATATGCGAGCAACATAATGTCCATTGTTGGGAAGAATGAAATATTTTGTAATTCAATAATATTCTGACCAGGATCGGCCATTAATATTAATATTGCATACTTCACATATTGCCACTTCCATACCTACCAGTTTACATCAGTTTAAATTTCTTTAAATCTCCAATGGTATAAAATGGGAATGATTAATTATAGATGTAGATAATATAGAATGCGCCATGCAATGAATTACAATGGTTTTCTCCAATTATTGTTATACACGCATTAATTTTAGTGATGACAGATCTGTAAAATATTATGTCATTCAACTTGCCAGCTTATCCTTTTGGGTAGAGCATCAAGTGGCATTCCATTAGAATAAATGCTATGCAAATCCATGGTCATTACTCTATCTATTCATTTTCATTTTCCAAGAATCATTACCAAGGCCAGAATTAGTATACATGTGAATAATAGGTGTAGGGTAGAAGTGTGACACTGGGTATATATAATATAAGTTTAAATTGATAGTCGATGATATTATGTATGGAATGTATAAGATTATTATGACCTTTCTATTATGATGGATGAAGTGTAAATGGATCAGTTCTCATCTTGTACATTCAACATCTGTTGCACAGTTTCTCTAACTTTCATTCCAACTCTACGGATGATCCAAGCTCCTATTGGTGGAAGTGTATGATGTAGGACAAATATCAGAGAGGAGGAGACTGTTCGAGTCTCTTCTCCATATTTACTCAAATGTAGTACAAGTGTAATACTGAATGTTAGTGATCCAAATCCAAAGACAAGTACTGCTATGAACATGAGTAGCAGTATCTGTCGAATTGCTTGTTTTGGTGTGATTCTGTATTCCTCTTCTTTGATGAAGATTTGATCAATTGTGAAGGGAATGGATGTTATGATGATGCATACAAACATTGCACACCACACTGTGAGAATGCCAAATCCATACAAGTGTGGATTAACACTCACTAACAAGAATTGAAATGGAAGATGTACTAATAGACCCACTACACTCATGTAGATCCCCCAAAGAGATATTGTTGTAATGATTCTGTGTACATGTTGTTTTCTTCCCCAGCATTTAGTTATTATGCTCCATGTTTTGGGAATGGGAAATGTTATATACTTGCTGTGAATGTAAGCTGTAACGCCAGTTGCAATGAAGATGAGTATTAATGCTGTAATGGCTGAAGAACAGGTTTCGACTCTGTGTTCAGTGGTCCGTACTATGTTATTTGGATTACAGCCCAATGTCAGACCTTCAGCAATCATGTAAATATTGAAGACATGAGCAAGACTTGCTACAGTCCAGAAGAATGGTGCTTTAGCTTTGCTCCTACTTTGTTGTAGACTCGCTAGCCACTTTTTACCAATGCCATGGAGTATGTAAGGTGTTGCAATTACCAATAGGAGTAGAAACATTGTCACCCCAAAATTATGTGATTGTTTAAGATGAGAATGAAGATATTCATCAATCTGCAGCCTGTGATTCATATTTCTGACATCTGCTACCATACGATTGTCAGCAAGCCACTCAAAGAACACTCTTGTCTGTTTACTACTGTCTTTGTTCTCTGAATACCGTCCCTTCTGTAGTATTAGTGATTTGACCTGCATTTAAGGAATAATTAATAGAATCAAAATACTATAATAAATTTAGTTGTTATTATTTCAGCTATATGCTATTCTGCGTAATTTTAGACCAGTTACTACTGTAACACTGGTACTATAACATGTATATATGCAACCAAATCAAAAAAAATGTCTCAATGAATTGTAAATTATAATAATTTATAATATTACAATATTTTGATATACTGTTTAAACATTAGTAGCTTATGCAGATAGGAATTGATTTTATACTTGCTGGAGAGTTCGAAAGACCACCTAAATTTAATATGACCATACAGTAGTAAAATACATTATTCAGTAAAGACACCATAGGAAAAATTTTGCATCATCATTGATCTTTACCTAAGTCACAATGTTCTCAAGACCCACCTATATACACATCACAGTGACTGTTAGCATTATAGACATTCCATGATCATTTCCATTAAGAAAGGCTAATTCTTGGGGACCTTTACAAGCCCAATAATATCGAAGGAGATCGAAGATTCCAAAACATGTTTACAAATTCAAAACACAAATAAAAATTATAATTGTCAATTTGTGCAATGAAGTTCCAACTGGTGAAGCTGTTATTTCTTTGGATTTGCTACATTTGGGAACTGTAGACAATCCATTGACAGTTGGGAGTTACGAAATAAACAATAATAATATATATAATAGTTGGTGTACATGCTATATTTTATTGCACTTATTTGCACTTGTCAGATCACAAATTATGTATTTGAGAGGATGCAGATCACTCCGCTCTCACAACGACACTGAATGTCCTACATCAATCGCACAATGTGTGATGGAGGGATGTATCCCTCAAAGTTAATTGATCCAACACGCAGGTGCATGGGTTATACATATCAATATTTGTACATTGTGATAATATTAATATTTATTATTATTATTATATTATTTTATTATCTCACCTATTTAAATTTTATATTTATTTTATTTACTTATTCACATATTATATATTTACCTCATTTTATTCACCTATTTAATTTTTATATTTATTTTATTTAATAATTACATAATAAATATTATTATATTTTATTGCATCTATATCATGATTATCTTGCATGCAAATGCCTCTTTTGTATGCAACAGTTCACAGACAGAGCATATAATATTATTAATACAAATTTACTGTGATTCTGAAACATTTACACCTAATATTATAATAAATATTATACTCACTTCTGTGGTGACTGTACCAAGATCTCCCATTTCCTTACATTCCAATGGTATTTTAATGCAAGCAATTTGTGTAGGCAAGACAAAAAGTGACGTTTTGTTGAACAGCTGGTTATAGCTTATAATGGGGAGGTATTCACCAAGTTCTATCCAGTGTAGATCTCCTACAATATTAATAATGATTTTAGTGGTCCACATGTACCAATATATGTTGTGATAAGTGTTGTTTATTCCCGGGTATGTCCTCCATGGATAGGTCCCAAGTGAGCACTCTTCAGGAAGTGGGTCTGTGTAGTTGGTGAAGTAGGCTATTATTACATCAGATGGTCTAGCCCGATTGATGGGGTAGAAGGCATTGAAGAGTTGTTGATAGTTGTCAGGACAAGATTTGATGGAATTGAGAATTTCCAAGGCATCATCGCAAACTTCAAATCGATCATGTTCACCACAGATCATGCCTGTAAAGACTGCTACTGACAATATTGCTGTTGCAGTTGCAATGATCCTCATTTCTAACAATGGACAAAATAATGCTCTCAAATCTTACAGATAATGTACCAAAGCTAAGATTGGCCATCTATAATATGCATATATTTAATTCAGATGATGATATAACCTTTTCGTTCGTGTGCACATCATAAGGGAAAATTTAAGCTACAGCGCAGAACACTACCAAATGTTCAGCGATTCTAACTGAGAGGGTCATCCGCTGTTTAAAATTGCTCACTTACCATTCCACTTTTTGTTTTCTTAAGTTATTTTCCTTCAAGGCTAACTACCATTAATTTCTTGATTGAGACTTTCTTTGACTTTGGGTTGCTGGCACAACTAAAAAGGACTATTTGTACTTGTATGACAAAGATTTGACAATCATGGTTATCAGGATTCTGTTTACTTTCTCTGTGGGGAAGTTATTTGTACACAACCATCATTAGATGATGTTCAGGAAGTTCACACTGGGTTACCTCCCAGTATGTGGGGCAATTCTATCACACACATTTCACACAAAGACTAACCTTTTCCACACCTAGGAATCAACATCAATATCTGTCAAGAAGATTTCATCCAGGATCCAACCAACAATAGTAATGTGAATAGTGAAACATACTGTATGGACAATATGTATTTTAATGATACTATTACATAATGTATAATAATGTATCATAGAGTAAGATTTTCAAGGATAGTACGCATGTGTAATGTAGAATGTGCATTGCATGTATATATTAAAGTATGTTTTTGTATAGCGTGCATTCAGCCATAACATGCACATATATATCTGTTTACCACATCCAACTTATCATGCATAATAATTTCATTCGAATGGAGCAGTAATTTGTGTTTTGCAAAATAAGTTTCAATTCAATTTTCACTGACAGTGGATCATTTTCAAGTGCATTACGAGTCATTAGCAAGGGAATTGTTATAAGCACATGTCAACATAGAAATTTCTCTAATGATCAGTAGCTTTGTTCGATGTTGTCAGAGTATGTATGAAGTAAGTTCAAACAGATATATAGAAGCAAACTGAACAAATGAACTTATGAAAAACATATTAGTGTGGGTACTGTAACAATTTGTGTGTGTATTTTTGTATCTTGACTGCATATCTGGGTGTACAATATCTCCCATTCTCCAGGGCTGTCAAGGAACATATAAAGTGAGTCATTATCCCAAAAATGAAGAATAATTATTCCGGGCACTAATAATTATTGTGAACATGGTGATTGTGTTAGAGAGCTATTTGTGTGCTGTATATAGTAATTTTCGTTCTTTGAGAAATTTGTAGTGTTTTAAAGTGTACCGCAGTCTTTCTGACATTGTACACTCAACCTGATCCTCACACAGTACACACAAGCAGGCATTTAACTTGCCATTTCAGATCTCTTTGAAGGTTTTGAAGTAACAATTTCAAATGGGCATTTAGTTGCAACTAGTCATAATCCAACAAGCTGGCATCTATTAATTAGCGTGAAACCTAGAGTAAGTAAGCCTTAGGGCATTATTGAAGACCAGTATGTATATTATTTAGGACCTAGGTGAAGGCAGCCACCATTTCAGATGAGATTATTGTTCCCTTGATGGACACTGCCCGTCTGTGGATTCACGTGATTCCATGAATCACTGGGCCAAGGTGTTACTCTGTGTACATGTACTCATAATGACCTTGCTATCACAAGTAATAAATATTTATTTATGTTCAATTACACTCAAATTATATTACAAGAAGTATTGCAAAGCTCATAATAGAACCCATTCATACACACACACATACACACACACACACACACACACACACACACACACACACACACACACACACACACACACACACACACAACTTAATATTGTTAATAGCTGCTCATGTGATGTAAATATTTATGTATTAAGGAAGCTGTTGTGGAGAAATTAGTTGACCAACCTCATCATGTACATTCAACATACTGTTGTACTGTCTGTTTAACTTTCACTCCAATTCTACGGATGATCCATGCTCCTATTGGTAGAAGTGTATGATGTAGCACAAATATCAGAGAGGAGGAGACTGTTCGAGTCTCTTCTCCATATTTACTCAAATGTAGTACAAGTGTAATACTGAATGTTAGTGATCCAAATCCAAAGACAAGTACTGCTATGAACATGAGTAGCAGTATCTGTCGAAGTGCTTGTTTGGTGTGATTCTGTATTCCTCTTCTTTGATGAAGATTTGATCAATTGTGAAGGGAATGGATGTTACGATGATGCATATAAACATTGCACACCACACCGTGAGAATGGCAAATCCGTACAAGTGTGGATTAACACTCACTAACAAGAATTGAAATGGAAGACGTAGTAATAGACCCATTACACTCATGTAGATCCCCCAGATAGATATTGTTGTAATGATTCTGTGTACATGTTTTTTTCTTCCCC
Source organism: Chondrilla cf. caribensis (assembly GCA_964020155.1). NCBI lineage: Eukaryota > Metazoa > Porifera > Demospongiae > Chondrillida > Chondrillidae > Chondrilla > Chondrilla cf. caribensis. The sequence goes on from OZ026559.1 coordinate 3,759,210, forward strand.
AACATTTAATTATTATACTCCATGTTTTGGGAATGGGAAATGTAATGTACTTGCTGTGAATGTAAGCTGTAATGCCACTTGTGATGAAGATGAATATGAACACCATGACGGCTGAGGAACAGGCTGTGACTCTGTGTTCAGTGTTCTGTGCTGTGTTACTTTGACAGGTCAACATGAACATTTCAGCAGTCATGTAACCGTTGAAGACAGGAGCAAGACTTGCTACAGCCCAGAAGAATGGTACTTTAGCTTTGCTCCTACTTTGTTGTAAACTTGCTAGCTGTATTTTACCAATGCCATGGAGTATGTAAGGCGCTGCTATTACCAATAGGAATATAAACATTATCACAACATTAAGATGTGATTGCTTATGATGAGCAAGAAAATATGCACCAATCTTCAGTCTGTGATTCACATTTCTAACATCAGCTGCTGGACGATTGTTAGCAAGCCACTCAAAGAACACTCTTGTCTGTTTACTACTGTCTTTGTTCTCTGAATACTGTCCCTTGTGTAGTATTAGTGATTTGATCTGTATTTAATGAATAATTTAATAGAATAAAAAATGCCATATCAATTGTTATTATTTCATCTATATACTGTTCTGTATAGTATTTATCATCATGATGTTATGAATACCTGGTCCTATAATGATAGAAATGATAAATTTATGCACATGTCCTAATTTTGGACCAATTACCACTTGTACGCTGGTATAGCATTTATGCAATGTTAAAATCAAAATGTATGGATCAATGAATTGAAAATTTACGATGAACATGCTTATTCCCCCAAGTTCATTATGACGTTGTAAAAATATTTTGGAATACTATTCATCATCATTCAATGTAGTAGCTTATGCAGATAGTCATTGATTTAATATATTTGCCAGTGAGTTCGAAAGACCACCTAAATTAAATATTATGATCATATGTACTGTAAATGTAGTCTAATGCATCATCAATAATCTTTACTTGAATCACAAAAGTGATCAAGACCCACCTATATACACATCACAGTGACTGTTAGCATTATAAAAACCTTTCATGATCATTTCCATTAAAAAAGGCTCACATTTTATGGGGATCTTTACAAACCCAATAAGAACAAAGGATATTGAATTAATTAATTGAATTAATTGGGAGTTACAAAATAAACAATATATATTATTTAGCGTACATGCTATATTTATTGCATATATATCATGGATTATCTTGCGTGCAAACACCTACTTTTCTAATGCAGGAGAGTACAATGTCAGACGGAATTAACACAAATGTGATTCTCAAACATTTACACCTAAATATTATACTCACCTCTGTGGTGACTGTACCAAGATCTCCCAATCCCTTACATTCCAATGGTATTTTAATGCAAGCAATTTGTGTAGGCAAGACAAAAGGCAAAGTTTTGTTGAACAGCTGGTAGTAGGTTATAATGAGACGGTATCCACCAAATTGTAACAAGTATAGATCTCCTACAATATTAATAATGATTTTAGTGGTCAACATGTACCAATATATGTTGTGATAAGTGTAGTTTATCCCCGGGTATGTCCTCCATGGGTAGGTCCCAAGTGAGCACTCTTCAGGAAGTGGGTCTGTGTAGTTGGTGAAATAGGCTATTATTACATCAGATGGTCTAGCCCGGTTGATGGGGTAGAAGGCATTGAGGAGTTGTTGATAGTTGTCGGGACAAGATTTGATGGAATTGAGAATTTCCAAGGCATCATTGCAAACTTCATATTGCTCATGTTCACCACAGACCATGCCTGTAAAGACTGCTACTGACAATATTGCTGTTGCAGTTACAATCATCCTTATTTCTAGCAACAGACAAAATAATGCACTCAAATCATACAGTTAATATAACAAAGCCAATATTGATCATCTATATTATATAATAGTATATAAGTCAGATGATTATAATTTCTTTGTTCATTTGCACATTAAAGGAAGATGTACTAAATACAGCACAAAATACTACCAATTGTTCAGTGATTTTAACTAGGAGGGTCATCCACTGGTACAACTAAAATGGTCAATTTGTATCTGTAAGACAAATGCTTGACAATCATGGCTATAAGGATGGTCAAATAGGGATTTTGGACTGCGAAGTTTCCAACTGTTGTTGGGAAGATCCTTTCGGATTCAGGAGCATTTAAAAACACAGACTGGTGGAAGGAGTTCTTCATCTGGACGTTTCAACCCTGTGGGTCGTCTTCAGCAGTTCAGGTGCCTTGGGAGTTACCCTTCTTAAACAGGGTTGAAACATCCAGATGAAGAACTCTCTACACCAGACTCCTCTTTCAATGCTCCTAAATCTGTAAGGATCTTCCCATGCAACAACAGTTATAAGGATTCTTTTTGCTTTCTCTGTGGGACGTTATTAGTACACAACCATTACTTAGATGATGTCCTGAAAAGTTCACTCTGGGCTGTCTCCCAGTAGGTGGGTCAATTCCACTGGTTCTCACATATTTCACACAAAGACTAACCTTTCCCCACCTAGGAATCAACATCAATATCTGTCAAGAAGATTTCTTCCAGGATCCAACCAATGATAGTATTGTGAATAATGAAACACACTGTATCCATGGACAATATGTACTGTGTATGATACTATTACGTAATGTGTAATTATGTATCATAGAGTAAGATTTTCTAAGGATAGTACGCATGTGTAATGTACTGTAATCTTCAATGTAGAATGTGTGTTGCATGTCTATATTAAAGTAGTTATGTTTTTATATGGCATTCATTCAGCCATAACATGTACAGATCTGTTTACCACATTCAATTAATCATGTATAATAAGACTATTTGAATGGAGCTGTAATTTGTGCTGACTTTCGAATTCAATTTTCACTAACAGTGGTCATTTTCAAGTGCATTATGAGTCATTAGCAAGGGGATTGTTCTAACTGGATGTAGCCTATAGAAAGCAACATACATTAGCAGGATGACACCAGCTGTGAATAATATTATTCATTACGTCATGGTTTCTACCTGACATTTTGTACTTGATCCATTGAAGTCGAGCGATTTGTTATAGCGTAGCAAGGTGAGTTAATCCACCGGCCATTTCGATTGGACCATCGGGTGATCACATGGAGTTCAACAATGGGCTGGACTACGTGTGGTTCCACGCTGTATGGTCTGCGATGAAGGTACGATATTAATTGGAAACGTACTCTCCCATTAACCCTACAGATTGGCAGTAAGATATCTGAAAGAAAACCAAAAATGAATTCCACCATTGTTGAATTATTGTTGCTACATTGAAATTATGATTCTATGTAAAGCATTATTATCGGACACAACCTATATTCGTAATTCCTCAATATGAATTTCTTTAGGAAGAAAATAATTGGTCTGAAAGTTGGTTCTTCATCAGTTCTCTGTATTGAAGTCTGTCTGCAAGTTAATCCCTCTAATCCGAATGTCGATTATTTTCGGACTCTCATGTCTCCAGCAGAACAATGCGATAAGCTATGAGGATCTTACTTAGTGGAGAGCGACTACATGTAATGCTCTATAAAACACATTTTATTAGGAGTCGGTAGGTTTCATAGTTATTGTGAAATAGCCAATTTTATGTGTCCGAATATAGGTGGTGTTTCATAATTATTGATGCTTAATACAGAATCTAGACATGGGCATGAGGGCATTATGACATGTAAAATACCGAGTCGTGAGGGCACAAAGCACCCAATGGTGAGTGAATTTTATATGTCATAATGCCTGAGTGTCCACGTCTTGAATGTAGAGCACGCATAGAAATGGGGGTCACACGTTCACGGTGTTTACGGACCAAAATATACGCCTAATGCTTCTCAATCAAGGAAAAGCTATAAACGTTAACTTGTGCTCTACACAATACCAATTCTCCGAAGCATTATAGAAGTCATATGAACATACAAAAGACTTTAAGTTAGTAATAATAACACGGTATTTCCGTAAAAACTGGTATCAAACTGTGAGGAAGTATACACGGGAAGAAAATTGCTATAATTGAGGTACGAAGATGCTTTGGCGGTACTGTTCGGGAAAAAGGGAGGTCTAAAATCGTCGGACATCAACTTCAATGAGATTTATTCGAGAAAGAATTCACTTTTGAACGATTTAGCAGACACCATGCAACTTGAGTAGCTGAAGCTGTGATACACACGTCACTGTCATTTTTCGTGCCATGTAGCAAAGGAATTCTCTTCTTCTACAGCTATTCCAGCCAGCTGGAAATTTCTGCTTGGAACATCAAAGATCAAATCAATTGTTTATTGTATAAGCATGCATTGTTTCTTTTTTCATTGTTAATGCTTGTTAACAGCTATGGTGAGGACGAGAAGAAGCCTTTTTAGAAGAAAGCTTCTTTGCGTCCGTTTGAAATCCCACTTGATTATATTTTCAGGGTGTGTAACCCCCCCTGTTATAGTCGAATCCCTGACAAATCAAAACACGCGAGGACAAGGTTCCTTACACATTAGTATGGGTTTTTAAAAGCATGCTCTATGTGTAACATGTATAGCATCCATTACCAATGCTTTAAAATTATGAAATTGCTGTATAATAGTACTGTTTCTATGATAATGGATGCTATAGAACTATAATATTATTATAGTATAATAATTATATATATATTATTATATTATAACATAGTGTTCCATAATGTATTATACCATGATGTTATTCCCAGGTATGTCCTCCATGGATAGGTCCCAAGTGAACACTCTTTAGGAAGTGGGTCTGTGTAGTTGGTGAAGTAGGCTATTATTACATCAGATGGTTTAGCCAATTGATGGGGTAGAAGGTATATATTAAGAGTCATTGATAGTTGTTAGTATAAACTTTGAATAAATTGATGGAATTAATTGTATAATATGAAGGTATCACCACAGACCTAATGGTACTGTTTGAATTCCCTAAGTATAGACAGCTCTAGTTAATACAACTATTACAATGATCATGACAGTATCACTGATCCAGCTATGCAAGCAACATAACATCCATTGTAAGGCAGAATTAAATATTTTTTATTTCAAGTATATATTATGACCAGGATCGGCCATTAATATTATTGCATACTTCACACACATATTGCCACTTCTATACCTACCAGTCTACATCAGTTTAAATTGTTCAAAGATTTCTTTAAATCTCCAATGATATACATTGCAAATGACTAAATGTGATATAGAATGCATAATGTATAACACATGCAATGAATTACAATGGTTTTCTTCAATGACATAATATAATGCTATTAATATACATGCATTTGGCGATGAAAGATCTGTATAATATGTCGTTCAACTTGCCAGCTTATCTCTTTGAGTAGACCATCAAATGACATTTCCATAATATAATAAATAATAAATATTTCTCAAATCCATAATCATTACTCTATGTATTCATATTTCACATCAATTACTAATTATTATGCTTACAGTGCATCACAAGAATCATTACCAAGGCCCGAATTATGTCATGTGAATAATAGGTATAGGATAGAATTGTGATACTGGATATAATTTATATAAAAGTAATAGAGATGAACATAGTATGTATGGAAATGTATACGACTATTATGACCTTTCAATTGTGATGGATGAAGTGCAAATGAATCACTTCTCATCTTGCAAATTCAACATCTGTTGCACCGTTTCTCTAACTTTCACTCCAATTCTACGGATGATCCAAGCTCCTATTGGTAGAAGTGTATGATGTAGTACGAATATCAGAGAGGAGGAGAATGTTCGAGTCTCTTCTCCATATTTACTCAAATGTAGTACAAGTGTAATACTGAATGTTAGTGATCCAAATCCAAAGACAAGTACTGCTATGAACATGAGTAGCAGTATCTGTCGAAGTGCTTGTTTTGGTGTGATTCTGTATTCCTCTTCTTTGATGAAAATTTGATCAATTGTGAAGGGAATGGATGTTATGATGATGCATACAAACATTGCACACCACACTGTGAGAATGGTAAATCCATACAAGTGTGGATTAACACTCACTAACAAGAGTTGAAATGGAAGATGTAGTAATAGACCCATTACACTCATGTAGATCCCCCAGATAGATGTCGTCGTAATGATTTTGTGTACATGTCGTTGTCTTCCACAACATTTAGTTATTATACTCCATGTTTTGGGAATGGGAAATGTAATGTACTTGCTGTGAATGTAAGCTGTAATGCCACTAGTGATGAAGATGAATATTAATACTGCAATGGCTAAGGAACAGGCTTCAACTCTGTGTTTAGTATTCCGTACTATGTTAGTTTGATTACAGCCCAACGTTAACACTTCGGCAGTCATGTAAATATTGAAGACATGAGCAAGACTTGCTACAGCCCAGAAGAACGGTACTTTAGCTTTGCTCCTACTTTGTTGTAGACTCACTAGCTGGTTTTTACCAACACCATGGAGTAGGTAAGGTGCTGTGATTACCAATAAGAGCAGAAACGTTCCCATGCTACTATGATGTGATTGTTTATGATAAGAATGAAGATATGCATCAATCTGCAGCCTGTGATTCATATTTCTGAGATCCACTACTGGATGGTTTACAGCAAGCCCTTCAAAGAACACTCTTGTCTGTTTACTACTGTCTTTGTTCTCTGAATACTGTCCCTTGTGTAGTATTAGTGATTTGACCTGCATATGAGGAATAATTTTATTTTAGCTAACGTTCTGTGTAATACTTATCATCATGATGATATAAATACCAGGTCCTATACTATGATAGAAATGATAAATTTGTGTATACATGTCCTAATGTTTTGAATCAATCACTACTTTACTCTAGTATAACATGTATGCAATCAAATCAAAAGAAATGGATCAATGAATTTTAATTTAAACTGCCCATACATTCTCCCTCCAAATTCATTTTGAGGTTTAATGAATATTTTCATAATATTTATACTATTTTAACATTGGTAGCTTATTCAGATAGGCATTGATTTTATACTTGCCAGAGAGTTCGAAAGACCACCTAAATGTACTATGATCACATTATGTACTGTAACAGTAGTCAAATAAAGATGCTATTGGAAAATATTAATTTTGCATCATCAGTAATCTTTACCTAAATTGCAATAATGCTTTCCAAAATTTCCATTGGGAACCTTTACAGACCCAATTAGAACAAATTAAGGAGATTGTAGTATCTGAAACATGCTTACAAATTAGAAACACAAATCGAAATTATAATAATCAAATGTGCAATGAAGTTCCAATTGGTGCAGCTGTTACTTCTTTAGGTTTGCTACATTTGGGAACTGTAGACAATCCATTGAAAGTTGGGAGTTACAATATTAAAAAAATATATATATTATACTATTTCAGTGTATATATCATGGATAATCTTGTATGCATGCAAACACCAACTTTTTAATGCAGCAGTATACAGATACAGATGGAACATATACAAATGTGATTCTCAAACATCTACACTTAAATATTATACTCACCTCTGTGGTGACTGTACCAAGATCTCCCAATTCCTTACATTCCAATGGTATTTTAATGCAAGCAATTTGTGTAGGCAAGACAAAAGGCAGAGTTTTGTTGAACAGCTGGTAGTAGGATATAGTTGGGAGGTATTCACCAAATTCTAATAAGTATGGATCTCCTACAATATTAATAATGATTTTAGTGGTCCACATGTACCAATATATGTTGTGATAAGTGTTGTTTATTCCCGGGTATGTCCTCCATGGATAGGTCCCAAGTGAGCACTCTTCAGGAAGTGGGTCTGTGTAGTTGGTGAAGTAGGCTATTATTACATCAGATGGTCTAGCCCGATTGATGGGATAGAAGGCATTGAGGAGTTGTTGATAGTTGTCAGGACAAGATTTTATGGAATTAAGAATTTCCAAGGCATCATCACAAACTTCATATCGCTCATGTTCACCACAGACCATGCCTGTAAAGACTGCTACTGACAATACCACTGTTGCAGTTACAATCATCTTCATTTCTAAAATAAACAAAATAAGGCATTCAAATCATACAGTTAATACCAAAGCCAAGATTGAACATTTATATTATTATATAAATATATATGTATTATCTATAATATATATATATATATATATGTATATATTATATAAGTCAGATGATGACATGATTTTTGTTCGTTCACACATGAAGTGAAAACATGAGCTAAAGTTCAGTGATTTCAACTAGGAGGGTCATTCGCTGCTTAAAATTGCTCATTTACCCTATCTTTTTGAGTTGCTTTTCTTAAGATCATTCCTTCAAGGCTAACCACCATTAAGTTTTGATTGAGACTTTGTTTGACTTTGAGTTGCAGGCACAGCTAAAATGGACTATTTGTATTTGTATGACAAAAGGTTTGACAATCATGGCTATAAGGATGCTGTTTGCTTTCTCTGTGGGGAAGGTATTAGTATACAACCATTATTAGATGATGTCCTAGAACGTTCACACTGGGTTGCCTCCCAGTAGGTGGGACAATTCCTCTGGTTCTCACATATTTCACACAAAGACTAACCTTCTCCGCACCTAGGAATCAATATCAATATCTGTCAAGAAGATTTCTTCCAGGATCCAACGAATGATAGCAATGTGAATAATGAAACACACTGTATCCATGGACAATATGTACTGTGTATGAAACTATTACATAATGTATAATTATGTATCATACAGTAAGATATTCTAAGGATAGTACACATGTGTAATATACAAAATCTTAAATGTAGAATGTGCATTACATGCATGTCTATATTAAAGTATGTTTTTGTATGGCATTCATTCAGCCATAACATGCACAGGTCTGTTTACCACATTCAACTTATCATGTGTAATAATTTTATTCAAATGGAGCAGTAATTTGTGTTTGGCAAAATAACTTTTCAATTCGAATTTCACCAACAGTTAATCATTTTCAAGTGCATTACAAGTCATTAGGAAGGGAAAGGTTCTAACTGGATGTAGTCTATTGAAATCAACATACATTTGTAGGATGACGTCAGCTGTGAATATTATAATATTATATTACGTCATGATTTTCCCCTGACATTTTGTACTGGGTCCATTGAAGTCGAGTGATAAGTTATAGCGTAACCAGGCCATTGATCTGCTGGCCATTTTGATTGGACCATCGGGTGATCACGTGGAGTTCAACAATGGGCTGGACCACGTGTTGTTTCGCGCAGTATGGGCAGCGATGGAGGTACGATAACTGGAAACGTCCTCTCCCATTAACCCTACAGATTGGCAGTAAGATATCCGAAAGAAAACCAATGAAGAATTCCATCATGGTTGAATTATTGTAAGTTGCTGCCTTGAAATTGTGATTCTGTGTAAAGCGTCAATTATCGAACCAAACCTATATTCGTAATTCCTCAATATGAATTTCTGTTGGTAATAAATTGGTCTGAAATTTGGTTCTTCGTCGCTTCTCCACTCTGTATTGAAGTCTGTCCGCATGTTAATCCCTCTAATCCGAATGTCGATTATTTTCGGACTCTTTCATATCTCTAGCAGAACGATGCGATAAGCTACGAAGATCTTACTGAGTGGAGAGCGACTACATGTAATGCTCTATAAACCACAGTTTATTGGAAGTCGGTAGGTTTCATAGTTATTGAGAAATAGCCAATTTTGGTGTCCGAATATAGATGGTGTTCCATAATTGATGCTTTACTCTATTTGTATAATTTTGTAAAATATTCGACTATCATTGTCTTATCCCCCACTTTTCATTGTGAATACTTAGTATGATGGAAGACATCGTGTCTTTGGTTGTATGATACTGCAAGCCACTGCACTGTTTTCAGTTCATGCATTAAAAAATAATTTTATAAGCTCTCACACGATCATGGTTGTTACTGTACTGCAAGTGAGCATAAATGGCCAGTCAAAAGAAACCTAAAATAGGAAGGGTTTTTTCATTTCAAATTGCGAATCACCGTAAACGTCTTTGCTTGTATGTATGATACTTCAAGCTACTGATGTTGAGGAATCCAAATCTGTGGCCACTTATGGTGACTTGCACTACAGTAGTATAACTTGCCAACAAAAAAATTGTTGGATTCTGTATCAATGCAACTGCTGAAGGAGGATATATGTAGAGCACAGACCAATCGTATACCTTGTGGTCCACAGGACTGGCTAATTTATATGTACAGTACGGTTCAAAAAAAACAAACGGTAATCTCCTCTACCTTTTTTCAGTTAACAGTTGACGGTAGTATTTTCATTGTGTAATTATTGATACGTAATCGTATATTACTAAATAACAGCTGCAAATAGCGTAACTCACGAACGATCCGTCAAAGAGTCTGTCGGCTAGATCCAGGAAGACGGAGAGATGTTCCCATATCTTTTGTGCTTTTGAATCGTTACTCAAACACTCGCGTTCGATACTTTAAAACCTTGTTTTTCAACGAACCATTCACGGTTATCCGTTAACGGTTATCGGTTAACGGTTACCAGAAATCAGTTAACTTTTAACCGGTAAGCATTAACTGTTATCGGATTAACAGGTAACTTTTATCCGTTAACGTTTAGTTTTTTTTGGTCCGTGCCGTATATTGAGTGGATCTTTCATTATTGTAGCCATATATTATAATCATTACAGTTATTGTATTCCATATTTATTTCTTTTTCATTGCATAGTGTTGTTTCCAAGGATATCTGTCAGTATGGTACATTTGCTCAATGATACAATGGGAATTTCTCTGATAATCAAGAACCATTCAATTTGTTGGATTTGTCAGGATATGTAGAGCCAGTGCTAACAGCAAGAAGCCAACTGAATAAATGAACTTGTGAAAAGCATGTGAGTATAGTTTGTATGTGTATTATGATATCTTCAATTGAATACAACTCTGTGTGTACAACTCCTCCCTTTCTCCAGGACTATCAAGGAACATATGAATCGAGACAGTATCCTACAAATGAATATCATTAAAATATTATTCTATAATATACTATTATTATACATGTATTTAGTGATGAAAGATCTTTATAATATGTCATTCAAATTTCCAGCTTATCTCTTTGTGTAGACCATCAAATGGCCTTCCATTGAAAATAAATGTTTGGCAAATTTATGATCATTATCTATTCATTTTCCACATCAATTACTAAATTATTATACTTACAGTACATCACAATTGGTAGAAGCGTATGATGTAGTACGAATATCTGAGAGGAGGAGAATGTTCGAGTCTCTTCTCCATATTTACTAAAATGTAGTACAAGTGTAATATACTGAATGTTAGTGATATAGGGCCTAAGTGGAATTAAGCTGCTACCATTTTATATAAGATTATTGTTCATTTGATGTGCACTGTGCATCTGCTGAGTCACATGCATCCCATAATCCACATAGCCATGTGTTACTCTTTACACTCATAATGACCTATATAATTTCGAGTCTCTTCTTCATATTTACTCAAATGTAGTACAAGTGTAATACTGAATGTTAGTGATATAGGGCCTAAGTAAAGGCTGCCACCATCTTATATAAGATAATTGTTCACTTCGTGTGCACTGTGCATCTGCTGAGTCACATGCATCCCATAATTCTCCACACTCATAATGACCTATATTATAATCTTATCGTAAGTGATAATTGTTTATAAAATTGCCTTTAGTACATAACAAAAACTAATACAAAACTCATAATAGAACCCATTAATGCACATATTACCTTTTACATACTGTTAATATCTGCTGTTGTGATGTACATATATCTGTACTTTGGATGCTGACTACATGCATGTGAAAATGTGAATAGTATGTTATCGTTTACACAAGTGGATCAGTTTTCATCTTGTACATTCCACATCTGTTGTACTGTCTGTCTAACTTTCACTCCAACTCTACGGATGATCCAAGCTCCTATTGGTAGAAGTGTATGATGTAGTACAAATATCAGAGAGGAGGAGAATGTTTTAGTCTCTTCTCCATATTTACTCAAATGTAGTACCATTGTAATACTGAATGTTAGTGATCCAAATCCAAAGACAAGTACTGCTATGAACATGAGTAGCAGTATCTGTCGAAGTGCTTGTTTTGGTGTGATTCTGTATTCCTCTTCTTTGATGAAGATTTGATCAATTGTGAATGGAATGGATGTTACGATGATGCATACAAATATTATGCACCACACCGTGAGAATGCCAAATCCATACAAGTGCGGATTAACACTCACTAACAAGAATTGAAGAGGAAGATGTAGTAATAGACACACTATACTCGTGTAGATCCCCCAAAGAGATGTTGTTGTAACGATCTTGTGTACATGTTGTTTTCTTCCACAACATTTAGTTATTATGCTCCATGTTTTGGGAATGGGAAATGTAATGTACTTGCTGTGAATGTAAGCTGTAATGCCACTTGCAATGAAGATGAATATGAATGCTGTAATGGTTGAGGAACAGGTTGTGACTCTGTGTTCAGTGTTCCGTACTATGTTATTTGGATTACAGGCCAATGTCAGACCTTCAGCAATTGTGTAAATGTTGAAGACAGTAGCAAGACTTGCTACAGCCCAGAAGAATGGTACTTTAGCTTTGCTCCTACTTTGTTGTAGACTCATTAGCTGTTTTTTACCAATACCGTGGAGTATGTAAGGTGTTGCGATTACCAATAGGAATAGAAACATTCCCACGGTACCACGATGTGGTTGTTTATGACGAGTATGAAGGTATTCATCAATCTGCAGCCAGTGATTTGTATTTCTGACATCTGCTAGCAGACGGTTTTTAGCAAGCCACTGAAAGAACACTCTGGTCTGTTTACTATTGTCTTTGTTCTCTGAATGCTGTCCCTTGTGTAGTATTAGTGATTTGACCTGTATTTAAAGAACAATTTGATAGAATCAAAATGGATATACAATTATTAATTTTTACTTCAGCTACTGTTCTGCGTGATAGTTATCATCATGATGTAATAAATACCAGGTCCTATAATATGATGGAAATGATAAATTGACATATGTATGTCCTAATTTTTGAGCAATTACTACTTATACTCTAGTATAACATGTATGATATTTAATCAAAATTAATGGCTCAATGAAATGCAAATATAGATAACCTTATTTTCTTCCCTCCAAATTGATTATAAGGCTTAAAGAATATTTTGAAATACTATTTCAACATCAGTACCCTTTGCAGATAGTCATTGATTTTATATACTTGCCAGAGAGTTCGAAAGACCACCTAAATTTAACATGATCATACAGTAGTCATATACATTTCAAAAAAGACACCTTCGGATAATATTTGCATCATCAGTAATCTTTACCTGAATCACAAAATGTTCAAGACCCATCTATATTCGCATTACAGTGACTGCTAACATTATAAAGACCTTCCATGATCATTTCCATTAAAAAGGCTCCTTCTTGGGGTCCTTTACAAACCCAATAAGAATGAAGGAGATCAAAGAATCCAAAATGTGTTTACAAATTTGACACACAAATCAAAATTATAATAATCAATTTGTACAATGTACAACTAAAGTTCCAACTGGTGCAGCTGTTATTACTTTGGATTCGTTACATTTGGGAACTGTAGACAATCCATTGACATTGAATTGGGAGTTACAAAATAAACAATATATGTGACAGTCCCGGGTAGAAAACTGACATTAGTGCATGATGATCCAAATTGATTTTTTTAACCAATGAAAGCCTAAGGGTACCCTCTGGGTTCTCTGTAAGTTTTCGTCCATAGGGTGTGTTATTACAGAGGTTCGAATAATATGAGGGTGTTTCGGTACGCAATGTACAGGAACACGTGAACACGTACATGCTCACGCAACTCCTACCTTGTTGCAACACTTTTTACAACCCTCATCTGTAGAGATTTGTACTGGTTTCAGGCTGCTGAGAATCCTGTGACATCGATTTTTGCACGCACGACTTGTGGGTATTGATTAGTACTTTGTATGAAACAAGTTTTCAAGAACTGAAGTAACCTAAGAGCACTTCTAGCTTGCCAGCGATAAAGTTGGCCTGTCGCTGCTGCTGAGGCTAAGGAACAACATTTTCCAATGAGCTATACGTGGCCCGGCATAGTAAAAGTATGAGACCCACACCCGTCGATGTTTAGCGCACCAATTTACAGCCATCACTCGAATATCGTCTTTTTATTGTGTTCTGTCTCTATGATACGTCTACCTGTTCATGATATTTATCATACTCAGGTAAACTACAGAGCCAGAAAAGATTTGTGCGTAATTTTCTCACAAAGTTGACTTTTTGACGTTCATTCTCTACCCGTGACTGCCACATATAATAGTTAGTGTGCATGTTATATTTATTGCATATGTATCATGGATAATCTTGCATGCAAACACCTACTTTTTAATGCAGCAGTACACAGACGGAATATATGCAAATGTGATTCTCAAACATTTACACCTAAGTATACTCACCTCTGTGGTGACTGTACCAAGATCTCCCAATTCCTTACATTCCAATGGTATTTCAATGCAAGCAATTTGTGTAGGCAAGACAAAAGGTGAAGTTTTGTTGAACAGCCGGTTATAGCTTATAGTGGGGAGGTATTTACCAAATTCTAACAAGTATAGATTTCCTCCAATATTGATAATGATTTTAGTGGTCCACATGTACCAATATATGTTGTGATAAGTGTTGTTTATCCCCTGGTATGTCCTCCATGGATAGGTCCCAAGTGAGCACTCTTCGGGAAGTGGGTCTGTGTAGTTAGTGAAGTAGGCTATGATGACAGTAGATGGTTTAGCCCGATTGATGGGGTGGAAGGCATTGAGAAGTTGTTGATAGGACAAGATTTGATGGAATTGAGAATTTCCAAGACATCATCACAAACTCCATATTGCTCATGTTCACCACAGACCATGCCTGTAAAGAATGGTGAGTGAGGGTGAATAAAGATGTGATTGAAATAAAGACAACAATGATGAGACTATTATTCTGATTCACTGCCTACTAAACCTCATACTAATACCAAAACATAATATTTTCTACATTCAAGTAATACTGCTGGGTACAGTAAGTGTAGAGTGAAGGTCGCGTGGATCAGTTTTCATGCATCTTGTATTATGCACAATGCACAATGTATTATACCATGATATGTATATATAGTTATTCCTGGGTATGTCCTCCATGGATAGGTCCCAAATGAGCACTCTTCATGAGGAAGTGGGTCTCTGCAGTTGATTATATATTTACATTGACACTAGATGGTTTAGCCCAATGGATGCAGTAGAAGGTACATAAACGTCATTGTTAGTTGTTAGGATAAACTTTGAATCAATTGATGGAATTAATTGTATTATGAAGGTATCACCACAGACCTAATGGTACTGTTTGATTTCTTACGTAACTCTATTATGACCAGGATTGGCCGTTAATATTATTGCATACTTCACACACACATATTGCCTCTTCTATACCTACCAGTCTACATCAGTTTAAATTGTACGAAGATTTCTTTAAGTCTTCACTGGTATACATTGCAAATCATTATAATGTGATATAGCATCCGTTACCATAGAAACAGTACTATTATACAGCAATTTTATATTGTATAAAGCGCTAGCAACAGTATAAAGCGTTAGCAACGGATGCTATAATGGTTAAGACATTGACACTCGGCATTATGACATATAAAATACACTCGCCCTCGGGCGCTTCGCACCCTCGGGACTCGGTATTTTATATGTCATAATGCCCTCGTGCCCATGTCTTAACCACTAAATAGAATGCATATTGTACAGCACATGCAATGAATGACAATGGTTTTCTTCAATGACATGTACTATTAATGTATTGTATGCATTTAGTGATGACAGATCAGTTAAACACATGATTCAACTTGCCAGCTTATCTATTTGAGTAGGGCATCAAATTCATCCATTAAAAAAAAGGTTTTTGCAAAATCATGGTCGTTTCTCTATCCAATCATTCTCCATGTCAATTACCAACAATTAATATTGTGCATCACAAGAATCATTACCAAGGCCAGAATTATTATACAATGTCATGTAAATAATAGGTAAAGAGTAGAAGTGTGATACTGGATATAATATATTATAAAAGTAATAGTTGATGAACATATTATGCATGGAAATGTATATGACTATTATGGCCTTTCTATTTTGATGGATGAAGTGCAAATGAATCAGATCTCATCTTGTACATTCAACATCTGTTGCACAGTTTGTCTAACTTTCACTCAAACTCTACGGATGATCCAAGCTCCTATTGGTGGAAGTGTATGATGTAGTACAAATATCAGAGAGGAGGAGAATGTTTGAGTCTCTTCTCCATCTTTACTCAAATGTAGTACAAGTGTAATACTGAATGTTAGTGATCCAAATCCAAAGACAAGTACTGCTATGAACATGAGTAGCAGTATCTGTCGAAGTGCTTGTTTTGGTGTGATTCTGTATTCCTCTTCTTTGATGAAGATTTGATCAATTGTGAATGGAATGAATGTTATGATGATGCATACGAACATTGCACACCACACTGTGAGAATGGCAAATCCGTACAAGTGCGGATTAACACTCACTAACAAGAATTGAAATGGAAGACGTATTAATAAACCCATTACACTCATGTAGATCCCCCACATAGATGTTGTTGTAATGATTCTGTGTACTTGTCGTTTTCTTCCACAACATTGAGTTATTATGCTCCATGTTTTGGGAATGGGAAATGTAATATACTTGCTGTGAATGTAAGCTGTAACGCCACTTGCAATGAAGATGAGTAATAATGCTGCAATGGTTGAGGAACAGGCTGTGACTTTGTATTCAGTGTTCCGTGATATGTTACTTTGATTACAGCCCAACGTCAGCACTTCAGCAATCATGTAAACATTGAAGACACGAGCAAGACTTGCTACAGCCCAGAAGAATGGTACTTTAGCTTTGCTCCTACTTTGTTGTAGACTCGCTAACTGGTTTTTACCAATGCCATGGAGTATGTAAGGTGCTGCAATTGCCAATAGGATTAGAAACATTGTCCAGCCACCACGATGCGATTGTTTATGATGAGACTGGAGATATGTACCAATCTTCAGCCTGTGATTCATATTTCTGACATCAGCTACTGGACGATTGTCAGCAAGCCACTCAAAGAACACTCTTGTCTGTTTACTACTGACTTTGTTCTCTGAATACTGTCCCTTGTGTAATATTAGTGATTTGACCTGCATTGAAGAACCAATTTAATGGAATAAAAAATATTAAAATAATTGTTATTATTATTATTAATGCACATGTGATATAGTTATTTCAGCTACAGTTCTGTGTGATATTCATCACCATGATGTTATAAATACCAGGAGCTATAATATGATAGAAATGATAAATTAACATATACATGTCCTAATGTTATGGACCAATTACTATTGTACTCTAGTATAACATGTATGCAATCAAATAGAAAGGAAATGGATCAATGAATTATTGTAAATAAATGCTGACCATACTTTCTCCCTCCAAATTCATTTTGAGGTTTAACGAATATTTTGATATACTATTTCGACATTGGTAGCTTATGCAGATAGGTATTGAGTTTATACTTGCCAGAGAGTTTGAAAACCCACCTAAATTTAATATGATGTACTATAAAGGTAGTCAAATAAAAATGACATTGGAAAATATTTGCGTTATCAACAATCTTTACCTGAATGACAAAAGTGCTCGAGACCCACCTATGTACACATCACAGTGACTGTTGGCATTATAGACATTCCATGATCATTTCCATTGGGGACCTTTACAAACCCAATAAGAACAGATTAAGGTCATCGTAGCATCCATAACATTCTAACACCTACTTTTTTAATGCAACAGTGCACAAGCAGAACATATATTAATACAAATGTTATTCTCAAACATTTGTACCTAAATAAACTCACCTCTGTGGTGACTGTACCAAGATCTTCCAATTCCTTACATTCCAATGGTATTTTAATGCAAGCAATTTGTGTAGGCAAAATAAAAGGTGAAGTTTTGTTGAACAGCTGGTTATAGCTAATAATGGGGAGATATTCACCAAATTCGAACAGGTGTAGTTCTCCTACAATATTAATAACGATTTTAGTGGTCCACATGTACCAATATATGTTGGTGTAGTTTATTCCTGGGTATGTCCTCCATGGATAGGTCCCAAGTGAGCACTCTTCAGGAAGTGGGTCTGTGTAGTTGGTGAAGTAGGCTATTATTACATCAGATGGTCTAGCCCGATTGATGGGGTAGAAGGCATTGAGGAGTTGTTGATAGTTGTCAGGACAAGATTTGATGGAATTGAGAATTTCCAAGGCATCATTGCAAACTTCATATCGCTCAAGTTCACCACAGACCATGCCTGTAAAGATTGCTACTGACAATATCACTATGGCAGTTACAATCATCCTCATATCTAAAAAATGACAAAATAATGCACTCAAATCATACACTTAATACCAAAAGCCATGATTGACCATCTATGATATAATAATATATTACATATGCATCAGATGCTGATATAGTTTTTTGCTCATTTGCACATTAAAGGAAAACGTAAGCTACAGTACAGAACACTACTAAATGATCCAAATGTTCAGCAATTTTTACTAGGAGGGTCATCCACTTTTGAAAATTTTCCATTTCTTATTGAGTTGCTGCTCTAGCTTTCTTCCTTCAGAGCTAACTACCATTTTTGATTAAGACTTTCTTTGACTTTGGGTTGCTGGCACAACTAAAATTGTCAATTTGTATTTGTATGACAAAGGTTTGACAATCATGGCTATAAGGATGCTCGAAAAGGGATTTCAGACTGCAAAGTTTCCAAATGTTGTTGGGAAGATCCTTTCGGATTCAGGAGCATTCAAAAAGCAGTCTGGTGGAGAGAGTTCTTCATCTGGACGGTTCAACCCTGTGGGTCGTCTTCAGCAGTCAGGGTGCCTTGGGAGTTACCCTCCTTAAACAGGGTTGAAACATCCAGATAAAGAACTCTCTTCACCAGACTGCTTTTTGAATGCTCCTGAATCCGAAAGGATCTTCCCATGCAACAACAGTTATGAAGATGCTGTTTGCTTGTCTGTGGGGTAGTTATTAGTACACAACCGTTATTTAGATTGTGTCCTGAAAAGTTCACACTGGGTTGCCTCCCAGTAGGTGGGACAATTCCACTGGTTCTCACATATTTCACACAAAGACTAACCTTCTCCGCACCTAGGAATCAATATCAATATCTGTCAAGAAGATTTCTCCCAGGATCCAACCAATGATAGTAATATGAATGATGAAATGCATTGCATGGGCAATGTGTGTTGTGTATGATACTATTAATGTATAATTATTATGTATCATAGAGTAAGATTATCTAAGGATAGTAAGCATATGTAATATACAATAATCTTAAATATAGAATGTGTGTTGCATGTCTATATTAAAGTAGTTATGTTTTTGTATGGCCTGCATTCAGCCATAACATGCCCAGATCTGTTTACTACATTCAACTTATCATGTATAATAAGTTTATTTCAATGGAGCTGTAATTTGTGTTTGGCAAAATAACTTTTCAATTCAATTTTCACTAACAGTTGATCATTTTCAAATGCATTACAAGTCATTAGCAAGGGAATTGTTCTACCGTATGTAGCCATTAGAAATCAACATACATTAGCAGGATGACGTCAGCTTTGAATATTATATATTACGTCATGATTTCTCCCTGACATTTTGTACTTGGTCCATTGAAGTGGAGTGATTTGGTATAGCGTAACCAGGTAAATTGATCCGCTGGCCATTTCAATTGGACCATCCATCGGGTGATCACGTGGACTTCAACAATGGGCTAGACCTCGTGTTGTTGTGCAAAAAATAGCCAATTTTATGTGTCCGATTATAGGGGGTGTTCCATAATTGATGCTTTATACAGAATCTAGTAAAGCTATAAAAGAATCTAGTAATCTATAAAATTCACTTGCCCTCAGGCGCTTCGCATGCACCCTCAGGACTCAGTATTGTATATGTCTTAATGCTCTCATGCACATGTATAGCATCCATTGCTAACGCTTTATAATTATAAAATTACTGTATAATAGTACTGTTTCTATGGTAACAGATACTATAGAGCTATAATATTATTATAGTATTATAATTATATGTATTGTTATATAATATCGTACGTATAAAGGTCCATGGTGTATTATACCATGATATGTATATATAGTTATTCCCAGCTATGTCCTCCATGGATAGGTCCCAAGTGAGCATTCATCATGAAGGAATAGGTTTGTGTAGTTGATTTAATATTACTAATGACACTAGATGGTTTAGCCAAATTGATGGGGTAGAAGTTATATAAGCGTCGTTGATAGGATAAACTTTGAATCAATTGATGGAATTAATTGTATAATATGAAGGTATCACCACAGACCATAATGGTACTGTTTGAATTCCCTAAGTATACACAACTCTAGTTAAGACAACTATAATTCAAAGATCATGACAGTATCACTGATGCAGCTATGCAAGCAACATAATGTCCATTGTTGGGCAGAATGAAAAATTTTTTACTTCAATAATATTATGACCAGGATCGTCCATTATTATTATTGCATACTTCACACACATATTGCCACTTCTATACCTAGCAGTCTACATTAGTTTAAATTGTTCTTAAATCTCCAATGATATACATTGCAAATGATTAAAATGTGATATAGGCTGCATAATGTATAGCATCATGCAATAAATTACAATGCTTTTCTTCAATGACATGTACTATTAATACACATGCATTCAGTGACCACAGATCTGTTTAGCATGTCATTCAACTTGCCAGCTTATCTATTTGAGTAGACCATCAAATGACATTCCATTAGAATAAATCTATGCTATGCAAATCCATGGTCATTACTCTATCTATTCATTTTCCATGTCAGTTACGAATTATTGTGCTTACAGTACATCACAAGAATCATTACCGAGGCCATAATTGGTATACATGTGAATAACGACGTAGGGTAGAAGTGTGATACTGGGTAAAATTTATATAAGTTTAAAGTAATAGTTGATGAACTATATTATGTATGGAAATGTATGCAACTATTACGACCTTTCTATTGTGATGGATGAAGTGCAAATGAATCAGTTCTCATCTTGTACATTCAACATCTGTTGCACAGTTTCTCTAACTTTCACTCCAACTCTACGGATGATCCAAGCTCCTATTGGTAGAAGTGTATGATGTAGTACAAATATCAGAGAGGAGGAGACTGTTCGAGTCTCTTCTCCATATTTACTCAAATGTAGTACAAGTGTAATACTGAATGTTAGTGATCCAAATCCAAAGACAAGTACTGCTATAAACATGAGTAGCAGTATCTGTCGAAGTGCTTGTTTTGGTGTGATTCTGTATTCCTCTTCTTTGATGAAGATTTGATCAATTGTGAAGGGAATGGATGTTATGATGATGCATACAAACATTGCACACCACACTGTGAGAATGGCAAATCCGTACAAGTGTGGATTAACACTCACTAACAAGAGTTGGTATGGAAGATGTACTAATAGACCCACTACACTCATGTAGATCCCCCAAAGAGATGTTGTTGCAATGATTCTGTGTACATGTTGTTTTCTTCCCCAACATTTAGTTATTATACTCCATGCTTTGGGAATGGGAAATGTGATGTACTTGCTGTGAATGTAGGCTGAAATGCCACTTGCAATGAAGATGAATATCAATGCTATAATGGTTGAGGAACAGGTTGCGACTCTGTGTTCAGTGGTCCGTACTGTGTTATTTTGATTACAGGCCAACGTCATCACTTCAACAGTGATGTAAATGTTGAAGACATGAGCAAGACTTGCTACAGCCCAGAAAAACGGTACTTTAGCTTTGCTCCTACTTTGTTGTAGACTCATTAGCTGTTTTTTACCAATACCATGGAGTATGTAAGGTGTTGCAATTACCAATAGGAATAGAAACATTCCCACGCTACCACGATGTGATTGTTTATGACGAGTACGAAGGTATTCATCAATCTGCAGCCAGTGATTTGTATTTCTGACATCTGCTAGCAGACAGTTTTTAGCAAGCCACTCAAAGAACACTCTTGTCTGTTTACTACTCTCTTTGTTCTCTGAATACTGTTCCTTGTGTAGTATTAGTGATTTGACCTGTATTTAATAAATAATTTGATAGAATCAAAATTAATATACCATATTAATTATTATTTCAGCTACTGTTCTGCGTGATAGTTATCATCATGATGTAATAAATACCAGGTCCTAGAATATGATGGAAATGATAAATTGACATATGTATGTCCTAATTTTTGAGCAATTACTACTTGTACTCTGGTATAACATGTATGCTATTAAATCAAAATTAATGGCTCGATGAAATGCAAATAAAGATATTAACCTTATTTTCTTCCCTCCAAATTGATTATGAGGCTTAAAGAATATTTCGAAATACTATTTCAACATTAGTAGCCTTTGCAGATAGTCATTGATTTTATATACTTTATTTAACATGATCATACAGAAGTCAAATACATTACTAAAAAAGACACCTTCGGAAAATATTTTCATCATCATTAATCTTTACCTGAATCACAAAATGCTCAAGACCCATCTATATTCACATTACAGTGACTGCTAGCATTATAAAGACCTTCCATGATCATTTCCCTTAAAAAAGGCTCATTTTGGGGACCTTTACAAACCAATAAGAATGAAGGAGGTTGAAGAATCCAAAATATGTTTACAAATTCGACACACAAATCAAAATTATAATAATCAATTTGTACAATGTACAACTAAAGTTTCAACTGGTGCGGCTGTTACTATATACTTTGGATTTGTTACATTTGGGAACTGTAGACAATCCATTGACATGAAAATTGGGAGTTACAAAATGAACAATATATGTGGCAGTCCCGGGTAGAAAACTGACATTAGTGCATGATGATCCAAATTGATTTTTTTAACCAATGAAAGCCTAAGGGTACCTCTGGGTTTTCTGTAAGTCTTCCTCCATAGGGTGTGTTAGTACAGAGGTTCAAATATGACGGTGTTTCGGTACGCAATGCACAGGAACACGAGATTTGTACTGATTTCAGGCTGCTGAGAATCCTGTGACATCGATTTTTGCATGCACGACTTGTGGGTATAGGTTAGTACTTTGTATGAAACTAGTTTTCAAGGACTGAAGCAACTTAAGAGCACTTCTAGCTTGCCAGCGATAAAGTTGGTATTAACTGTATGATTTGAGTTACTTATATTATATATGATCATCTATGATTTAAGATTAGATGAAATGATTACACCCATTAAAACCGAGTAGACTAGGAGTAGTAGTGAAGATATCTAACGAAGTTAGTAAAAGAACTGTTACATTGGCCTGTCACTGTTGCTGAGGCTAAGGAACAACATTTCCCAATAAGCTATACGTGGCCCGGCATAGTAAAAGTATGACACCCACACCCGTCGATGTTTAGCGCACCAATTTACAGCCATCACTCGAATATCGTCTTTTTATTGTGTTCTGTCTCTATGATACGTCTACCTGTTCATGACATTTATCATACTCGGGTAAACTACAGAGCCAGAAAAGATTTGTGCGTAATTTTCTCACAAAGTTGACTTTTTGACGTTTGTTCTCTACCCATGACTGCCACCTATAATAGTTAGTGTACAAGTTATATTTATTGCATATGTATCATGGATAATCTTGCATGCAAACTCCAACTTTTTTAATACAGCAGTACACAGACGGAATATATGCAAATGTGATTCTCAAACATTTACACCTAAGTATACTCACCTGTGTGGTGACTGTACCAAGATCTCCTATTTCCTTACATTCCAATGGTATTTTAATGCAGGCAATTTGTGTAGGCAAGACAAAAGGTGAAGTTTTGTTGAACAGCTGGTTATAGCTTATAATGGGGAGGTATTTACCAAATTCTAACAAGTATAGGTTTCCTGCAATATCAATAATGATTTTAGTGGTCCACATGTACCAATATATGTTGTGATAAGTATTGTTTATCCCCGGGTATGTCCTCCATGGATAGGTCTCAAGTGAGCACTCTTCAGGAAGTGGGTCTGTGTAATTGGTGAAGTAGGCTATTATTACATCAGATGGTCTAGCCCGATTGATGGGGTAGAAGGCATTGAGGAGTTGCTGATAGTTGTCAGGACAAGATTTGATGGAATTGAGAATTTCCAAGGCATCATCACAAACTCCATATTGCTCATGTTCACCACAGACCATGCCTGTAAAGACTGCTACTGACAATACCACTGTTGCAGTTACAATCATCCTCATTTCTAACAAATGACAAAATAATGCATTCAAATCATACAGTTAATACCAAAGTCAAGATTGACCATCTACAGTGAATTCTCATTAATCCGCTGCAATTGGTTCAGGCGAAATTTTGGCAAATTAATGATATGGCGAAATATCCAGATCTTCTTCGAGATGTCTCCTACTATTTGTCATGCAATCTGTGTGTTCCGTGTCTTCAAGAAACAGTCTGTGAGTATTGTTTACATTGTCGTTGTATTCCTCTTTCTGCATTTGGAAATCTACTTCTTTTGCTTCATTGTCAAGGCAATTTTAGAACGCTTTGCTGCTATTTTGCTCTACACTAAAACAACTTCTTAAAAATTGGCGGATTATCTGTAACTGAAGTCCATACAAAAGTGCAAACTGGTACGTACACAGAAGAATGGCAGATGACAGAATTGCGAGATGGCGGATTATGTATATAGCGTAGCCATACAAGCGAATTCGTTTCAAAATAATATGGCGGATTAAACCAGTGGCGGATTAACGAGAATTCACTGTATAATATATATTATTATATTATAAGTCAGATGCTGATATAGGGTTTTTGCTCGTTCGCACATTAAGTAAAATGTAAACTACAGCACAGAACACTACCAAATGTTCAGCAATTTTAACTTGGAGGGTCATCCGCTGTTTAATAATGCTCATTTTCCATTTCTTATTGAGTTGCTGCTCTTAAGCTTTTTGCTTCAGAGCTAACTACCATTTTTGATTGAGACCTTCTTTGACTTTTAGTTGCTGGTACAACCAAAATGGTCAATTTCTATTTGTATGACCAAGGATTCTCAATCATGGCTATAAGTGTGCTATTCACTTTCTCTGTGGGGACGTTATTAGTACACAACCATTATTTAGATGATGTTCTGGAAACTTCACACTGGGTTGCCTCCCAGTAGGTGGGGCAATTCGGCTGGTTCTCACATATTTCACACAAAGACTAACCTTTTCCACATCTAGGAATCAACATCAATATCTGCCAAGAAGATTTCTTCCAGAATCCAACCAATAGTTGTAATGTGAATATTGAAACGCATTGTATGGACAATATTATGTACGATACTATTAATGTATAATTATGTATCATAGAGTAAGATTTTCTAAGGATAGTACGCATGTGTAATATACAATAATCTTAAAATTGTAGAATATGTATTACATGCCTATATTAAAGTATGTTTTTGTATGGCATGTATTCAGCCATAACGTGTATAGATCTGTTTACCACGTTCGACTTATCATGAATAATAATTTTATTCAAATGGAGAAGTAATTTGTGTTTTGCAGAGTAACTTTTCAATTCAATTTTCACTAGCAGTTGATCATTTTCAAGTGCATTACGAGTCATTAGCAAGGGAACTGTTCTAAGCACATGTCAACCTAGAAATCAACATACATTTGTAGGATGATGTCAACTGTAAATATTATGTCATGACTTTTGCATGACATTTTGTACTTGATCCATTAATTGTAGTTGAACTGCTAACCCCTGTGTTTACCCTTTGCATGGAAAGCAGTGAATGGGTCTGGGCTACGTGAGACTGAATTTGCACTTTGCTGGAGTGCAAATTGTCTTTCATCGAATTGTTTGGTGACAATTTATCCAACTGATTACAAGGGGGATGAACATACTACAAATGTTGAGCGATAGTTTGATACCAGTTACAAGGGTTTGCAGAGAAATGGACAGAAAGTGCACTTACATAATTCTTTCCTTATCACTTGCTACCTCCTTGTAGGAGGAATGGGTTATTTCTCTGATGATCAATACCATTCTTCAACGTTGTCAGGGTATGTATAAAGTCAGTGCTAACAGCAAGAACCCAACTGAACAAATGAACTTGTGAAGAACATATGGGTATAGTTCATATGAGTATTTTGGTATCTTCAGTTGACTACTACTCTATGTATACAATTCCTCTCATTCTCCAGAACTATCAAGGAAGGTATCATTCTAGGCATTAACAATTATTGTAAACATGATGACTGTGTTAGAGAGCCATTTGTATATTGTAGTAATTTCCATTCATAAAGAAATTTGTAGTGTTTTAATGTGTACTGCAGTCTTTCTGTCCCAAACCTATGGTTTTTGAGTATGTGCACTTCTGCTCCACCTGATCCTCACACAGGACACTCATGCTGTCTTTCAACATGACTGTGCAGCTCCATTTGAATGTTTTTAGTTACAAGTTCAAATGGACATGTAGATGTGACTAGTCGAAATCTATTAAAGCAAGCTTCCATCTATCAATTATCGATCATGAAGCCTAGAGTAATAATAAAACATAATATTGTCATTATGACAGATCAGTATTAATATTATATTTCCTAGGTAAAGATGACATGCCACCATCTCATATATATAAGATTATCGTTCACTTGATGAACACTGTGCATCTGCTGAGTCACATGCATCCCATAATCCACATGATCATGTGTTACTCAGTACACTCATAATGACTATCATACTATCATAAGTAATAATTATTTGTTAAATTGCCTTTAAATAACAAAGACTAATACAAACCTCATAATAGAACTCATTAAGCACATATTACATTTCACATACTGTTAATAGCTACTGTTGTGATGTACATAATATTATTTCTGTATTGGATACTGACTGCATACATGATTATGTAAACATATGGATAGTATGTTATGTTGTTGTTGATAAAAGTGGATCAGTTTTCATCTTGTATATTCAACATCTGTTGCACAGCTACTCTAACTTTCGTTCCAATTCTACGGATGATCCAAGCTCCTATTGGTAGAAGTGTATGATGTAGTACAAACATCAGAGAGGAGGAGACTGTTCGAGTCTCTTCTCCATATTTACTCAAATGCAGTACAAGTGTAATACTGAATGTTAGTGATCCAAATCCAAAGACTAGTACTGCTATGAACATGAGTAGCAGTATCTGTCGAAGTGCTTGTTTTGGTGTGATTCTGTATTCCTCTTCTTTGATGAAGATTTGATCAGTAGTGAAGGGAATGGATGTTATGATGATGCATACAAACATTGCACACCACACGGTGAGAATGGTAAATCCGTACAAATGTGGATTAACACTCACTAACAAGAATTGAAATGGAAGATGTACTAATAGACACATTACACTCATGTAGATCCCCCAAAGAGATGTTGTTGCAATGATCCTGTGTACATGTCGTTTTCTTCTACAACATTTAGTTATTATACTCCATGTTTTGGGAATGGGAAATGTAATATACTTGCTGTGAATGTAAGCTGTAACGCCACTTGCAATGAAGATGAATATGAATAGTGTAATGGCTAAAGAACAGGATTGAACTCTGTGTTCAGTGTTCCGTACTATGTTATTTGGATTACAGCCCAATGTCAGACCTTCAGCAATCGTGTAACTGTTGAAGACATGAGCAAGACTTGCTACAGCCCAGAATAACGGTACTTTAGCTTTGCTTCTACTTTGTTGTAGACTTGCTAGCTGGTTTTTACCAATGCCATGGAGTATGTAAGGTGTTGCGATTACCAATAAGAGTAGAAACATTGTCCCACTACTACGATGTGATTGTTTATGATGAGCATGAAGATATGCATCAATTTGCAGCCTTCGATTCATATTTCTGACATCTACTACCTGACGGTTTACAGCAAGCTCTTCAAAGAACACTCTTGTCTGTTTGCTACTGTCTTTATTCTCTGGATACCGTCCCTTCTGTAGGATAAGTGATTTGACCTGTATTTTATATGAGCAATTTAATAGAATCAAAATATAATAATAATTGCTATTATTATTAATGCACATGTGATGTAATTATTCGAAGCACAAATCAAAGTTATTTAATATTGTGCAATGTAGTTCCAAATGGTGCAGCTGTTATTTCTTTGGGTTTGCTACATTTGGGAACTGAACTGGGAATTGACATGGAGTTGGGAGTTACAAAATAAGCAATGTTTAATATTCAGTGTACATACTATATTTTTGCATAAATTAATACGTATCATGATCATTTTGCATGCAAACACCTACTTTTTTAATGCTGCAGTACACACACAGATATATATATATATATATATATATTAATACATTGTCAAATGTGATTCTCAAACATTTACAGTTAAATATTATACTCACCTGTGTGGTGACTGTACCAAGATCTCCCAATTCCTTACATTCCAGTGGTATTTTTATGCAAGCAATTTGCGTAGGCAAGACAAAAGGTGAAGTTTTGTTGAACAGCTGGTTATAGCTTATTATGGGGAGGTATTCACCAAATTCCATCCAGTGTAGATCTCCTACAATATTTAAAATGATTTTAGTGGTCCACATGCACCAATATATGCTGTGATAAGTGTAGTTTATTTCTGGGTATGTCCTCCATGGATAGGTCCCAAGTGAGCACTCTTCAGGAAGTGGGCCTTTGTAGTTGGTGAAGTAGGCTATTATTACATCAGATGGTCTAGCCCGATTGATGGGATAGAAGGCATTGAGGAGTTGTTGGTAGTTGTCAGGACAAGATTTAATGGAATTGAGAATTTCCAAGGCATCATCACAAACTTCATATTGCTCATGTTCACCACAGACCATGCCTGTAAAGACTGCTACTGACAATACCACTGTTGCAGTTACAATCATCCTCATTAAATTTTCTGACAACGGACAAAATTATGCAGTGCCACTCAAATCATATGCATATCAAATAAAACAGATAATATACCAAAGATTGACCATCTATAATATAATATATATATAATATAAAATTATATCATATAATTTTATATAAATTATATAAAGTATATCATATTATATATTTACTACAACATGAGTTACAGAAATAGTAGACAATTTAAAGTACCAGCCTATGTATGTAATAGTGTGGGGCGCCTTGAAATATTCTACTTACGAATAATCAGTGTGTATATATATATATATATAAATTAAAGAAAAAAAATAAATATATATATATATATATATATGTCAGCCACAAGTCAGATGATGACATAACCTTTTCATTCATTCGCACATTACAGGGGAAAACTTAAACTACAGCACAGAACACTACCAAATGTACGGCAATTTTAACTAAGAGGGTCATCCGCTGTTTAAAATTACTCATTTTCTATTTCTTATTGAGTTGCTGTTCTCAAGTTATTTCCCTTCAAAGCTAACTACTATTTTTGATTGAGACTTTCTTTGATATATGGTTGCTGGCACAACTAAAATGGAATGTCAATTTGTATTTGTATGACAAAGGTTGACAATCATGGCTTTAAGGATGCTGTTCGCTTTCTCTGTGGGGACGTTATTAGTACACAACCATTATTTAGATAATGTTCTGGAACTTTCACACTTGGTTATCTCCCAGTAGGTGGGATAATTCTGCTGGTTCACACATATTTCACACAAAGACTAACCTTTTCCACACCTAGGAATCAACATCAATATCTCTCGAGAAGATTTCTCCCAGGATCCCACCAATAGTAGTATTGTGAATATTGAAGTATGGACAGTATGTACTGTACATGTGTATGATACTATTACATAATGTGTAATAATGTATCATAGAGTAAGATTTTCTAAGGATAGTATACACATGTGTAATATATAATAGTCTTAAACGTAGAGTGTGTATTATATCTCTATATTAAAATATGTTTTTTTTATGGCATGCATTCAGCCATAACATGCATAGATCTGTTTACCACATTCAACTTATCATATATAATAATTTTATTCAAATGGAGCAGTTATCTGTGTTTTGCAAAATAACGTTTCAATTCAATTTTCACTAGCAGTTGGCCATTTTCAAGTGCATTATACGAGCTATTAGCAAGGGGGTTGTTCTAAACACACATTAAACTGGAAATCAACATACATTACCAGGATGACGTCAGGTGCGAATATTATATATTACGTCATGATTTTAGCCTGACATTTTGTACTTGGTCCATCGAAGTGGAGCGATATGGTATAGCGTAACCGGGCCATCAATCCGCCTGCCATTTTGATTGGACCATCGGGTGATCACGTGGAGTTCAATAATGGGCTGGACCACGTGTTGTTTCACTCAGTAAGGGCAGCGATGAAGGTACGATAACTGGAAACGTCCTCTCCCATTAACGCTACAGATTGGCAGTATATTGGCAGAGATATCCGAAAGAAAACCAACGAAGAATTCCACCGTGGTTGAATTATTGTAAGTTGCTACATTGAAATCATGATTCTGTGTAAAGCATCAATTATCGGACACAACTTACCTATATTCGTAATTCCTCAATATGAATTTCTATTGAGGAATTAGTCGGATCAACCTGAAAGAACGGACCGGCGGCCATATTGAAACGATGACGTCAGATTTCGCAATCATACCGCATTACAACCTAGTCACGTGATGCGGGGGCGTGTCGCTTTAAAATGGCTGACGGAATATTAGCGTCATATAATTATACATAAGTACTAGCTATTAATGACGTCATTTTACCACGTTCGCGCGGGAATTTCGAACTCTGTTCGCGCGGGAATTTCGAACTCGGAGCAAATAATATAGATTTTAGATTTGATCTATTATACCCGAGAATCATGTCATTTTTAGAAATAGGTAAAATCGCTTTTAGGGAAAGGGATGACCTCATAGATTGGATGAAATCCAAGAGTCTTCTCTCCAACACGAAGACCTGTAATACTTGCAATGTTTCTATGACATGGCAGGATCGTAATGACATCAGCGATGGTCACAGGTACGTGATTAATAATATTCATTAATAAACAATATTACACAAAATCTAATAATAAAATTAATGTGGAATACAACATCAATAGATGGAGATGTCCTCAATGTAAAAAGAGTACCACAATTAGAGATGGGAGCTTTTTTGCCAAGTCACGCCTGACCCTGCAGAAGTGGTTGCTGCTAATCCATTGGTGGTCATGGGAGTTCCCAGTGATTGATTGTGCGAGGGCCATCGAGGTTGATGATAACACTGCCTGTGCGGCATACCAATGGCTACGCGAGGTATGTAGCACAAAGTTACTGGGTTTGGATATCAAACTTGGTGGACAAGGCCAAGTTGTACAAATAGACGAAAGTCTTTTTCGGCACAAATCCAAGGTAAAATATAATATTGTTCCACTTTGTTCAGTATCACTGAGGTTAAAATTTCCATTTTAGAATCACAGAGGCAGATCTACAACTCGGGAGATTTGGATATTTGGGCTGTGTGATCCATCCACACAGCCTGCTACAGGTTATATGGAGATTGTGGATGATCGCACATCCCAGACCCTGCTCCCAATTATCCAACGCCATGTCCACCCAGGCACCATCATCCACAGTGACCAATGGAGGGCATACCACAATGTTGGAGGCTTGCCCAATGTATCCAGTCATGAAACAGTGAACCATAGCCTCCACTTTGTGGACCCAGTGACTGGAGTCCACACACAAGCTATCGAATCCTACTGGAATGGGGCAAAAATAAAATTAAAAAAAAATGAAAGGCGTATCAGCAAATCAGCTCCCTTCACACTTAGATGAATTTATCGAATATTTTCTGACACATTTTATATCTCTAGCAGAACGATGCTACGAGCTGCTCAAACTACGAGAATTTTACTGAGTGGAGAGCGACTATATGTAATGCTTTATAAAACAAAGTTTATTGGGAGTCGGTAGGTTTCATAGTTATCGAGAAATAGCCAATTGTGTGTGTCCGAACATAGGTAGTGTTCCTTATTAATTGATGCTTTACTCTATTTGACATATGTATTATTTTGTAAAATGCTAAACTATCATTGTCTTATCCCCCGCATTTCATTGTGAATACAATGAAAGTATAATGGAAGATATCATGTATCTTCCCTTGTGTGTAATACTTCAAACCACTGCACCGTTTTTTAGTCCATACATCCAAAAATAATGCTATAAGCTGTCACCAGCTCAGGTACATCCACAATCATGGTTTTTACTACAACTACAAGTGACCATAGATGGTCAGTCAACAGAAATCTAAAGCAGAAAGGTTTTGTCCTTTCAATTTGCATATCACCGAAACCTAAGTATAGTTACCTATCAAATTTGGTAACTACGAATGCGAAAGATGTTGCAGAATCCGAATCTGTGGCCACTTATGGTGACTTGCACTACAGTAGTATAACTTGTCAACAAGCAATTGTTGGATTCTGTATCAAGGCAACTGCTGAAGGAGGATATATGTAGAGCACATACCAATGGTATACCTTGTGGTCTACAGGACTGGCTAATTTGTATGTATGTACTGAGTAGATATTTCATCATTTTTAGCCATATGTAACCATTACAGTTATCACATTTGATAATTTTTCTTTTCCTTTGCATAGTGTTGCTTCCATGGATATCTGTCAGCATGGTACATTGCTCAATGCCGATTGATGGGGTAGAAGGCATTTAGGAGTCTTTGATAGTTGTTAGGATAAACTTGATCCTTGGTACTGTCATGATCATTAAATTGATTAATGATCATGACAATATCACTGATACATGCAGCTATGCAAGAAGTATATAATATCCATTGTTGGACAGAATGAAATATTTTTTAATTCAATAATATTATGTCCAGGATCATCCATTAATATCATTACATACTTCACACATATTGCCACTGCTATACCTACCAGTGTACATCAGTTTAAATTGTTCAAGATTTCTTTAAATCTCCAATGATATAAAATTGAAATGATTAATTATAAATGTAGATAATATAGAATGCGCCATGCAATGAATTACAATGGTTTTCTCCAATGACATATTAAACTATTACTATACATGCATTTAGTGGTGACAGATCTGTTTGATACGTCATTCAACTTGCCAGCTTATCCATTCAAGTAGCCCATCAAATCCATTGAAATGAATGTTTTCCAAATTCATGATCATTACTCTCTATCAAATATTTTCCACATCAATTACTAATTATTATACTTACAGTGTATCACAAGAATCATTACCAAGGCCATGCAGAAGTAATATACATGTGAATAACAGGTATAGGGTAGAAGTGTGATACAGGATATAATTTATATATTATAGTAGATGAACATAGTATGCAATGCCCTGGAAATGTACACGACTATTATGACCTTTCTATTTTGATGGAAGTGCGAATGGATCAGTTCTCATCTTGTACATTCAACATCTGTTGCACCGTTTCTCTAACTTTCGCTCCAACTCTACGGATGATCCAAGCGCCTATTGGTAGAAGTGTATGATGTAGTACAAATATCAGAGAGGAGGAGAATGTTCGAGTCTCTTCTCCATATTTACTCAAATGTAGTACAAGTGTAATACTGAATGTTAGTGATCCAAATCCAAAGACTAGTACTGCTATGAACATGAGTAGCAGTATCTGTTGAAGTGCTTGTTTTGGTGTGATTCTGTATTCCTCTTCTTTAATGAAGATTTGATCAATTGTGAAGGGAATGGATGTTACGATGATGCATACAAGCATTGCACACCACACTGTGAGAATGGTAAATCCGTACAAGTGTGGATTAACACTCACTAACAAGAGTTGAAATGGAAGATGTACTAATAGACCCACTACACTCATGTAGATCCCCCAAAGAGATGTCGTTGTAATGATTTTGTGTACATGTCGTTGTCTTCCACAACATTTAGTTATTATACTCCATGTTTTGGGAATGGGAAATGTAATGTACTTGCTGTGAATGTAAGCTGTAATGCCACTAGTGATGAAGATGAATATTAATACTGCAATGGCTAAGGAACAGGCTTCAACTCTGTGTTTAGTATTCCGTACTATGTTAGTTTGATTACAGCCCAACGCCAGCACTTCAGCAATCATGTAAATGTTGAAGACATGAGCAAGACTTGCTACAGCCCAGAAGAAAGGTACTTTAGCTTTGCTCCTACTTTGCTGCAGACGCGCTAGCTGGTTTTTACCAATGCCATGGAGTATGTAAGGTGATGCGATTACTAATAGGAATATAAACATTGTCACGCCAATACGATGTGATTGTTTATGATGAGCCTGAAGATATGCCTCAATCTGCAGCCTGTGATTCATATTTCTGACATCTACTACCTGCGGGTTTACAGCAAGCCACTCAAAGAACACTCTTGTCTGTTTACTGCTGTCTTTATTCTCCAAATACTGTCCCTTTTGTAGCATTAGTGATTTGACCTGCATTTAAGGCATAATTTAATAGAATCAAAACAACTATATTTAATTTAATTGTTATTATTTTAGCTAAGATATACTATTTTGCGTAATATTTATCATCATGATGTTATAAATACCAGGTCCTACATATAATATGATAAATGATAAATTTATGTCCAAATTTTGGACCAATTACTACTGTAACACTGGTATAACGTGTGAAACCAAATCGAAAAGAAATGTCTCAATGAATTATAAAATTATTAAAATATAGAATATTAGAATATTTTGAAGTACTATTTCAACATTAGTAGCTTATACAGATGATTATTGATTTTATACACTTGCCGGAGAGTTGAAAGACCTCCTAAACTTAAAAGACACCATAGGAAATTTTTTCATCATCAGTAATCTTTACCTGAATCACATAAATCTTGAGACCCATCTATAATATACACATCACAGTGACTGTTAGCATTATAAAGACCTTCCATGATCATTTCCATTAAAAAGGCTCATTTTTGGGGACCTTCTACAACCCAATAAGAATGAAGGAGATCGAAGAATCCAAAGCATGTTTACGAAATCGAAACACAAATCAAAATTAAAATAATCAGTTTGTGCAATGAAGTTCCAACTGGTGCAGGATGTTACTTCTTTGGGTTTGCTACATTTGGGAACTGTAGACAATCCATTGACATGAAGTTGGGAGTTACAAAATAAACAATAATAGTTAGTGTACATGCTATATTTTATTGCTTACATATCATGGTTATCTTGCATGCAAATACCTACTTTGAATGCAGCAGTGCATAGACAGAACATATTATTATTATTACAAAATTTAATGTAATTTTCAAACATTTGTACCTAAATATACTCACCTGTGTGGTGACTGTACCAAGATCTCCCAATTCCTTACATTCCAATGGTATTTTAATGCACGCAATTTGTGTAGGCAAGACAAAAGGTGAAGTTTTGTTGAACAGCTGGTAGTAGGTTACAGTTGGGAGGTATTCACCAAATTCTAACAAGTGTAGATCTCCTACAATATTAATAATGATTTTAGTGGTCCACATGTACCAATATATGTTGTGATAAGTGTAGTTTATTCCCGGGTATGTCCTCCATGGATAGGTCCCAAGTGAACACTCTTCAGGAAGTGGGTCTGTGTAGTTGGTGAAGTAGGCTATTATTACATCAGATGGTCTAGCCCGATTGATGGGGTAGAAGGCATTGAGGAGTTGTTGATAGTTGTCAGAACAAGATTTGATGGAATTGAGAATTTCCAAGGCATCATCACAAACTTCATATCGCTCATGTTCACCACAGACCATGCCTGTAAAGACTGCTACTGACAATACCACTGTTGCAGTTACAATCATCCTCATTTCTAACAACTGACAAAAAATATAATGCAACCCAATCATACAGTTAATAACAAAGCCAAGATCGACCACCTATAATATAAATAATGCTGATATAAGTTTTTGGTTTGTTTGCACATCAAGTGAAAACGTATAACCTTCA
The DNA here is from genome assembly GCA_964020155.1 of Chondrilla cf. caribensis. NCBI lineage: Eukaryota > Metazoa > Porifera > Demospongiae > Chondrillida > Chondrillidae > Chondrilla > Chondrilla cf. caribensis. The sequence continues at coordinate 3,795,225 of OZ026559.1, forward strand.
GCACCGAACACTACCATATGTTCAGCAATTTTAACTAGGAGGGTCATCTGCTGTTTAAAATCGCTCATTGTCTATTTCTTATTGAGTTGCTGTTCTTAAGCTTTTTTCCTTCAAAGCTAACTACCATTTTTGATTGAGGCTTTCTTTGACTTTGAGTACAACTAAAATGGTTAATTTCTCTTTGCATGACAAAGGTTTGACAATCATGGCTATAAGGATGCCGTTTGCTTTTTCTGTGGGGACGTTATTAGTACAAAACCATCATTAGATGATGTTCTGGAAAGTTCACACTGGGTTGCCTCCCAGTAGGTGGGGCAATTCCGCTGGTTCTCACATATTTCACACAAAGACTAACCTTTTCCACACCTAGGAATCAACATCGATATCTGTCAAGAAGATTTCTCCCAGGATCCAACCAATGATAGCAATGTGAATAATGAAACACACTGTATCCATGGACAATATGTACTGTGTATGATACTATTACGTAATGTATTATTATGCGTCAGAGTAGGATTTTCTAAGGATAGTACATGTGTAATATACAATAGTCTTTTAATATGTAGAATGTGTATTGCATGTCTATATTAAAGCATGTATTGTGTAGCATGCATTCAGCCATAGAATGCATAGATCTGTTTACCACATTCAACTTATCATGTATAATAATTCTATTCAAATGGAGCAGTAATTTGTATTTTCAAAATAAGTTTCAATTCAATTTTCACTAACAGTTGATCATTTTCAAGTGCATTACAAGTCAATAGAAAGGGAATTGTTCCAAACACATGTCAACATAGAAATCAACATACATTTGTAGGATGATGCCAACTGTGAGTAATAATATTATTATTATGTCATGATTTCTGCATGACATTTTGCACTTGATCCATTAACTGTAGTCGAACTGCTAGCCCCTGCTTTCACCCTTCACATGAAAAGCAGAGAATGGGTCTGGGCTCTGTGAACCTACATTTGCACTTCGTTTGAACTCAGATTATCATTCGGGCGAATCGTTCAGTGATAATTCATCCAATTGATTACAAGGGGGGACGAACATGCTACAAATGTTTGGTGATAGTTTGATGCCGATTATAAGGGTTTGTATAGAAATGGACAGAAAGTACACTTACATAATTCTTTCCTTATCACTAGCTACCTCCTCGTAGGAGAAATGGGATTTTCTCTGATGATCGATATCATTCTTCGACGTTGTCAGGGTATGTATAAAGAAAGTGCGAACAGATAGAAACTAACTGAGCAAATGAACTTATGAAAACATATTATTATGGGTACTGTAACAATTTGTATGTGTACTTTGGTATCTTGACTACAAATCTGTGTTCAATATTTCTCATTCTCCAGGACTATCAAGGAACATATAAATTGAAGTATTATCCCAAAAATGAAAATCATATCAGAATAATTATTCTAGGCACTAATAATTACTGTGAACATGGTGATTGTGTTAGAGAGCTATTTGTGTGCTGTAGTAATTTTCATTCTTTGAGAAAATTGTAGTGTTTTAATGTGCACTGCAGTCTTTCTGTCCCAAACCTGTGGTTTTTGAGATAAACGAGAATTGATACGAAAGTTTTATACACACACATTGCAAATATCAGTCCTCGTCTTGCAAATTCAACATCTGTTGTACAGTTTCTCTAACTTTCACTCCAACTCTACGGATGATCCAAGCTCCTATTGGCAGAAGTGTATGATTTAGTACAAATATCAGAGAGGAGGAGAGTGTTCGAGTCTCTTCTCCATATTTACTCAAATGTAGTACAAGTGTAATACTGAATGTTAGTGATCCAAATCCAAAGACAAGTACTGCTATGAACATGAGTAGCAGTATCTGTCGAAGTGCTTGTTTTGGTGTGATTCTGTATTCCTCTTCTTTGATGAAGATTTGATCAATTGTGAAGGGAATGGATGTTATGATGATGCATACAAACATTGCACACCACACTGTGAGAATGGTAAATCCGTACAAATGCGGATTAACACTCACTAAAAAGAGTTGAAATGGAAGATGTACTAATAGACCCACTACACGCATGTGGATCCCCCAGATAGATGTTGTTGCAATGATCCTGTGTACATGTCGTTTTCTTCCCCAACATTTAGTTATTATGCTCCATGTTTTCGGAATGGGAAATGTTATATACTTGCTGTGAATGTAACCTGTAATGCCACTTGCAATGAAGATGAATATGAATGCTGTAATGGCTGAGGAGCAGGCTTCAACTCTATGTTCAGTGTTCTGTACCTTGTTATTTGGATTACAGCCCAATGTCAACAATTCAGCAGTGATGTAAATGTTGAAGACATGAGCAAGACTTGCTACAGCCCAGAAGAACGGTACTTTAGCTTTGCTCCTACTTTGTTGTAGACTCGCTAGCTGGTTTTTACCAATGCCATGGAGTATGTAAGGTGTTGCAATTATCAATAGGATTATAAACATTGTCCCGCCACTACCATGTGATTGTTTATGATGAGCAAGAAGATATGCTTCAATCTGCAGCCTGTGATGAATATTTCTGACATCTACTACCAGACGATTGTCAGCAAGCCACTCAAAGAACACTCTTGTCTGTTTACTACTGTCTTTATTCTCTGAATACTGTCCCTTTTGTAGTATTAGTGATTTAACCTGTATTTAATGAAAAATGTAATAGAATCAAATATATACTATTAATTTTTATTACTATTAATGTATATGCGATGTAATTATTTCAGCTACTGTTCTGTGTAATATTTATCATCATGATGTTATAAATACCAGGTCCTATAATAAGATAGAAATGATATATTTATGCAAACATGTCCTAATGTTATGACCAATTACTACTTTACTCTAGTATAACATGTATGTAATCAAATCAAAAAGAAATGGATCAATGAATTGTAAATTAAAACTGACCATTCTCCCTCCAAATTCATTTTGAGTCTTAAAGAATATTTTAGTATACTATTTCAACATTAGTGGCTATTGATTTTATACTTGCTGGAGAGTTCAAAAAACACCTGAATTTAATATAATATGTACTGAAACAGTAGTCAAATAAAGATGCTATCAGAAAAATTTACATCATCAGTAATCTTTACCCGAATCACATAAATCTTGAGACCCATCTATAATATACACATCACAGTGACTGTTAGCATTACAAAGACCTTCTCATTTCCATTAAAAAGGCTCCTTCTTGGGGACTTTATAAACCCAATAAGAACGAATAATTAAGGAGATCGTAGCATCCAAAGCATGCTTAAGAATTCAAACCACAAATCAAAAATATAATAATGAATTTTGTGCAATGTAGTTCCAAATGGTACATCTGTAATTTCTTTGGGTTTGTTACATTTGGGAACTGTAGACAATCCATTAACATGCAAGGAGTTGGGAGTTAAAAAATAAACAATATTTAATATTTTATAATTAGTGTACATGCTATAATTATTGCATATATACGTACCATGATTATCTTGCATGCAAACACCTACCTTTTTAATGCTGCAGTGCACACACAGAGCATAATATATTAATACATTGTCAAATGTGATTCTCAATTGCACCTAAATATACTCACCTGCATGGTGACAGTACCAAGATCTCCCAATTCCTTACATTCCAATGGTATTTTAATGCAAGCAATTTGTGTAGGCAAGACAAAAGGTGAGGTTTTGTTGAACAGCTGGTAGTAGGATATAGTTGGGAGGTATTCACCAAATTCTATCCAGTGTAAATCTCCTACAATATTAATAATGATTTTAGTGGTCCACATGTACCAATATATGTTGTGATAAGTGTAGTTTATTCCCGGGTATGTCCTCCATGGATAGGTCCCAAGTGAGCACTCTTCAGGAAGTGGGTCTGTGTAGTTGGTGAAGTAGGCTATTATTACATCAGATGGTCTAGCCCGGTTGATGGGGTAGAAGGCATTGAGGAGTTGTTGATAGTTGTCAGGACAAGATTTGATGGAATTGAGAATTTCCAAGGCATCATTGCAAACTTCATATCGCTCATGTTCACCACAGACCATGCCTGTAAAGACTGCTACTGACAATATCACTGTTGCAGTTACAATCATCCTCATTTCTAACAACGGACAAAATAATGCAGAGCAAATCAAATCATACAGATAATAATATACCAAAGCCAATATTGATAATCTATAATATATAATAGTATATAAGTCAGATGATTATAATTTCTTTGTTCATTTGCACATTAATTTTAGGGAAGATGTAAGCTACAGCACAAAATACTACCAATTGTTCAGTGATTTTAACTAGGAGGGTCATCCGTTGTTTGAAATTGCTCATTTTCCATTTCTTATTGAGTTGCTGTTCTTAATTAGCTTAATTCCTTCAATGTTTCCTACCATTTTTGATTGAGACTTACTTTGAATTTGGGTTGCTGGTACAACTAAAATGGTCAATTTGTATTTGTAAGACAATGTTTGACAATCATGGTTATAAGGATGGTCAAACAGGGATTTTGGACTGTGAAGTTTCCAACTGTTGTTGTGAAGATCCTTTCAGATTCAGGAGCATTAAATTTAAAACCGCTGTCTGGTGGAGAGAGTTCTTCATCTGGACATTTCAACCCTGTGGGTCATCTTCAGCACTCAGGGTGCCTTGGGAGTTACCCTCCTTAAACAGGGTTGAAACATCCAGATAAAGAACTCTCTACACCAGACTGCTTTTTGAATGCTCATGAATCCGAACGGATCTTCCCATGCAACAATAGTTATATGGATGCTGTTTGCTTTTCTGTGGGGTAGTAATTAGTACACAACTGTTATTTAGATTGTGTCCTGAAAAATTCACACTGGGTAGGTGGGACAATTCTGCTGGGTCACAGATATTTCACACAAAGACTGACCTTTTCCACACCTAGGAATCAACATCAATATCTGTCAAGAAGATTTCTTCCAGAATCCAACCAATAGTTGTAATGTGAATAATGAAACGCATTGTATGGGCAATATGTGCTGTGTATCATACTATTAATGTATAATTATTATGTATCATAGAGTAAGATTATCTAAGGATAGTACGCATGTGTAATATACTGTAATCTTCAATGTAGAATGTGTGTTGCATGTCTATATTAAAGTAGTTATGTTTTTGTATGGCCTGCATTCAGCCATAACAAGCACAGATCTGTTTACCACATTCAACTAATCATGTACAATAAGATTATTTGAATGGAGCTGTAATTAGTGTTTTGCAAAATAACTTTTCATTTCAATTTTCATTAACAGTTGGTCATTTTCAAGTGCATTACGAGTCATTAGCCAGGGAATTGTTCTACCGGATGTAGCCTATAGAAAGCAACATACATTAGCAGGATGACACCAGCTGTGAATATTATTTATTACGTCATAGTTTCCGCCTGACATTTTGTACTTGATCTATTGAAGTCGAGTGATTTGTTATAGTGTAACCGGGCCATTGATCCACCGGCCATTTTGATTGGACCATCGGGTGATCATGTGGAGTTCAACAATGGACTGGACTACATGTGGTTTCACCCAGTATCGTCTGCAATGAAGGTACAATATTAATTGGAAATGTACTCTCCCACGGATTGGCAGTAAGATATCCCGGCAAAAGAAAACCAACGAAGAATTCCACCATGGTTGAATTATTGTAAGTTGCTACATTGAAATTATAATTATTCTGTGTTGCTACATTGAAATTATAATTATTCTGTGTAGATTATTATCATTATTATCGGACACAACCTATATTATTCGTAATTCCTCATTATGAATTTCTTTAGGAAGTAAATAATTGGTCGGAAATTTGATTCTTCGTCGCTTCTCCACTCTGTATTGAAGTCTGTCCACAAGTTAATCCCTCTAATCCGAATATTGATTATTTTCGGACACTTTCATATCTCTAGCAGAGCGATGCGACAAGCTACAAGGATCTTACTGAGTGGAGAGTGACTACATGTAATGCTTTATAAACCACAGTTTATTGGGAGTCGGTAGGTTTCATAGTTATTAAGAAATAGCCAATTGTATGTTTCCGAATATAGGTGGTGTTCCATAATTATTGATGCTTAATACAGAATCTAGACATGGGCATGAGGGCATTATGACATGTAATATACCGAGTCCTGAGGGCACAAAGCGCCAGAGTGTGAGTGAATTTTATTTGTCATAATGCCCGAGTGTCCATGTCTTGAAGGTAGAGTGCACATATAAAAGGGGGGTCACACGTTTATGGAGTTTACGGAACAAAATAGCCGCCTAATGCTTCTCCCTCAAGGAAAAGCTATAAACGTTAACTTGTGCTCTACACAATACCAATTCCCAAAGCATTCTAGAAGTTATATGAACATACAAAAGACTTAGTAATAATAACACGGTATTTCCGTAAAAATTGATATCAAACTGTGATATTACGTGTTACCCTTACGAGGAAGTATACATGGGAAGAAAATTGCCATAAAGGAGGCACGGAGATGCTTTGGCGGTACTGTTCGGGAAAAAGGAAGGTCTAAAATCGTCGGACATCAGCTTCGATGAGATTTATTCGAGAAAGAATTCACTTTCGGACGATTTAGCAGACACAATGCAACTTGAGTAGCTGAAGCTGTGATACACCCGCCACCGTCATTTTTCATGCCATGTAGCAAAGGAATTCTCTTCTTCTATAGCTATTCCAGCCAGCTAGCGGACGGTAAGCCGTTCAAGGTATGCTATACGTCAATTTCATTGAAAATGAACTTCAAAGATCAAAATCAATTGTTTATTGTATAAGCATGCATTGTTCCTTTTTTTCATCGTTAATGCTTGTTAACAGCTATAGTGAGGATGAGAAGAAGCCTTTTTAGAAGAAAGCTTCTTTGCATCCGTTTGAAACTCCCACTTGATTATATTTATTGTGTAACCACCCCCCTGTTATAGTCGAATCACTGACACCTCAAAACAAGCGAGGACAAGGTTCCTTACACGTTAGCTACGGGTTTTTAAAAGCACACTCTACGTTTAACATGTAGCATCCATTACTAATGCTTTATAATTATGAAATTGCTGTATAATAGTACTGTTTCTATGGTAACGGATGCTATAGAACTATAATATTATTATAGTATAATAATTATATATATTATTATATAATATCATACGTATAGTGGTCCACAATGTATTATACCATGATATGTAGTTATTCCCAGGTATATCCTCAATGGATAAGTCCCAAGTGAGCACTCTTCATGAGGAAGTAGGTCTGTGTAGTTCATTTGATATTTATATTGACACTAGTTGGTATAGCCAATTGATGTGGTAGAAGGTATTATATTAAGAGTCGTTGATAGTTGTTAGTATAAACTTTGAATAAATTGATGAAGTTAATTGTATAATATGAAGGTATCCCCACAGACTTGATGCCGGGTAGTGTTTGAATTCCCTAAGTATAGACAGCTCTAGTTAAGACAACTAATTCAATGATCATGACAGTATCACTGATAAAGCTATGCAAGCAACATAATGTCCATTGTTGGGCAGAATGAAATATTTTTTAATTCAAGTATATTAGTATAGTATATTATATGACCAGGATCGGCCATTAATATTATTGCATACTTTACACACATGTTGCCACTTCTATACCTGCCAGTCTACATCAGTTCAAATTGTTCAAAGATCTCTTTAAGCCTCCAATGATATACATTGCAAATGTCATTGACTAAAATGTGATATCGAATGCATAATGTATAACACATGCAATGAATTACAATGGTTTTCTTCGACATATAATACTATTAATATACATGCATTTGGTGATGAAAGATCTGTATAATATGTCATTCAACTCGCCAGCTTATCTCTTTGAGTAGACCATCAAATGACATTTCCATAATATAATAAATAATAAATATTTCTCAAATCCATAATCATTACTCTATGTATTCATATTTCACATCAATTACTAATTATTATGCTTACAGTGCATCACAAGAATCATTACCAAGGCCCGAATTATGTCATGTGAATAATAGGTATAGGATAGAATTGTGATACTGGATATAATTTATATAAAAGTAATAGAGATGAACATAGTATGTATGGAAATGTATACGACTATCATGACCATTCAATTGTGATGGATGAAGTGCAAATGAATCACTTCTCATCTTGCAAATTCAACATCTGTTGCACCGTTTCTCTAACTTTCACTCCAATTCTACGGATGATCCAAGCTCCTATTGGTAGAAGTGTATGATGTAGTACGAATATCAGAGAGGAGGAGAATGTTCTAGTCTCTTCTCCATATTTACTCAAATGTAGTACAAGTGTAATACTGAAAGTTAGTGATCCAAATCCAAAAACAAATACTGCTATAAACATGAGTAGCAGTATCTGTCGAAGTGCTTGTTTCGGTGTGATTCTGTATTCCTCTTCTTTGATGAAAATTTGATCAATTGTGAAGGGAATGGATGTTACGATGATGCACACAAACATTGCACACCACACTGTGAGAATGGTAAATCCGTACAAGTGTGGATTAACACTCACTAACAAGAGTTGAAATGGAAGATGTACTAATAGACCCACTACACTCATGTAGATCCCCCAAATAGATGTCGTTGTAATGATTTTGTGTACATGTCGTTGTCTTCCACAACATTTAGTTATTATACTCCATGTTTTGGGAATGGGAAATGTAATGTACTTGCTGTGAATGTAAGCTGTAATGCCACTAGTGATGAAGATGAATATTAATACTGCAATGGCTAAGGAACAGGCTTCAACTCTGTGTTTAGTATTCCGTACTATGTTAGTTTGATTACAGCCCAACGTTAGCACTTCGGCAGTCATGTAAATATTGAAGACATGAGCAAGACTTGCTACAGCCCAGAAGAACGGTACTTTAGCTTTGCTCCTACTTTGTTGTAGACTCACTAGCTGGTTTTTACCAACACCATGGAGTAGGTAAGGTGCTGTGATTACCAACAAGAGCAGAAACGTTCCCATGCTACTATGATGTGATTGTTTATGATAAGAATGAAGATATGCATCAATCTGCAGCCTGTGATTCATATTTCTGAGATCCACTACTGGATGGTTTACAGCAAGCCCTTCAAAGAACACTCTTGTCTGTTTACTGCTGTCTTTATTCTCTGAATACTGTCCCTTGTGTAGTATTAGTGATTTGACCTGCATATAAGGAATAATTTTATTTTAGCTACCGTTCTGTGTAATACTTATCATCATGATGTTATAAATACCAGGTCCTATACTATGATAGAAATGATAAATTTGTGTATACATGTCCTAATGTTTTGAACCAATCACTACTTTACTCTAGCATAACATGTATGCAATCAAATCAAAAGAAATGGATCAATGAATTTTAATTTAAACTGCCCATACATTCTCCCTCCAAATTCATTTTGAGGTTTAATGAATATTTTCATAATATTTATACTATTTTAACATTGGTAGCTTATTCGGATAGGCATTGATTTTATACTTGCCAGAGAGTTCGAAAGACCACTAAATGTACTATGATCACATTATGTACTGTAACAGTAGTCAAATAAAGATGCTATTGGAAAATATTAATTTTGCATCATCAGTAATCTTTACCTAAATTACAATAATGCTTTCCAAAATTTCCATTGGGAACCTTTACAGACCCAATTAGAACAAATTAAGGAGATTGTAGTATCTGAAACATGCTTACAAATTAAAAACACAAATCGAAATTATAATAATCAAATGTGCAATGAAGTTCTAATTGGTGCAGCTGTTACTTCTTTAGGTTTGCTACATTTGGGAACTGTAGACAATCCATTGGAAGTTGGGAGTTACAGTATTAAAAAAATATATTATACTATTTCAGTGTATATATCATGGATAATCTTGTATGCATGCAAACACCAACTTTTTTAATGCAGCAGTATACAGATACAGATGGAACATATACAAATGTGATTCTCAAACATCTACACTTAAATATTATACTCACCTCTGTGGTGACTGTACCAAGATCTCCCAATTCCTTACATTCCAATGGTATTTTAATGCAAGCAATTTGTGTAGGCAAGACAAAAGGTAGAGTTTTGTTGAACAGCTGGTAGTAGGATATAGTTGGGAGGTATTCACCAAATTCTAATAAGTATGGATCTCCTACAATATTAATAATGATTTTAGTGGTCCACATGTACCAATATATGTTGTGATAAGTGTTGTTTATTCCCGGGTATGTCCTCCATGGATAGGTCCCAAGTGAGCACTCTTCAGGAAGTGGGTCTGTGTAGTTGGTGAAGTAGGCTATTATTACATCAGATGGTCTAGCCCGATTGATGGGATAGAAGGCATTGAGGAGTTGTTGATAGTTGTCAGGACAAGATTTTATGGAATTAAGAATTTCCAAGGCATCATCACAAACTTCATATCGCTCATGTTCACCACAGACCATGCCTGTAAAGACTGCTACTGACAATACCACTGTTGCAGTTACAATCATCTTCATTTCTAAAATAAACAAAATAAGGCATTCAAATCATACAGTTAATACCAAAGCCAAGATTGAACATTTATATTATTATATAAATATATATGTATATATTATATAAGTCAGATGATGACATAATTTTTGTTCGTTCACACATGAAGTGAAAACATGAGCTACAGTTCAGTGATTTCAACTAGGAGGGTCATTCGCTGCTTAAAATTGCTCATTTACCATATCTTTTTGAGTTGCTTTTCTTAAGATCATTCCTTCAAGGCTAACCACCATTAAGTTTTGATTGAGACTTTCTTTGACTTTGAGTTGCGGGCACAGCTAAAATGGACTATTTGTATTTGTATGACAAAAGGTTTGACAATCATGGCTATAAGGATGCTGTTTGCTTTCTCTGTGGGGAAGGTATTAGTATACAACCATTATTAGATGATGTCCTAGAACGTTCACACTGGGTTGCCTCCCAGTAGGTGGGACAATTCCTCTGGTTCTCACATATTTCACACAAAGACTAACCTTCTCCGCACCTAGGAATCAACATCAATATCTGTCAAGAAGATTTCTTCCAGGATCCAACCAATAATAGTGTTGTGAATAATGAAACACGCTGTATCCATGGACAATATGTATTGTGTATGATACTATTACATAATGTGTAATAATGTATCATACAGTAAGATATTCTAAGGATAGTACACATGTGTAATATATAAAATCTTAAATGTAGAATGTACATTACATGCTTGCCTATATTAAAGTAAGTTTTGTATGGCATTCATTCAGCCATAACATGCACAGATCTGTTTACCACATTCAACTTATCATGAATAATAATTTTATTCAAATGGAGCAGTAATTTGTGTTTGGCAAAATAACTTTTCAATTCAATTTTCACTACCAGTTAATCATTTTCAAGTGCATTGCAAGTCATTAGGAAGGGAAATGTTCTAACTGGATGTAGTCTATAGAAATCAACATTTATTAACAGGCTGACGTCTGTTGTGAATATTATATATTATGTAACACATGTCAACCTAGATATCAACATACAATTGCAGGATGATACCAACTATGATATTATTATTATTATTATTCTGTCATTATTTCTGCATGATTTTTTTGTCCATTGTAGTCATTGACAAATGCTTTAATTACCCTTCGCATGAAAAGTGAGATGGGTCAGGGCTACATGAGACTTAAAATGCACTTCTTTGAGAGCAAATTGTCTTTCACCGAATTGTTCAGTGATAATTCATCCAACTGATTACAAGGGGGATAAACATACTACAAATGTTTAGCGATAGTTTGATACCAATTATAAGGGATTGTCTAGAAAATGGACAGAAAGTGCACTCACATAATTCTTTCCTTATCATTTGCTACCTCCTCGTAGGAGAAATGTCAATTTCTCTGATAATCTCTACCATTCTTCGACGTTGTCAGGGTATGTATAAAGTCAGTGCTAACAGCAAGAACCCAACTGAACAAATGAACTTGTGAAAAATATTATGGGTATAGTTTGTATGTGTATTTTGGTATCTTCAGTTGACTACTATTCTATGTGTACAATACCTCTCATTCTCCAGAACTATCAAGGAAGGTATTTTTCTAGGCACTAACAATTATTGTAAACATGGTTACTGTGTTAGAGAGCTATTTGTATGTTGTAGTAATTTCTGTTCTCTGAGAAATTTGTAGTGTTTTAATGTCTACTGCAGTCTTTTGATCCCAAACCTATGGTATTTGAGTACATGCACTCTTCCTCCACCCAATCCTCACACAGGACACTCATGCCATCTTTCAACATGACTGTGCGGCTCCATTTGACTATTTTTAGTTACAAGTTCAAATGGACATATAGATGTGACTAGTTGAAATCTATTATAGCAAGCTTCCATCTATCAATTATCGATCATGAAACCTAGAGTAATAATAAAACATAATATTGTCATTATGAGAGATCACTATATTATATTTCTTGAAATGAAGGCGACATGCCACCATCTCATATAAGATTATTGTTCACTTGATGAACACTGTGGATCTCCTGAGCATTCCGGCATAATCAGTACACTCATAATGACTATCATATAGTATCATCATAAGTGATAATTGTTTGTTAAATTGCCTTTAAATAACAAAGACTAATACAAACCTCATAATAGAACTCATTAAGCACATATTACATTTCACATACTGTTAATAGCTACTGTTGTGATGTACATAATATTATTTCTGTATTGGATGCTGACTGCATACATAATTATGTAAACCTATGGATAGTATATTATGTTGTTGTTGATAAAAGTGAATCAGTTTTCATCTTGTATATTCAACATCTGTTGCACAGCTACTTTAACTTTCATTCCAACTCTACGGATGACCCAAGCTCCTATTGGTAGTAGTGTATGATGTAGTACAAATATCAGAGAGGAGGAGAATGTTCTAGTCTCTTCTCCATATTTACTCAAATGTAGTACAAGTGTAATACTGAATGTTAATGATCCAAATCCAAAAACAAGTACTGCTATAAACAGGAGTAGCAGTATCTGTCGAAGTGCTTGTTTCGGTGTGATTCTGTATTCCTCTTCTTTGATGAAAATTTGATCAATTATGAAGGGAATGGATGTTACGATGATGCATACAAACATTGCACACCACACTGTGAGAATGGTAAATCCATACAAGTGTGGATTAACACTCACTAACAAGAGTTGAAATGGAAGACGTAGTAATAGACCCACTACACTCATGTAGATCCCCCAAAGAGATGTTGTTGTAATCATTCTATGTACATGTCGTTTTCTTCCCCAACATTTAGTTATTATGCTCCATGTTTTGGGAATGGGAAATGTTATATACTTGCTGTGAATGTAAGCTGTAATGCCACTTGCAATGAAGATGAATATCAATGCTATAATGGCTAAGAAACAATTTGCAACTTTGCATTCAGTGGTCCGTAATGTGTTATTTTGATTACAGGCCAACGTCAGCACTTCAACAGTGATGTAAATGTTGAAGACATGAGCAAGACTTGCTACAGCCCAGAAGAACGGTACTTTAGCTTTGCTCCTACTTTGTTGTAGACTTGCTAGCTGGTTTTTACCAACACCATGGAGTATGTAAGGTGCTGCGATTACCAAGAGGAAAAGAAGCATTCCCCCACCACTACGATGTGATTGTTTATGATGAGCAAGTAGATATGCATCGATCTGCAGCCTGTGATGAATATTCCTGACATCCGCTACCAGATGGTTTTTCGCAAGCCCTTCAGAGAATACTCTGGTCTGTTTACTGCTGTCTTTATTCTCCAAATACTGTCCCTTTTGTAGTATAAGTGATTTGACCTGCATTTAATGCACAGTTTAATAGAATCGAAATTAATATACCATAGTAATTGTTATTATTTCAGCTACTGTTCTAATATTTATCATCATGATAATAAATACCAGGTCCTATAATACGAAATGAAAAATTTTTAAATTTACATGTCCTAATTTTGAGCCATATTTAATTACTACTTGTGCTCTGGTATAACACGAATGTTATCAAATCAAAAAGAAACGGATCAATGAATTGTAAATGAAACTGCTAGCTGACCATACTTTCTCCCTCCAAATTTATTTTGAAGCTTAAAGAATATTTTAAAATACTATTTCGACATTAGTAGCATTAGCAGATTTTATGCACTTGCCGGAGAGTTCGAAAGACCACCTAAGTTTAATAATATCATATAGTAGTCAAATACATGCATTATTCAGTAAAGACACCATCGGAAAATATTTGCATCATCAGCAATCTTTACCTGAATCACAAAATGCTCGAGACCCACCTATATACACATCACAGTGACTGCTAGCATTATAAAGACCTTCCATGATCGTTATCATTAAAAAATGCTTATTCTTGGGGACCTTTACAAACCCAATAAGAACGAAGGAGATCGAAGAATCCAAAATATGTATCAAAATTATAATAATCAATTTGTGCAATGTAGTTCCAAATGGTGCAGCTGTAAATTTCTTTGGGTTTGCTACATTTGGGAACTGTAGACAATCCATTGACATGGAGTTGGGAGTTACAAAATGAACAATGTATGTGGCAGTCACGGGTACAAAACGGACATTAGTGCATGATGGTTGAAATCGATTTTTAATCAATAAAAGCCTAAGGGTATCCTCTGGGTTTTCTATAAGTAAGAGCATTTTTCGTCCATAGGGTGTGTTATTGTTCAAATACGAGGGTGTTGCAATGCACAGGAGCGCATGCACATGTGAATGTGCTCACACAACTCCTACCTAGCCGCAACACTTGTTAAAACCCTCATCTGTAGAGATTTGTACTGACTTCAGGCTGCTGAGAATACTGTGACATCGATTTTTGCACGCACAACTTGTGGGTATAGATTAGTACTTTGTATGAAATTAGATTTCAACGACTGAAGCAACCTAAGAGCACTTCTAGCTTGCCAGTGATAAAGTTAGCTTGTCACTGTTGCTGACGCTAAGGAACAACGTTTCCTCAATCAACTATACATATCCCGGCAGGGTAAAAGTATGAGACCCACACCCAGTCAATGTTGATGTTTAGCACACCAATTTATAGCCATCACTCGAATACCATCTTTTTATTGTGTCCTGTCTCTATGTCTACCTATTCGTGATATTCATCATACTCAGGTAGACTACAGTGCCAGAAAAGATTTGTGTGTCATTACCTGAAAAACTTGACTTTTCGACGTTTGTTCTCTACCCGTGACTGCCACATATAACAGTTAGTGTACATGTTATATTCATTGCACAAATATATATCGTGGATAATCTTGCATGCAAACACCTACCTTTTAATACAGCAGTACACAGACAGAATATATACAAATGTGATTCTCAAACATTTACACCTAAGTATACTCACCTCTGTGGTGACTGTACCAAGATCTCCCAATTCCTTACATTCCAATGGTATTTTAATACAAGCAATTTGTGTAGGCAAGACAAAAGGTGAAGTTTTGTTGAACAGCCGGTTGTAGGTTATAGTTGGGAGGTATTCACCAGCTTCTAACAAGTATGGATTTCCTACAATGTTAATAATGATTTTAGTGGTCCACATGTACCAATATATGTTGTGATAAGTGGAGTTTATTCCCGGGTATGTCCTCCATGGATAGGTCCCAAGTGAGCACTCTTCAGGAAGTGGGTCTGTGTAGTTGGTGAAGTAGGCTAATATTACATCAGATGGTCTAGCTCGATTGATGGGGTAGAAGGCATTGAGGAGTTGTTGATAGTTGTCAGGATAAGATTTGATGATATTGAGAATTTCCAAGGCATCATTGCAAACTTCATATCGCTCATGTTCACCACAGACCATACCTGTAAAGACTGCTACTGACAATAACACTATTGCAGTAACAATCATCCTCATTTCTAACAATGGGAAAAAATGCACTCAAATCATACAGATAATAATATACCAAAGCAAAGATTGACCATCTATAATATAATTTAATATATATATATATATATATGCATATGTCAGTCATAAGTCAGATGATGATATAACCTTATCATTCATTTGCACATTTTAGGGGAAAACTTAAGCTACAGCACAGGTTCAGCAATTTTAACTAAGAGGGTCATATGCTGTTTAAATTGCTCATTTTCCATTTTTTATTGAGTTGCTTTTTTGAAGTTTTTTCCTTCAAGCCTAATTACCATTAATTTCTTGATTGAAACTAACTACCACGCTTAAATGGTTGCTCTGTTGCTCATTTACCTTATCTTTTCGAGTTGCTTTTCTTAAGATCATTCCTTCAAGGCTAACCACCATTAAGTTTTTGATTGAGACTTTGTTTGACTTTGGGTTGCTGGTACAACTAAAAAGGACTATTTGTATTTGTATAACAAAGGTTTGACAATCATGGCTATATATATAAGGAAGCTGTTTACTTTCTCTGTGGGAACGTTATTAGTGCACAGTCATTATTCAGAAGATGTTCTGGAAAGTTCATACTGGGCTGCCTCCCAGTAGATGGGGCAATTCGGCTGGTTCTCACATACTTCACACAAAGACTAACCTTTTCCACACCTATGAATCAACATCAATATCTGTCAAGAAGATTACTGCCAGGATCCAACCAATGATAGTAATGTGAATAATGAAACCCACTGTATCCATGGACAATATGTACTGTGTATGATACTATTACATAATGTGTGATGATGTATCATACAGTAAGATTTTCTAAGGATAGTACGCATGTGTAATATACAAAATCTTAACTGTAGAATGTGCATTACATGCTTGCCTATATTAAAGTATGTTTTGTATGGCATTCATTCAGCCATAACATGCACAGGTCTGTTTACCACATTCAACTTATCATGAATAATAATTTTATTCAAATGGAGCAGTAATTTGTGTTTGGCAAAATAACTTTTCAATTCAATTTTCACTAACAGTTAATCATTTTCAAGTGCATTGCAAGTCATTAGGAAGGGAAATGTTCTAACTGGATGTAGTCTATTGAAATCAACATACATTTGTAGGATGACGTCAGCTGTGAATATTATAATATTATATTACGTCATGATTTTCCCCTGACATTTTGTACTGGGTCCATTGAAGTCGAGTGATAAGTTATAGCGTAACCAGGCCATTGATCTGCTGGCCATTTTGATTGGACCATCGGGTGATCACGTGGAGTTCAACAATGGGCTGGACCACGTGTTGTTTCGCGCAGTCTGGGCAGCGACGAAGGTACGATAACTGGAAACGTACTCTCCCATTAACCCTACAGATTGGCGGTAAGATATCCGAAAGAAAACCAATGAAGAATTCCACCATGGTTGAATTATTGTAAGTTGCTGCCTTGAAATTGTGATTCTGTGTAAAGCATCAATTATCGAACAGAACCTGTATTCGTAATTCCTCAATATGAATTTCTATTGGTAATAAATTAGTCTGAAATTTGGTTCTTCGTCGCTTCTCCACTCTGTATTGAAGTCTGTCCGCAAGTTAATCCCTCTAATCCGAATATCGATTATTTCCGGACTCTTTCATATCTCTAGCAGAACGATGCGATAAGCTACGAAGATCTTACTGAGTAGCTAGAGAGCGACTACATGTAATGCTCTATAAACCACAGTTTATTGGAAGTCGGTAGGTTTCATAGTTAATGAGAAATAGCCAATTTTGTTGTCCGAATATAGATGGTGTTCCATAATTGATGCTTTACTCTATTTGTATAATTTTGTAAAATATTCGACTATCATTGTCTTATCCCCCGCTTTTCATTGTGAATACTTAGTATGATGGAAGACATCGTGTCTTTGGTTGTATGATACTGCAAGCCACTGCACTGTTTTCAGTTCATGCATTAAAAAATAATTTTATAAGCTCTCACACGATCATGGTTGTTACTGTACTGCAAGTGAGCATAAATGGCCAGTCAAAAGAAACCTAAAATAGGAAGGGTTTTTTCATTTCAATTTGCGAATCACCGTAAACGTCTTTGCTTATATGTATGATAGTTCAAGCCACTGATGTTGCAGAATCCAAATCTGTGGCCACTTATGGTGACTTGCACTACAGTAGTATAACTTGCCAACAAATAATGGTTGGATTCTGTATCAAGGCAACTGCTGAAGGAGGATATATGTAGAGCACATACCAATCGTATACCTTGTGGTCTACAGGACTGGCTAATTTATATGTATGTACTGAGTGGATATTTCATTATTGTAGCCATATGTAACCATTACAGTTATTGTATTCCATATTTATTTCTTTTTCATTACATAGTGTCCCTTCCATGGATATCTGTCAGTATGGTACATTTGCTCAATGACACAATGGGAATTTCTGTGATAATCAAGAACCATTCAATTTGTTGGATGTTGTCAGGATACGTAGAGCCAGTGCTAACAGCAAAAAGCCAACTGAATAAATGAACTTGTGAAAAGCATGTGAGTATAATTTGTATGAATATTATCATATCTTCAGCCCACTACAACTCTGTGTGTACAACTCCCGTTCTCCAGGACTATCAAGGAACATATGAATCGAGACAGTATCCTACAAATGAATATCATTAAAATATTATTCTATAATATACTATTAATATACATGTGAAGATCTTTATAATATGTCATTCAAATTGCCTGGTTATCGCTTTGAGTAGACCATCAAATGCCATTCCATTGAAATAAATGTTTGGCAAATTCATGATCATTATCTATTTGTTTTCCACATATAATAATATTATTACTAAATTATTATACTTGCAGTACATCACAATTGGTAGAAGCGTATGAAGTAGTACAAATATCAGGGAGGAGGAGAATGTTCGAGTCTCTTCTCCATATTTACTAAAATGTAGTACAAGTGTAATATACTGAATGTTAGTGATATAGGGCCTAAGTGCAAGCTGCTACCATTTCATATAAGATTATTGTTCATTTGATGTGTACTGTGCATCTGCTGAGTCACATGCATCCCATAATCCACATAGCCATGTGTTACTCTTTACACTCATATTCACCTACATAATATCATTGTAAGTGATAATTGTTTATAAAATTGCCTTTAGTACATAACAAAAACTAATTCAAAACTCATAATAGAACCCATTAATGCACCTATTACCTTTTACATACTGTTAATATCTGCTGTTGTGATGTACATATATCTGTACTTTGGATGCTGACTACATGCATGTGAAAATGTGAATAGTATGTTATCGTTTATACAAGTGGATCAGCTTTCATCTTGTACACTCCACATCTGTTGTACTGTCTGTCTAACTTTCTCTCCAACTCTACGGATGATCCAAGCTCCTATTGGTAGAAGTGTATGATGTAGTACAAACATCAGAGAGGATGAGAATGTTCGAGTCTCTTCTCCATATTTACTCAAATGCAGTACAAGTGTAATACTGAATGTTAGTGATCCAAATCCAAAGACAAGTACTGCTATAAACATGAGTAGCAGTATCTGTCGAAGTGCTTGTTTTGGTGTGATTCTGTATTCCTCTTCTTTGATGAAGATTTGATCAATTGTGAAGGGAATGGATGTGAGAATGATGCATACAAACATTGCACACCACACTGTGAGAATGGCAAATCCATACAAGTGTGGATTAACACTCACTAACAAGAGTTGAAATGGAAGATGTAGTAATAGACCCACTACACTTATGTAGATCCCCCAGAGAGATATTGTTGTAATGATTCTGTGTACATGTTGTTTTCTTCCCCAACATTTAGTTATTATACTCCATGCTTTGGGAATGGGAAATGTAATGTACTTGCTGTGAATGTAAGCTGTAATGCCACTTGCAATGAAGATGAATATGAATACTGTAATGGCTAAGGAACAGGATCCAACTCTGTGTTCAGTGTTCCGTACTATGTTATTTGGATTACAGTCCAATGTCAGACCTTCAGCAATCATGTAAATATTGAAGACATGAGCAAGACTTGCTACAGCCCAGAAGAAGGGTACTTTAGCTTTGCTCCTACTTTGTTGTAGACTCGCTAGCTTGTTTTTACCAATGCCATGGAGTATGTAAGGTGTTGCAATTACCAATAGGAATAGAAACATTATCACGCCAACAAGATGTGATTGTTTATGATGAGCAAGAAGATATGCATCAATCTGCAGCCTGTGATTCATATTTCTGACATCTGCTACCCAACGGTTTACAGCAAGCCACTCAAAGAACACTCTTGTCTGTTTACTGCTGTCTTTGTTCTCTGAATACTGTCCCTTTTGGAGTATTAGTGATTTGACCTGTATTTAAGAGATAATTTAATAGAATAAAAAAAACTATATTTATTTTAATGGTTATTATTTCAGCTATATACTACATATTCTGTGTGATATTTAATATCATGATGTTAATAACACCAGGTCCTATAATATGACTAATGATAAATTCACGTATAAAATTTCTAATTTTGGACCAATTACTACTGTGACACTGGTATAACATGTATGAAACCAATTGAAAACGAAATGTCTCAATGAATTATAAATTAAAATATAAAATATTAGAATATTTTGAAGTACTATTTCAACATTAATAGCTTATGCAGATAGTTATTGGTGTTATATACTTGCCAGAGAGTCAAAAGAAAACCTATATTTAATATGACCATACAGTAATTAAATACATTATTCAGTGAGGACACCCTAGGACAATTTATGCATCATCAGTGATCTTTACCTGAGTCACAATGTGCTGGAGACCCCTCTATATACACTGTTAGCATTATAAAGACCTTCCATGATCATTTCCAATGAAAAGGCTTATTCTTGGGGTCCTTTACAAGCCCAATAAGAATGAAGGAGATCGAAGAATCCCAAGCATGTTTATGAATTCGAAGCACAAATGAAAATTATAGTAAGCGGATCTGAGAAAAGGGACATCTTATGCACTTTCGTGTATTTGCGTTTTTTTCACATCATTCGAATGCTCCATCACAGAGCATTACGATGCCGCTTTCGGAATTGCGATAGCGCATTTCGTTCACGAGATATACTGAGTTTTATTGCCATGCATAGAAGCTTGGGTGCGTGCGAACGAGCTACTTCCGGTAGCCTATTACGGTCTCTGTAAATTATGAATGAATGACGTCATGTAATTAAGAAATGGCACCGGTTTCATGTCCTCGATGTGTATTTCGTTTCATTAAGCGGTTTTAGGGCCAAGAAGAGTTGTTCAATATTCTATACTGTACAATTTCTTCTATTTGCAGCATTTGTTTCATTGCGAACGAATATTTGATTGCGCGCCTTATCAGCGTCAAGGCGCGAATATCTCCGTCTATAAAAATGGTGTATTTCCGCTAGGTGCAAAATGAACTATATCTTTAAAACGCAACATTGTATAGTCATGACGCTTACAGAGAATATTCTACTAAAGCTGAAGATAATATTTATCGAAAAAACGGGAAATCGATAAAATTTACACGAAAACATGTTTTTTACGAAAACAACCATAGATGTCCCTTTTCTCAGATCTGCTCACAGTAGTCAATTTGTGCAATGAAGTTCCAACTGGTGAAGCTGTTACTTCTTTGTGTTTGCTACATTTGGGAACTGTGGACAATCCATTGACAGTTGGGAGTTACAAAATAAACAATAATATTTAGTGTACATGCTATACTTCATTGCTTACATATCATGCTCATTTTGCATACAAATAAAGTGCACAGATAAAACATATTATTATTAATACAGAATTTAATGAAATTTTCGAACATTTGCACCTAAATATACTCACCTCTGTGGTGACTGTACCAAGATCTCCAATTTCCTTACATTCCAATGGTATTTTAATGCAAGCAATTTGTGTAGGCAAGACAAAAGGTGAAGTTTTGTTGAACAGCTGGTTATAGCTTATAATGGGGAGGTATTCACCAGCTTCCAACAAGTATAGATCTCCTCCAATGTTAGTAATGATTTTAGTGGTCCACATGTACCAATATATGTTGTGATAAGTGCTGTTTATCCCCGGGTATGTCCTCCATGGATAGGTCCCAAATGAGCACTCTTCAGGAAGTGGGTCTGTGTAGTTGGTGAAGTAGGCTATTATTACATCAGATGGTCTAGCCCGATTGATGGGGTAGAAGGCATTGAGGAGTTGTTGATAGTTGTCAGGATCACCTTTGATGGAATTGAGAATTTCCAAGGCATCATCACAAACTTCATATTGCTCGGGTTCACCACAGACCATGCCTGTAAAGACTGCTACTGACAATACCACTGTTGCAGTTACAATCATCCTCATTTCTAACAACCAACAAAATATTGCACTCAAATCATACAGATAATAATATACCAAAGTCAAGATTGACTATCTATAATATATATATTTATGTATAAATGGTGATTTATTTGTTTGTTCACATATCAAGTGATAACATAAGGTTCAGCACGGAACACTACCCAATTTTCAGCGATTTTAACTAGGAAGATCATTGCCTGCTTAAAATTGAGTTGCTTTTCTTGAGATTTTTTCTTTCAAGGCTAACTACCATAATTTTTTGATTGAGACTTTCTTTGACTTTAGGTTGCTGGTACAACTAAGAAGGAGTATCTGTATTTGTATGACAAAGGTTTGACAATCATGGTTATATGGGTGCTGTTTGCTTTCTCTGTGGGGACGTTATTAGTACACAACCATCATTAGATAATGTTCTGGAAAGTTCACACAGGGCTGTCTCCCAGTAGATGGGTCAATACCGTGGTTCTCACATATTGCACACAACGACTAACCTAAGAATCAACATCAATATCTGCCAAGAAGATTTCTCCCAGGATCCAACCAATGATAGTGTTGATAATGAAACACACTGTAAGGACAATATGTACTGTGTATGATACTATTACATAGTGTATTATTATGCGTCAGAGTAGGCTTTTCTAAGGATAGTACACGTGTAATATACAATTGTCTTTTAATGTGTAGAATGTGTATTGCATGTCTGTATAAAAGCATGTATTGTGTAGCATGTATTCAGCCATAACTTGTAGAGATCTGTTTACCACATTCAACTTATCATGTATAATAATTTTATTCAAATGGGGCAGCAATTTGTGTTTTACAAATAAGTTTCAATTCAATTTTCACTAACAGTTGAACATTTTCAAGTGCATTACGAGTCAATAGCAAGGGAATTGTTATAAACACATGTCAACATAGAAATCAACATACATTTGTAGGATGATGCCAACTGTGATAATCTTATTATTATTATGTCATGATTTCTGCATGACATTAATTTTATACTTGATCCATTAATTGTAGTCGAACTGCTAGCCCCTGCTTTCACCCTTCGCATGAAAAGCGGAGAGTGAGTCTGGGCTCTGTGAACCTACATTTGCACTTCGTTTGAACTCAGATTATCTTTCGCGTGAATCGTTCAGTGATAATCCATCCAATTGATTACAAGGTGGGACGAACATACTACAAATGTTGGGTGATAGTTTGATGCCGATTATAAATGTTTGTCTGGAAATGGACAGAGAGTACACTTACATAATTCTTTCCTTATCAATTGCTACCTCCTCGTAGGAGAAATGGGATTTTCTCTAATGATCAATAGCATTGTTCGATGTTGTCAGGGTATGTATAAAGAAAGTGCGAACAGATAATATAGAAGCAAACTGAACAAATGAACTTATGAAAACATATTATTATGGGTACTGTAACAATTTGTATGTGTACTTTGGTATCTTGACAAATCTGTGTTCAATATCTCTCATTCTCCAGGGCTATCAAGGAGCATATAAATTGAGGTATTATCCCAAAAATGAAGATCATATCAGAATAATTATTCTAGGCACTAATAATTATTGTAAACATGGTGATTGTGTTAGAGAGCTATTTGTGTGCTGTAGTAATTTTCATTCTTTGAGAAATTGTAGTGTTTCAATGTGCATGGCAGTCTTTCTGTCCCAAACCTATGGTTTTTGAGAGAAACGAGAATTGATACAAAAGCTTTATACACACACATTGTAATCATCAGTCCTCGTCTTGCAATTTCAACATCTGTTGTACATTTTCTCTAACGTTCCCTCCAACTTTACGGATGATCCATGCTCCTATTGGTAGAAGTGTATGATTTAGTACGAATATCAGAGAGGAGGAGAATGTCCGAGTCTCTTCTCCATATTTACTCAAATGTAGTACAAGTGTAATACTGAATGTTAGTGATCCAAATCCAAAGACAAGTACTGCTATAAACATGAGTAGCAGTATCTGTCGAAGTGCTTGTTTTGGTGTGATTCTGTATTCCTCTTCTTTGATGAAGATTTGGTCAATTGTGAAGGGAATGGATAATACGATGAGACATACGAACATTGCACACCACACTGTGAGAATGGCAAAGCCATACAAGTGTGGATTAACACTCACTAACAAGAATTGGAATGGAACACATCCTAATAGGAACACTACACTCATGTAGATCCCCCAAAGAGATATTGTTGTAATGATTCTGTGTTGCTTTCTTCCACAACATTCTGTGAACAATCTCAATGTTTTGGGAATGGGAAATGCACTAATAAATTTTTCGTGAATGTGGGCTAAAATGCCACTTGTAATGAGTATGAGTATGAATCCTGTAATGGTCAAAGAGCACATTTCATCTCTACTTTCAGTAGTCCGAAATACGATATTGTTATTGCAGGTTACTGTCACCAATTTGGCTGTCATGTAAATGTTGAAGACATGAGCAAAACTTGCTACAGCCCAGAAGAATGGTACTTTAGCTTTGCTCCTACTTTGTTGTAGAGTCTTCAGCTGTTTCTTTCCAGAATAATAGAGTATGTAAGGTGTTGCAATAGCTAACAGGGCCACAAAGGTATTTCCTGCATTATCATTTCCATGTCTGTGATGGGAGTGGCGATAATAACTTAGCGGTTGCCAATGATTCCCCCTACGAACATCAATCACTGGACATCCTTCAACGAGTGACTCATAGAACACTCTTGTTAGTTTGCTGCTGTCTTTCACCTTTGAATAGTGCTCCTCTTGTGATATGATTGATTTTATCTGTTAGTATAAATGAGGAATTCATATCATTTACACACTGTAAGGATAAAACATTTCAATAATGCTGATAGTGCATTATTCTGAATTATTGGATATTCCCAAATTGAAGCTTCCTTGTTAATGATCGAAGGTAGTGCCATCATATAGACCAAGTATTATTTTGTATTATTATTCATAAAGTAACTAGAGATATGTGTGTATTATTTTCACACAATATAAACTAAACTATACTTAAAAGACACTGTCACTGACAATTCTCACAGTTTACAAAATAATACTCACCTGTGTGGTGACTGTACCAAGATCTCCCCTTTCCCTACATTTGAAAGCATTTTAATACAAGCAATTTGTGTAGGCAAGACAAAAGGTGAAGTTTTGTTGAACAGCTGGTAGTAGGTTATAGTTGGGAGGTATTCAACAAATTCTATCATTTGCATCCTTTCAGAGATGTCAAAAATGATAGCAGTGGTCCACATGTACCAATATATGTTGTGATAAGTGTAATTTATTCCGGGGTATGTCCTCCATGGATAGGTCCCAAGTGAGCACTCTTCAGGAAGTGGGTCTGTGTAGTTGGTGAAGTAGGCTATGATGACACTAGATGGTTTAGCCCGATTGATGGGGTAGAAGGCATTGATGAGTTGCTGATAGTTATCGAGATTAGATTTGATGGATTTGATAGTTTCCAAGGCATCATCGCAAACTTCAAATCGTTCATATTCACCACAGACCATGATTGGTAACAATGCTATTGACAATACCACTGTTGCAGTTACCATAAGCCTCATATCTAACAAAGGACAAAATAATCCACTCAATTCATACAGTTAACAGCAAAGCCAAAATTGTTCATCTATACTGATAATTCAGTTGTTGATATAATTTTGCTTGTTTTTTGCACATCAAGGGAACACTACAGTGCAGAACACTTCCAAATGCTCCACAAATTTAAACAACTGAAGGTACTAGACTTAAAGAGAGTGTCATCAGCCATCTAATCACTCGTTTTCCATTTCTTATGGAACATTTATTAAGCTGTTCACCTCAAGGCTAACTATGATTTTTAATTGAGACGTTCTATGTTTTGTGGTTACTAGGACCAGTACCAGTAGAACAGCCAATTTGTATTTGTATAACAAAGGTTTGACAATCATGGCTATAAGGAGGAGTTTGCTTTCTCTGTGGGGAAGTTATTAGTATACAACCGTCATTAGATGATGTTGTGACAACTTCAAACTGGGTTGCCTCCCAGTAGGTGTGGCAATTCCGCTGGTTCTCACATATTTCACACAAAGACTAACCTTTTCCGCACCTAGGAATCAACATCAATATCTGTCAAGAAGATTTCTTCCAGGATCCAACCAATGATAGTAATAAATAATTGTTATACAGTATGGACAATATGTACTGTGTATGATACTATTAATGCATATTTAATATGTATCATAGGGTATAAATGTCCAACGATAGTACACACGTGTAATATACAATAATTTTGAATGTAGAATGTGTGTTGCATGTCTATATTTAAGTAGCTATGTTTTTGTATGGCATGCATTCAGCCATAACATGTATAGATCTGTTTACCACATTCAATTCATCATGAATTATAATAATCTTATTCAAACGGAGCAGTAATTTTTGCTTTGCAAAATAACTTTTCAATTCAATTTTCACTACCAGTTGATCATTTTCAAGTGCATTACGAGTCATTAGCAAGGGAACTGTTCTAACCGGATGTAGCCTATAGAAAGCAACATACATTAGCAGGATGACATCAGCTGTGAATATTATTTAATACGTCATGGTTTCTGCCTGACATTTTGTACTTGGTCCATTGAAGTTGTGTGATTTGATATGGCGTAACCAGGCCATTGATCTGCCGGCCATTTTGATTGATCACGTATAGTTCAACAATGGGCTGGGCCACATGTTGTTTTGCGCAATATGGGCAGTGACGAAGATAAGATAACTGGAATCGTCCTCTCCCATTAACCCTACAGATTGGCAGCAAGATATCCGAAATAATTTGAAAACCAGCGAAGAATTCCACCATGGTTGAATTATTGTAAGTTGCTACATTGAAATTATGATTCTGTATTGCTAAAGCATCAATTATCGGACACAATCTATATTTGTAATTCCTCAAAATGAATTTCTATTGGCAATAAATTGGTCTGAAATTTGCTTCTTCATAGCTTCTCCACTCTGTATTGAAGTCTGTCTGCAAATTAATCCCTCTGATCCTAATATCGGTTATTTTCGGACACGTTTATATCTCTATCAGAACGATGCAATAAGCTACGAGGATCTTACTGAGTGGAGAGCGACTACATGGAATGCTCTATAAAACACAGTTTATTGGGAGTCAGTAGGATTCATATTTATTGAGAAATAGCCAATTTTAGGTGTCCAAATATTGGTGGGTGTTCCATAAATGATGCTGTACTGTATTTGTATTATTTTCTAAAATGTTCAACTATCATTGCCTTATCCCCTGGTTTTCATTGTGAATACTATACGACAGTATAATGGAAGATATCATGTGTCGTCACTTGTAAAATACGTACTAGTTACCACATGGCTTCTAGGGCGTAACGTATTTACTGACCGAGACCCGAGGGCACATAGCGCCCAAGGGGCGAGGTCAGTAAAACGTTACGCCATATAGAAGCCATGTGGTAACTAGTTTATCACAAGAATAAACGCCCTAAAAAGCGCGCTCGATTTTGAATTTGAATCTTTCTGGCATTGCGTTCGCAGCAGCAGCTAACTAAGGATTTACCAGCGAAACCTAAAGACGTTATGCTCTATAGAGGCCCTTTAGTAACTAGTTTGTCACAAGTCAACCTGTAAAAAGCGCGTTCGATTCTGCATCTTCTGAAGAAGAATGGCGACGAGATCTCAGCTGGTAAATCTAAGGATCTTCTCGCTAAATCTAGATTTTGATTTCACCTTGGACGATAAGGATTTTCAAGGGTTTACTCGAGACTGCGTACACGAAGACGACGTACAACAAGCGTTCGTATATAACAGTGTGTTATATACGTACTTTTTCAAAAAAGTCCAGGGCCAAAGGAAGAACTCTATAATGATACGTTTGACAAAGGAATGGTTTGATTTCTGAACGAACTTCGCGTTCTTGTTGCTATTTTAGGTAACTGTGTTGGCTTCTGTCGTTCATTTAATGATATTCATTTCGTTTGACAGCTTATTTAGTTGATTGATTCCCATGACCTCTGTGTAAACGCCCGGGCGTTTCGATTTATTACCCGGGAAGAAATCGTTACTACCCAAAGCGGCTCCTTTGATGTATGACGTCATCGGGTGATAATTCAAGCCACTGCTCCGTTTTTGAGTTCGTATATCTGAAAATAATGCTATAAGCTGTCACTGATGCATGTACATCCACGATCATGGTTTTTACTTTACTGCAAGTAGCCATAAAGGGTCAGTGAAACAAAACCTAAAACGAAAGGGTTGTTTTCTTTTCAATTTGTGTATCACCGTAGCATGAAAGAATGACCCGTTATTTAATATTTATTATTATTGACTTATTGATTTATTTAGCATGAAAGAATTTCCTTGTTTGTCTTTATTGTTGCTGTCATGTACTTTTGTTTTGTGTTCTGGCTCGCCTTTGTAGTAGCCGTTGGCCATTGGTTCCCCAGTTAAAATAGGATTTCTGATACTGATACTGATGAATACCTATCAAATTTGGTAACTACAAACGTGAACGATGTCGCAGAATCCGAACATGTGGCCACTTATTGTGACTGGTATTACAGACTGAGTAGTAACTTGCCAACAAATAATGGTTCGATTCTGTATCAATGCAACTGCTGAAGGAGGATATAATATGTAGAGCACAGACCAATCGTATAACTTGTGGTCCATAGACTGGCTGAGTGGATCTTATATCATTGTAGACATTACAGTTTATTATCACATTTGATATTGCATTGTGTTGCTTGTGTTGCTGAGTGTTGCTGTCATGGATATCGATCTGTCAGTATGGTACATTTGACAATGACACAATGGGAATTTCTCTGATAATCAAGAACCATTCAGTTTGTTGGATGTTGTCAGGATATGTATAAAGTCAGTGCTAACAGCAAGAAGCCAACTGAACAAATGAACTTGAAATGAACTGTACGTATGTGTATTATCATATCTTCAGTTGACTACAACTCTGTGTATACAATTCCTCTCATTCTCCAGGACAATCAAGGAACCTATGAATTGAGGAAGTATCCCATAAATGAATATCATAATAAAATAATTCTTGTTACTAATAATTATTGTAAACATGGTGACTGAGTTAGAGAGCTATTGGTACACAGTAGTAATTTCCGTTCTTTGAGAAATTTGTAGTGCTTCAATGTGTACTGCAGTCTTCCTGTTCCAAACCTATGGTTGTTGAGTCACAATTTCAAATGGACATGTAGATTTAACTAGCCGAAATCTTTCATAGCAAATTAAGCTTCCATCTATCAATTATCGATGAATATCGTGAAGCCTAGAGTAATATATAACATAATACTATTCTTATCATTATGATAGGGGACCTAGGTGAAGATGGCATGCCACCATATTATAGATGATTACTGCTCCTATGATGGACACTGTACATCTGCTGAGTCACATACATCCCATTATCCACATGGTCATGTGTTACTCAGAACCCTCATAATGACCTATATAATATTGACGTAAGTGATAATTGTTTGTTCAATTAGCTTAAGTTAAAATAACAAAGACTAATGTGCTATAATATTTTGCGTGAATGCGGGCTACAATGCCACTTTCAAAGAGTGTAAATATGAATATTGTAATGGTCTATAGTTACTAGTTTCATCTCTATGTTCAGTAGTCCATATCATGTTATGGTTATTACAGGCTACTGTCAGCAATTTGACTAGTACTTCCATGTATCAGAGAAGTCAATTTGCAAAGCACCAACAAAGCGGAAAGCTATTGCAATTTATTTCATTTCATTATTTTCATTTTACTTGTGAATAGTCATACAATATTATTGTAAAGGATGGGAATTCAATGTTTTTTTCCATTTACAAAATCACCAATTTTGAACCATTGTGAATATTAATCATTACATTATTGTAGCTACATACATGATGTAATAAATTTAATTATTGTACCATGACTACAAGGAAGAACCATGTATACCTGCACTCTTATTACTAAAGTATATTTTAAAAAAATGAATAATATGAAGGTATCTCCACAGACTTGATGGTACTGTTTGAATTCCCTAAGTATACACAACTCTAGTTAAAGACAACTAATTCACTTTCAATTTATTCATTCAATGATCATGACAGTATCACTGATACAGCTATGCAAGCAACATAATGTCCATTGTTGGGCAGAATGAACCATTCTTTAATACAATAATAATTATATGACCAGGATCGTCCATTAATATTATTGCATACTTCACACACATATTGCCGCTTCTATACCTACCAGTTTACATCAGTTTAAATTGTTCAAAGATTTCTTTAAATCTCCAGTAATATATACATTGCATTACAAATGATTAAAATGTAGATATAGAATGCATAATGTAAAGCACATGAAATACAATGGTTTTCTTCAATGACATAATATACTATAAATATACAATGTCATGCATTTAGTGATGACAGATCTGTTTAATACTTCATTCAAATTGCCAGCTTATCTCTTTGAGTAGACCATCAAATGGCATTCCATTAGAATAAATGCTGTGCAAATCCATGGTCATTACTCAATTTATTCATTTTCCATGTCAATTACTAATTATTATACTTACAGTACATGAACCATAACCAAGGTATGAAATAAGCACATATTACATTTCACATACTGTTAATAGCTACTGTTGTGATGTACGTAATAATATTATTTCTGTATTGGATGCTGACTGCATACATATGTAAACTTATGGATAGTATATTATGTTGTTGTTGATAAAGTGGATCAGTTTTCATCTTGTACATTCAACATTTGTTGCACAGTTTCTCTAACTTTCACTCCAACTCTACGGATGATCCAAGCTCCTATTGGTAGAAGTGTATGATGTAGGACGAATATCAGAGAGGAGGAGAGTGTTCGCGTCTCTTCTCCATATTTACTCAAATGTAGTACAAGTGTAATACTGAATGTTAATGATCCAAATCCAAAGACAAGTACTGCTATGAACATGAGTAGCAGTATCTGTCGAAGTGCTTGTTTTGGTGTGATTCTGTATTCCTCTTCTTTGATGAAGATTTGATCAATTGTGAAGGGAATGGATGTTATGATGATGCATACAACAGGTTATTTTATATGCTGTCCAATTATTATTTAACTGTAATACAGATTTGCAGCTGTGTTATCACATTATCAGATAGAAACAGTAAACATTGCATATTTTTGTCAATTCTCAAGTGATAAATCTAGTTATTGGCCTAAACTGGCTCAAAATGAGGAAGCCAATAACATGTTGACACACAATTTGACTGAATTCCAGCTGATATCTTATTATGGACATATCAACAATTGACCACTTTACAGACAACACAGACTCATGTCTGCACAATGTCCTGAAATGTTACAAATTATGCTCAATTGTTTTGTTTGGTGGGCATGTAAGGGTCACTAAATAGTTGACTGCACCTGGGTAGGGTCCACTAATTTGGTGACCCTACCTGGAGTTGTGCTTGTTTACTGTAAATTTATGAAGCAGCTGATAGAAATGCATAACAAATCACACAAAATCCAGTACTGTCAAATAATAATTGGAAGGTATATAAAATAACATGTTATACAAACATTGCACACCACACTGTGAGAATGCCAAATCCATACAAGTGTGGATTAACACTCACTAACAAGAGTTGAAATGGAAGATGTAGTAATAGACCCACTACACTCATGTAGATCCCCCAAAGAGATGTTGTTGTAATGATTCTGTGTACATGTTGTTTTCTTCCCCAACATTTAGTTATTATGCTCCATGTTTTGGGAATGGGAAATGTAATATACTTGCTGTGAATGTAGGCTGAAATGCCACTTGCAATGAGGATGAATATCAATGCTATAATGGCTAAGAAACAATTTACAACTTTGCATTCAGTGGTCCGTACTGTGTTATTTGGATTACAGCCAAATGTCAGCACTTCAACAGTCATGTAAATGTTAAAGACATGAGCAAGACTTGCTACAGTCCAGAAGAACGGTAATTTAGCTTTGCTCCTACTTTGTTGTAGACTTGCTAGCTGTTTTTTACCAATGCCATGGAGTATGTAAGGTGCTGCTATTACCAAAAACAATAGGAAATTTCCCGCACCATTAAGGTGTGAGTGTTCATGATGAGCAAGAAGATATGCATCAATCTGCAGCCTGTGATTCACATTTCTGACATCTGCTACTAAATGGTTTACAGCAAGCCACTCAAAGAACACTCTTGTCTGTTTACTGCTGTCTTTATTCTCTGAATACTGTCCCTTGTGTAGTATTAGTGATTTGACCTGCATGAAATGAATAATTTTATTTTAGCTACTGTTCTGTGTAATATTTATCATCATGATGTTATAAATACCAGGTCCTATAATATGATAGAAATGATAAATTTGTGTATATGTATTTGTGTATATGTCCTTTAATTTTGGACCAGTTACCACTGGAAATGTAAGTTAAAGATGACTTTATTTTCTCCCTCCAAATTGATTATGAGGTTGAAAGAATATTTTGAAATACTATTTAACCATTAGTAGCTTATGCAAACAGTTATTGATTTTATATACTTGCCAGAGAGAAAGATCACATTATTTAATATGTGATAAAACAGTGGTCAAAAATATTACATAATTCAGTAAAGACGCCCTTGGAAATTATTTGCATCATCAGTAATCTTCACCTGAATCGCAAAAGTGATCAAGACCCACAATATGCACATCACAGTGACTGTTAGCATTATAAAGTCCTTCCATGATCATTTCCATTAAAAAAGGCCTTTACAAAGCCATTAAGAACGAAGGAAATCAAATTAATTAAGAATCCAAAACATGTTTGTGAATTCAAAACACAAATCAAAATTATAAATATTAAGTGGTGCAGCTGTTACATCTTTAGGTTTGCAACATTTGGGAACTGTAGACAATCCATTGACAGTTGGGCGTTACAAAATTAAAACAATATATTATATTTAGTGTATATTGTTTGCATATAATTTGGATTATCTTGCATGCAAACAACTGTATTCTAATGCAGGAGAGTACAGACAGAACATATATTAATACAAATGTGATTCTCAAACATTTACACCTAAATATACTCACCTGTGTGGTGACTGTACCAAGATCTCCCAATTCCTTACATTCCAATGGTATTTTAATGCACACAATTTGAGTAGGCAAGACAAAAGGTGACGTTTTGTTGAACAGCTGGTAGTAGCTTACAGTGGGGAGGTATTTGCCAAATTCTGAAAAGTATTGATTTCCTACAATATTAATAATGATTTTAGTGGTCCACATGTACCAATATATGTTGTGATAAGAGTAGTTTATTCCTGGGTATGTACTCCATGGATAGGTCCCAAGTGAGCACTCTTCGGGAAGTGTGTCCGTGTAGTTGGTGAAGTAGGCTATTATTACATCAGATGGTCTAGCCCGATTGATGGGGTAGAAGGCATTGAGGAGTTGTTGATAGTTGTCAGGATAAGATTTGATGGATTTGAGTATTTCCAAGGCATCATCACAAACTTCATATTGCTCATGTTCACCACAGACCATGCCTGTAAAGACTGCTACTGACAATATCACTGTTGCAGTTACAATTATCCTCATTTCTAAATACGAACAAAATAATTCACTAAATCTTATATGCAGATAATATACCAAAGCAAAGATTGACCATCTAAAATATTATATAATATATGAGTCAGCTGCTGATATAATTCTTTTGTTCATTTGCGCATTAAGGCAAAACGTAAGCTACAGCACAGAACACTATCAAATGTTCAGCGATTTTAACTAGAGGGGTCATCCGCTATTCAAAATTGCTCGTTTTCCATTTCTTATTGAGTTGCTGTTCTTAAGCTTTTTTCCTTCAGACCAAACTACCATTTTTGATTCAGACTCTTTTTGAATTAGGGTACTACTAAAATTGTCCATTTGTATTTGTATGGCAAAGGTTTGACAATCATGGCTATAAGGATGCTGGAATAGGGATTTCGGGCTATGAAGTTTCCAACTGTTGTTGGGAAGATCCTTTCGGATTCAGGAGTGTTTAAAAACACAGTCTTGTGGAGAGAGTTCTTCATCTGGACATTTCAACCCTGTGGGTCATCTTCAGCAGTCGGAGTTCCTTGGGAGCTACCCTCTTTAAATAGGGTTGAAACACCCAGATGAAGAACTCTCTTCACTAGACTGCATTTTTAAACGCTTCTGAATCCAAAAGGCTCTTCCCATGCAACAACAATTATAAGTATGCTATTTGCTTTCTCCGTGGTTACATCCCAGTAGGTGCGACGTAACATTCTGCTGGTTCTCACATATTTCACACAAAGACTAACCTTTTCTCCACCTAGGAATCAACACCAATATCTGTCAAGAAGATTTCTCCCAGGATCCTACCAATGATAGTGTTGATAATGAAACGCATTGCATGGGCAATATTATGTATTGTGTATAGTATAATACAATATTATACATTGTGTATGATACTATTAATGTATAAATATTATGTATCAGAGTAGGATTTTCTGAGGATAGTACGCATGTGTATTATATACAATAATCTTATCTCATAGTATGTTTTTGTATGGCATTCATTCGACCATAACATGTATAGATCTGTTTACCACATTCAACTTATCATGAATAATAATTTTATTCAAATGGAGAAGTAATTTGTGTTTTACAAAATAACTTTTCAATTCAATTTTCACTAACAGTTGATCATTTTCAAGTGCATTACAAGTCATTAGCAAGGGAACTGCTCTAACCGGATGTAACCTATAAAAATCAACATACATTAGCAGGATGACGTCAGCTGTGAATATTATATATTACGTCATGATTTCTCCCTAACATATTGTATTTGGTCCATTGAAGTCGAGTGATAAGTTATAGCGTAACCGGGCCATTGATCCGTCCGCCATATTGATCGGACCATCGGTGATCACGTGGAGTTCAACAATGGGCTGGACCACGTGTTGTTTCTCGCAGTCTGGGCAGCGATGGAGGTACGACAACTGGAAACGTCCTCTCCCATTAACGCTACAGATTGGCAGTAAGATATCCGAAAGAAAACCAATGAAGAATTCCACCATGGTTGAATTGTTGTAAGTTGCTGCCTTGAAATTGTGATTCTGTGTAAGGCATCAATTATCGGACACAACCTATACTCCTAATTCCTCAATGCGAATTTCTATTGGTAATAAATTGGTCTGAAATTTGGTTCTTCGTCGTTTCTCCACTCTGTATTGAAGTCTGTCCGCAAGTTACGATCCCTTCAATCCGAATATCGATTATTTTAGGACATATTTATATCTCTAGCAGAACGATGCGATAACCTACGAGGATCTTACTGAGTGGAGAGCGACTACATGTAATGCTCTATAAAAGAAAGTTGTTTGGGAGTCGGTAGGCTTCATAGTTATCGAGAAAGAGCCAATTTTGGTGTTCCATAATAGATGCTGTACTCTATTAAGTTTATATTATTTTATAACTTCGACTATCATTGTCTCACCCCCCGCTTTTCATTGTAAATACTATGAGTCTCAGAGTATAATAGAAGATATTGTGTCTTCACTTGTATGTTACTTCAAGCCACTGCACTGTTTTCAGTTCGTGCACCCAAAAATACTGTAATAAGCTGTCACCAGCTCACACACAGCCATGGCCAGTCAAAACCTAAGACCTAAGGGTTTTTCTTTTCTATTCGTGTATCACCGTAAACATAGTAAAATTACCTATCAAATTTGGTAACTACGAATGCAAAAGATGTCACAGAATCCGAATCTGTGGCCACTCATGATGACTTGCACTACAGCAGTAAAAATTGCCAGCAAACAATTGTTCAATTCTGTATCTGATTCAATGCAACTGCTGAAAGAGCATGTATGTAGAGCACATACCAATTGTATACCTTATGGTCAAAAGGACTGTCTAATTTGATATTATATGTATGTACTGAGTGGATTTTTCATCATTGTAGCCATATGTAACCATTATACTTATCGTATCCGATTTTTTTCTTTTCCATTGCATAGTGTTCCTTCCATGGATATCTGTCAGTATGGTACATTTGCTCAATGATACAATGGGAATTTCTCTGATAATCAAGAACCATTCGATTTATTGGATGTTGTCAGGATATGTGGCGTCAGTGCTAACAGCAAGAAGCCAACTGAACGAATGAACTTGTGAAAAACATATGGGTACAGTTTGTATGTGTATTATCATTATCTTCAGTTGACTACAACTCTGTGTGTACAATTCCTCCTGTTCTCCAGGACTATCAAGGAACGTATGAATTGAGGCATGCTGAAAATGAATATCATAAAAATTATTATTCTAGGCGCCGACACTAATAATTATTGTAAACATGGCGAATGAGTTAGAGAGCTATTTGTACAACATAGTAATTTCCTTTCTTTGAGAAAATTGTAGTGTGTACTGCATTCTTTCTGTCCCAAACCTATGGTTTTTGGGTATGTGCACTACTGCTCCGAAATCTATCTAACAAGCTTCCATCTAATTAACGATTTAAAACATAATATTGTTATTTTGAGAGATTAGTATATTATATACAGCCTAGATGAAGGCTTCCACCATCTCATATAAGATTGTTGTTCACTTGATGTGCACTGTGCATCTGCTGAGTCACATGCATCCCATAATCCACATAGCCATGTGCTACTCTTCACACTCATAATGACCTATATAATTTTATCATAAGTGATAAATGTTTATAAAAATGTCCTTTATTACTTAACAAAGACTAATGCAAACCTCATAATAGAATCCGGTATTAATGCAAATACCTTTTACATACTGTTAATAGCTGCTGTTGTGAAGTACATATTTTATGTATTTTTCATGCTCACTGCATGCATATAAAAACATGAATAGACTATGTATGCTGTTATTTATACAAGTGGATCAGTTTTCATCTTGTACATTCAACATCTTTGGTATTGCCTGTCTAACTTTCACTGCAATTCTACGGATGATCCAAGCTCCTATTGGTAGAAGTGTATGATTTAGTACAAATATCAGAGAGGAGGAGAATGTTCGATTTTCTTCTCCATATTTACTCAAATGTAGTACAAGTGTAATACTGAATGTTAGTGATCCAAATCCAAAGACAAGTACTAGTATGAACATGAGTAGCAGTATCTGTCGAAGTGCTTGTTTTGGTGTGATTCTGTATTCCTCTTCTTTGATGAAGATTTGATCAATTGTGAAGGGAATGGATGTTATGATGATGCATACAAACATTGCACACCACACTGTAAGAATTCCAAATCCATGCAAATGCGGATTAACACTCACTAGCAAGAATTGAAATGGAACACATCCTAATAGACACACCACACTCATGTAGATCCCCCAAAGAGATATAGTTGTAATGATCCTGTGTTGTTTTCTTCCACAACATTTTGTAATATTGTTCCATGTTTTGGGAATGGGAAATGTGATGTACTTGCTGTGGATGTAGGCTGTAATTCCACTTGTAATAAATCTGAATATGATAAGTGTTATAATGGTCCAGGAACAAGCCTCTTCACTGTTTCTAGAATTCACCAATTTATTATTGTTATTACATTCTACTGTCAGGAATTTGGCTACCATGTAAACATTGAAGACATGAGCAAGACTTGCTACAGCCCAGAAGAATGGCACTTTAGCTTTGCTCCTACTTCTTTGTAGACTCTCTAGCTGTTTCCTTCCCGAGAAATAGAGTATGTAAGG
Source organism: Chondrilla cf. caribensis (assembly GCA_964020155.1). Taxonomy (NCBI): domain Eukaryota; kingdom Metazoa; phylum Porifera; class Demospongiae; order Chondrillida; family Chondrillidae; genus Chondrilla; species Chondrilla cf. caribensis. The sequence goes on from OZ026559.1 coordinate 3,833,241, forward strand.
TGTTGCTATAGCTAACAGGACCAGCAAGCGAGCCCCAGCATTCTCATTTGTTTGTTTATTATGTAAGCTACGATACTCACTAACTGGTTGCCAATGATCCCTAGTCCGAACATCTATGACTGGACATCCTGAGATGAGTCTCCCATAGAACACTCTTGTTAGTTTGCTGCTGTCTTTCTCCTTTGAATTTTGCTCCTCTTGTGATATGATTGATTTTATCTGTTTGTATAAATGAGGAATTCATGTCATTTACTCCCTGTAAGAATGAAATATTTCACTAATGCTGATATAGTTTATTTCAGAATCTCTGATATATATGATATTCTCCAATTGATGCTTCATCACTAATTATTGAATGCAGTACTGTTATGTAAACCAGGTATAATAATTAATATAATATTTATGCACACTAATAACTAAAAGTATACATAAAATATACATTTGGTAACTGACAATTAGCATGTTTTACACAAATAATACTCACCTGTGTGGTGACTATACCAAGATCTCCCCATCCCCCACATTCAAATGGTATTTTAATGCACGCAATTTGTGTAGGCAAGACAAAAGGTGAAGTTTTGTTGAACAGCTGGTAGTAGGTCATAGTTGGGAGGTATTCACCAAATTCCATCATTAACATACTGGAGGCAATGTCAAAAATCATTGTAGTGGTCCACATATACCAATATATGTTGTGATAAGTGTAGTTTATCCCTGGGTATGTCCGCCATGGATAGGTCCCAAGTGAGCACTCTTCAGGAAGTGGGTCTGTGTAGTTGGTGAAGTAGGCTATGATGACACTAGATGGTTTAGCCCGATTGATGGGGTAGAAGGCATTAAGGAGTTGTTGAATGTTGTCAGGAGCAACTCTGATGGAATTCATTATTTTGTAGGTATCACGACAGTCAGGAAGGGCCGATTCCCCGAGGACAGCTCCACTCACGGCAACAAGTGACAGTACAACTGATGTAGTTATAATCCACCTCTGAGACATTATCTTGCTGATGTGAACAATAACAATTATATTGAATATCCAAGCAGGGATTAACTGCTAATGCCTTCCTGGCCCAAATACTCACCTCTTATACCTGTGAATCAGTGTCAGTTGTAAAAATCTCTTTGAAAGGCTTTATGTCGAATGTATGTTTAATGTATGGCATTATTATAGTATTGATATATACATAAGTATCATACAGTACCATATAATAATAGTACTATTTTTTGTATTGTGATACATTTTGAGTATACAAGCATTTACATGAATAATAATAATAAACATAGATCTGTTTGTCATTCGACTTTCCAAAATTAGGGATATACGTAGGAATATAAACAATCAAATGGGCTATCAAAATGAATATACATGGAATGTTCTGCAAATTTACTACTCCATTTACTCATTTTCAACTATGAATGATAATCTGTTACCGAGCATTACGGGAATTATTAATATTGCCAAGGTTTCTGTCATTTCATTGGTCGAACTTGCTTCCATTGCATTTACTGTCAGAATTTCACAAATATGTAGAACACAACCAACTGTGTGTTAGTGACTAGGGTTGGGAATCAGCTGTAATTTTCAAATCGATTATCAGTACATATAAACTGATTGATTAATCGACTAATCACCAGAAGTAATTAAATAGGCGTAGCTGGAAACTACCCCCACTTTAGACTGAGTAGTCATCCAATTGACATGAAATGAAGTCCATAGCATCCTTTTTGCATTTCAGGTACAATACTTAACCCACGGAGAGGAGGTTCTGGGTGATAAGGTGGGGGTGGTTGTCTGGGCTACTCACTTAATTATTTCCTGTGATTAATCAATTTGCTTGTGCTATTAACAATAATCAGATTTAAAATGAAAATCGATTGATTAATCGATTAATCAATTAATTGTCATAGCACTATTAGTGACACACGTTCTAACCACACTCAAGTGAGGGTGAATGAAGGTGTGATTTGAAATGAACACAGCAATGATGAGATTAGTATTCAAATTCACTGCTTACTAAACCTCATACTAATAGCAATACATAATGATTTCTATATTAAAGTAATACTGCTGGGTACAGTAAGTGTGATGTTAATATGGATCAGTTTTCATCTTGTACATTCAACATCTGTTGTACTGTCTGTCTAACTTTCACTCCAACTCTACGGATGATCCAAGCTCCTATTGGTGGAAGCGTACGATGTAGTACGAATATCAGAGAGGAGGAGAATGTTCGAGTCTCTTCTCCATATTTACTCAAATGTAGTACAAGTGTAATACTGAATGTTAGTGATCCAAATCCAAAGACAAGTACTGCTATAAACATGAGTAGCAGTATCTGTCGAAGTGCTTGTTTTGGTGTGATTCTGTATTCCTCTTCTTTGATGAAGATTTGATCAATTGTGAAGGGAATGGATGTTATGATGATGCATACAAACATTGCACACCACACTGTGAGAATGGCAAATCCATACAAGTGTGGATTAACACTCACTAACAATAATTGAATTGGAACACATCCTAAAAGGTAAACTGCACTCATGTAGATGCCCCACATAGATATTGTTGTAATGATTCTGTGTTGAATTCTTCCACAACAGTTTGTTAGCATGTTCCATGTTTTGGGAATGGGAAATGTGATGTACTTGCTGTGAATGTAGGCCAAAATGCCAATTTTAGCGAGAGTGAGTGCGAATACTGTAATGGTCCAGAAACTATTTTCATCTCTATGGGCAGAATTACAGGCTACCATCAGCAATTTGGCTACCATGTAAACATTGAAGACATGGGCAAGACTTACTACAGCCCAGAAAAACGGTACTTTAGCTTTGCTCCTACTTTGTTGTAGACTCTTTAAATGACTTCTACCAATGACATGGAGTGTGTAAGGTGCTCCTAGCACTAACAGGACTACAATCCGTAATCCAGCATTCTGATGTGTTTGTACATCATGTGTGCTATGGTATTGTCTAATTGGTTGCCAGCCATTCAGAGTCCGAACATCTACTACTGGACGTCCTTCAGTGAGTAACTCATAAAACACTCTTGTTAGTTTGCTGCTGTCTTTCTCCTTTGAATTGGTCTCCTCTTGTGAGATGAGTGATTTTATCTGTTAATGAAGTGAACACAGTTCTATTATTTACACACTCTTGGGGTTAACGTTCACATGACCAAGGTGTATGTCACACTGGTATAGAATATTTGCCAATTGGATTCCTTTAACGGGATCCTGAACTGTTATACGTACATTATGAGTACTATTTCAGGTGGAACCTCTCTATAAAGGACACATTGGGACAAGCTAATTTGTCCACTGTAGAGAGGTTGTCCACTCTTCAGAAGTAAAATGTGTATTAACACTATAGATGAATCTATTTTTGGTGCCTTACAGAGTGTCCTTAGTAGGGAGGTTCTACTGTAATATTTCCACCACACGTTGCCAATGAGTGTCCAAAAATGAACACATAGGGGCTAACTATTAACATACTAAGGCAGATCAATGTGAACATAATATAGTCTTCAACATAATTTTGATTGCACAAACTACTCACTTGAATAGTGACTGTACCATATTCTTCCCATGTTCTTTCCCTACATTCAAATGGTATTTTAATGCAAGCAATTTGTGTAGGCAAGACAAAAGGTGAAGTTTTGTTGAACAGCTGGTAGTAGGTTATAGTTGGGAGGTATTCACCAAATTCCATCATTTGCATTCTTAAAACGATGTCAAAAATGATAGCAGTGGTCCACATGTACCAATATATGTTGTGATAAGTGTAGTTTATTCCCGGGTAAGTCCTCCATGGATAGGTCCCAAGTGAGCACTCTTCAGGAAGTTGGTCTGTGTAGTTGGTAAAGTAGGCTATGATGACACTAGATGGTTTAGCCCGATTGATGGGGTAGAAGGCATTGAGGAGTTGTTGATAGTTGTCAGGATCATCTTCAATGGAGTTGAGTATCTCTGAAGGGTTATCACAAATATGATGATCAATCCATCCTCCAGTGTAGCCGAGTACTAATACCATCAATAAGATAACCTGTTTCATGGCCACTGCTCCTCCTCTCTCGGTAGTATTCTTTGATTGACCATGTAAAAGCCTACTTATCCACTGAACTCAAAGTTCAGTCATTTACTAAGAATGTCACATTAACTGGTTTAAATCTGGAAGCATCCAATTATGTATCTATTTGTAGCTTTGCTCAGGTCAAACACCTGAAAATGAAGCAAATACAACTGCCTCAATAGCATCCCCTCAAATAGAGACGTAGAACAATGCTTGAATGGTGTTTCAACTTTATTGGAAGTACATTATGATCACCTCCGGTAGTGATCATGTGTGCTAGTAATCTTAGCTTATTTTGTTTTGAATTTGAAACTGTCACCACAAGACCAATAGTGGTCAAAATTGAAAGGTTGGGAATTGAATAGTGACAACTGAACCCTACATAAATTCCCATGCAACTGCAGATAGAGTAGCTTTTACTTTCCTAATGACGTTTGTGCTAATATCAGATATCAGGTAAAGTGGAAGCCCTATAATCCAGCCGTGAAATATGGACACTGTGCTAAAACTGACGTATGATCTTGGAACCAACATTTTCCGTATTGTAATGTTTGAAAAATGCCCCCTGAAAAATGGACATTCCTTATTCCGTAAAACAAATGGGAAAATATGAGGCAGTCTATACAAATTAGTATTAACTTATACACAAAAAGGAGACTAATTAAAGTTTCTGAGACTGAAAGATTTTCTCAAGTTTGTCCACCAATACCTTTGGTCCTGACAATCTATATGTTCAGGGAGTTTCGAGGTTAAAATGTGATCATTAGGAAGTATTCATTATGCAGACAATTTGGATTGTACCTTACAACTGGACTAATTTCGTATTGCTCACTACACTCAACATGTCTTTTTGCCACCCAATATGGCCGCTGAGTTATGCCCTGCGTCGTACATACCATCTATAGTTCATTATGTCCATTAATTTCAACCCAAAGTACATAACCCTGAAATAAGCCCTCCCATAATCAGGACACAAAAAGACTGACCCAAGTAGTCCTGATTACAGAGGCCCCACTGTATTCTTATTTAATGTGGGGAACCATTAGGCATAGGCTATTCAAAGAGGCATCCACAAATATTGTTGACATTTTGAATAATACATATATTGTAGTGTTTTCTGTGGCTGCCTGTGTGTACATGTGATACATAATGATATCTGTACATGTAGGAAGCACCAATAAATAGGAACTGTATAATGTTATGTAAGTTATATATTTGTTCTTTTACACTGCTTTCATGATAACACTACAATAGTTCAGTGAGGTGAACAATTCAATAATCAATAATGTAGAAATGTTCAATGGATAATCTATATCATGAGGACTTAACAATACAATAGTATTCTAATGTAGACAAAATGGTATATCAAGAATAGTTTCAACAGATTTTAATTGGATACTATCTCAACCATGGTCAGTACCTATGTATGGTTGAAGTATATTTGGTGCATAAAAGTAAGGTAATTATTTTTTATGGTTAAGGCATCCACACAACAAAGGATGACAGTGTGCAGTAAAGTGTTTACCTCGTTGTACACTGGCTGAAGAGTGCGTTAACAACTTTCAAAAAGTGTGCAGCTGTTGTGCTTCATTGAACACCCTGAAAATCAAATGCACCTTAATGATCCCCTGTACTCAATCATATGCATTGCAGTATGTCCACAAGGTAGTAACCATCTGCCAACCTCACCTCGGGTCCTTGGTCCATATATTCCCTATTATCCTGTAAACTTAATGCTGTAGCTATTACATAATATAGGTACACATGTACACTCAACTATTACATATACGTGTAGGTGAGTGTGCATGTGTAGTGTGTGTACATGGGAGCCTAGGAATGATGGGTGTGGTCTGACTAAGACAGTGCAACTTGTATGTGCTACTTCACATACATGATATTATGTATTATATATATTATTATATCATCTGTTGCCATAGAAACAGTACTATTATACGCTAATTATATTATGTATAAAGTGTTAGCAACGTGTGCTATACTGGTTAAGACATGGACATTCGGGCAGTATGACATAAGAAATGTCTTAACAACTAAATATACAATTCATTCAAAAATGTTAGAAGGCAGTGCAATTACATGTCTTTCACCTCTCCCTCATACTCAACGGGAATGCTGTTACACAAAATCAATAATATTATACTGTTATTAGGTGATAAAAAACAAGTACATGTAGAGCATATTGCAAATGCAAATCTGTTATATACACCTAATAATATATAATATTATTGTCACACAGTGAATAATTATTGTGAATAGTTATTATAATAATAGTGAATAATTATTATAATAATAGCAGTCGCTTCATATCTGAATGATTTTTATATTGGATTGATGTGTCTAAATCTGAAAATATCAAGTGATGCAAAGGAGACAATGAATAATGAAAAAATGCAAGAGTTGTATAATACAGCCTTTGATTGTATAATCTGCTTAAAGTGCACTAATAACAATATGCCGCATATAATGAAATGTATATACTTTTGTATGTATATAAGTGTAACATGCCTTGTGGTGATGACCTGAACAATTTGACATTTCTTTGCTGGTCACCAAGGGCTAGCCAGTGTCTGTGCTAAACTCAGCAACACAATTTCGTAAGAATTGAGATTGTCCTGAGTGCGCTATAAGGCTCATGGTGACAAGCAAAAAAATGTCATTTTTTGGCTTGTCACCACGGCCTCTCCTGTGTGCACGTGATGCATCATAGGTCAAATATGAGTGCACAGACACACTCCTGGACCTAGTACGGTCCTTCTGATAACAAAAAAGATGCATTTTGATGTCAACCAAATATTCTCCACAGTGCTAATATGCCGCATATAATGAAATGTATGTACTTTTGTATGTATATAAGCGTAATATGCCTTGTGGTGATGACCTGAGCAATTGGACAATTCTTTGCTGGTCATCAAGGGCTAGCCAGTGTCCGTGCTAAACTCAGCAACACAATTTCGTAAGAATTGAGATTGTCCTGAGTGCGCTATAAGCCTCATGGTGACAAGCAAAAAAATGTCATTTTTTGGCTTGTCACCACGGCCTCTCCTGTGTGCACGTGATGCATCATAGGTCAAATATGAGTGCACAGACACACTCCTGGACCTAGTACGGTCCTTCTGATAACAAAAAAGATGCATTTTGATGTCAACCAAATATTCTCCACAGTGCTAATATGCCGCATATAATGAAATGTATGTACTTTTGTATGTATATAAGCGTAATATGCCTTGTGGTGATGACCTGAGCAATTGGACAATTCTTTGCTGGTCACCAAGGGCTAGCCAGTGTCCGTGGTAAACTCACCAACACAATTTCGTAAGAATTGAGATTGTCCTGAGTGCGCTATAAGCCTCGTGGTGACAAGCGAAAAATGTCATTTTTTTGGCTTGTCACCACGGCCTCTCCTGTGTGCACGTGATGCATCGTAGGTCAAATACGAATGCACAGACACACTCCTGGACCTAGTACGGTCCTTCTGATAACAAATAAGATGCATTTTGATGTCAACCAAATATTCTCCTCAGTGCCAATATACCGCATATAATGAAAATTTAATGTATGTACTTTTGTATGTATATAAGTGTAATATGCCTTGTGGTGATGACCTGAGCAATTGGACAATTCTTTGCTGGTCATCAAGGGCTAGCCAGTGTCCGTGCTAAACTCAGCAACACAATTTCGTAAGAATTGAGATTGTCCTGAGTGCGCTATAAGCCTCATGGTGACAAGCAAAAAAATGTCATTTTTTTGGCTTGTCACCACGGCCTCTCCTGTGTGCACGTGATGCATCATAGGTCAAATACGAATGCACAGACACACTCCTGGACCTAGTACGGTCCTTCTGATAACAAAAAAGATGCATTTTGATGTCAACCAAATATTCTCCACAGTGCTAATATGCCGCATATAATGAAATGTATGTACTTTTGTATGTATATAAGCGTAATATGCCTTGTGGTGATGACCTGAGCAATTGGACAATTCTTTGCTGGTCACCAAGGGCTAGCCAGTGTCCGTGCTAAACTCAGCAACACAATTTCGTAAGAATTGAGATTGTCCTGAGTGCGCTATAAGCCTCGTGGTGACAAGCGAAAAATGTCATTTTTTTGGCTTGTCACCACGGCCTCTCCTGTGTGCACGTGATGCATCGTAGGTCAAATACGAATGCACAGACACACTCCTGTACCTAGTACGGTCCTTCTGATAACAAAAAAGATGCATTTTGATGTCAACCAAATATTCCCCCCAGTGTCAACATGCCGCATATAATGAAATGTATGTACTTTTGTATGTATATAAGTGTAATATGCCTTGTGGTGATGACCTGAGCAATTGGACAATTCTTTGGTGGTCAAAAAGGGCTAGCCAGTGTCCGTGCTAAACTCAGCAACACAATTTCGTAAGAATTGAGATTGTCCTGAGTGCACTATAAGCCTCGTGGTGACAAGCGAAAAATGTCATTATTTTGGCTTGTCACCACGGCCTCTCCTGTGTGCACGTGATGCATCATAGGTACAATACGAATCCACAGACACACTCCTGTACCTAGTACGGTCCTTCTGATAACAAAAAAGATGCATTTTGATGTCGACCACATATTCTCCCCAGTGTCCATATGCTGCATATAATGAAATGTATGTACTTTTGTATGTATATAAGTGTAATATGCCTTGTGGTGATGACCTGAGCAATTGAACAATTCTTTGGTGGTCACCAAGGGCTAGCCAGTGTCCGATGCTAAACTCAGCAACACAATTTCGTAAGAATTGAGATTGTCCTGAGTGCGCTATAAGCCTCGTGGTGACAAGCAAAAAATGTCATTTTTTTGGCTTATCACCACGGCCTCTCCTGTGTGCACGTGATGCATCATAGGTCAAATACGAATGCACAGACACACTCCTGGACCTAGTACGGTCCTTCTGATAACAAGAAAGATGCCTTTTTATGTCAACCAAATATTCTCCCCAGTGCCCATATGCCACATAATATATTCGAATGAAAGTGCACAATTTGTATATATAGTTTTCATGTTATTATAATAAGGTATGCAGATATTGCTGAGAGTTATAGATGATGATATCTGATTCAGTTTTTTACAGTCAACATCTTGCATGATTTCTCTAATTTTCACTCCAACTCTACGGATGATCTAAGCTCCTATTGGTAGGAGTGTATGATGTAGTACGACTATCAGAGAGGAAGAGAATGTTCTAGTCTTTTCTCCATATTTACTCAAATGTAGCACAAGTGTAATACTGAATGTTAGTGATATAGGGCCTAAGTGAAGGCTGCCACCATCTCATATAAGATAATGGTTCGCTTGATGGACACTGTGCATCTGCTGAGTCACATGCATCCCATCATTCTTCACACTCATGATGACCTATATAATCTTATCGTAAGTGATAATTGTTTATAAAATAGCCTTTAGTACATAAAAAAAGCTACACCTATTACCTTTTACATACTGTTAATATCTGCTGTTGTGATGTACATAAATCTGTACTTTGGATGCTGACTGCATGCATGTGAAAACGTGAATAGTATGTTATCATTTATACAAGTGGGTCAGTTTTCATCTTGTTCATTCAACATCTGTTGTACTGTCTGTCTAACTTTCACTCCAACTCTACGGATGATCCAAGCTCCTATTGGTAGAAGTGTATGATTTAGTACAAATATAAGAGAGGAGGAGAATGTTCGATTCTCTTCTCCATCTTTACTCAAATGTAGTACAAGTGTAATACTGAATGTTAGTGATCCGAATCCAAAGACAAGTACTGCTATGAATATGAGTAGCAGTATCTGTCGAAGTGCTTGTTTTGGTGTGATTCTGTATTCCTCTTCTTTGATGAAGATTTGATCAATTGTGAAGGGAATGGATGTTACAATGATGCATACAAACATTGTACACCACACTGTGAGAATACCAAATCCATGTAAGTGTGGATTAACACTCACTAACAATAGTTGAAATGGAACACATCCTAAAAGGAACACTACACTCATGTAGATCCCCCAAAGAGATATTGTTGTAATGATTCTGTGTTGTTTTCTTCCACAACATTTTGTAAATATGCTCCATGTTTTGGGAATTGGAAATGTTCTAATATACTTGCCGTGAATGTGGGCTAAAATGCCACTTTCAATGAGTATGAGTATGAATATTGTAATGGTATAGGTACAATTTTCATCTCTATGTTCAGTAGTCCGCATCATGTTGTTGTTATTACATTCTACTGTCAGGAATTTGGTGACCATGTAAATATTGAAGACATGAGCAAGACTTGCTACAGCCCAGAAGAATGGTACTTTAGCTTTGCTCCTACTTTGATGTAGAGTCTCTAGCTGTTTCTTCCCAGTGAGGTAGAGTATGTAAGGTGTTGCAATAGTTATTAGCGCCAGGAAAACATTTCCTGCATTATCATTTCCATGTCTATGATGTGAGTGGCGATAACGACTAAGTGGTTGCCAATGACATCCTCTACGAACATCCATTGCAGGACGTCCTTCAGTGAGTAACTCATAGAACACTCTTGTTAGTTTGCTGCTGTCTTTCTCCTTTGAATAGTGCTCCTCTTGTGATATGAGTGATTTTATCTGTTAGTATAAATGAGGAATTCATGTCATTTACACATTGTAAGAATGAAATATTTCACTAACACCGATATTGTTCATTATTCTAATATAGTAATTATGCGATAGTCCAAATTGATGCTTCATTCTTATTTACTGAATGCAGTGCCGTCATATTATAGACAAGGTATGATTATAATAATATTATATTATTTTATTTATGTATTAATATTTATGTAATATATATTTTTGCATGCTACAAACTAAAGTATACCCAAAATACACATTCTTTCACTGACAAGCATGCACTACACAAATAATACTCACCTGTGTGGTGACAATACCAAGATCTCCCCATCCCCCACATTCAAATGGTATTTTAATGCACGCAATTTGTGTAGGCAAGACAAAAGGTGAAGTTTTGTTGAACAGCTGGTAGTAGGTTATAGTTGGGAGGTAATCACCAAATTCCATCAATTCCATATTTCCCGCAATGTCAGAAATCATTGTAGTGGTCCACATGAACCAATATATGTTGTGATAAGTGTAGTTTATTCCCGGGTATGTCCTCCATGGATAGGTCCCAAGTGAGCACTCTTTAGGAAGTGGGTCTGTGTAGTTGGTGAAGTAGGCTATGATGACACTAGATGGTTTAGCCCGATTGATGGGGTAGAAGGCATTGAGGAGTTGTTGATAGTTGTCAGGATAAGCTTTGATGGAACTGAGTATTTCCAAGGCATCATCACAAACTTCATATCGCTCATTCTCACCACAGACCATGTCTGTAAAGACTGCTACTGACAATACCACTGTTGCAGTTACAATCATCCTCATTACCTAACAGCAGACAAAATAATGCACCTAATCCATACATTAATAACAAAACCAAGATTGTTCATCTATAATGATAATTTGGATGTTGATATAATTTTGTTTGATTTTCGCACATCAAGTGAAAACTACAGTACAGAACACTTCCAAATGCTCAACAATTTCAAACAAGGTACTAGGCCCTAAGATTGTGTTATCAGCTGTTGTAATCCCTCATCTTTCATTTCTTATAGAGTCCTTTTGTTAAACTATTCCCTTCAAGGCTAACTATCAATTTTAATTTTAGACTTTCTTTGTCTTTTAGTTACTGGGACAAGTACGGAGAACAGCCGATTTGTATTTGCATGACTAAGATTTGACAATCATGGGTGGAAGGAGATTGTATGCTTTCTCTGTGGGGAAGTTATTAGTACACAACTGTCAATAGATGATGATCTGACAACTTCACACTGGGTTGCCTGTTAGTAGGTGGAACAATTCCGCAGGTTTTCACATATTTCACACAAAGACTAACCTTTTCAACGCCAGTCCTAGAAAAAACATCAATATCTGTCGAGAAGATTTCAATCAGGATCTAACCGAGATGACAATGTGAATAATGAAACATTTTGTATGGACAGTATGTATTTTATTTGATATTATTATTGTATGATTGTGTATCTTGAAGTATAAGAAACATTTTATATAAAGATGATGCACATTGTGTTATATATAATAAACTTGATGTAGAATATTTATTATGTATTACAGTATGTCTTCATATGGTATCCATTTAGTATAAAATAGATCTGTTTACCATATCCAACAACTTTCACTAACGGCTGACCATTTTCAAGTACATTATGAGTCATTAGCAAGAGAATTGTTCTAACCACCTGTGAATCACACATACATTTGCAAGTTGGCGCCAGTTAATATTGTGAATATTATTCATTACATCATGACTGCTGCCTGACATTTTGTACCTGATCCATTGATGTCGAGTGATTTGTTTTAGTGTATACCATAGGCTCTAAATAATTCAGGGTCTATGATGTAACCGAGGCCATAATTCATCAGCCATTTGATTGGACCATCTGGTGATCACGTGGAGTTCAACAATGGGCTAGACCATGCGTTGTCTCACACGGTATGGACAGCGATAAAGGTACAATGACTGGAAGTGCCCTCTCCAATTAGCGCTACAGACTGGCAGTAAGATATCCAATGACAAACCATCCAGGACTGAGTTCCACCATGGTTGATTTATTGTATGTTGGCTACATTTTAAATTATGATTCCGGGTATACAATATTTTGTAATTTGCTAGACCATATAGTTGTTGTATCCTCCATGTTTCATTGTAGTATTAAAGAATAATAGAAGATAATAATAAGGAGATTGGGGGTAATTTTGAATACGGATAATTCTGAACACTTTGTTTAAATCACTGCTTGAAGACTGGATACCAACAGCTTACAGTGGGTCTTGGTAACAGAGTTTAGGTGTATTAGATAATGTTGGACCATTGTAATAATGTTTTGCAATGATATTTCAACGACTCATATTATAATACATACAGTACGGATCATAAAAAGGAAATGAAATTAACGTTTAACGCTTAACGCTTTTCTGTTAACAGTTAACGTAAATCCGCCAACAGTTAACCATTAGCAGTTAACAGTTAACTGCTCGTAATCATATGATTCATAAGTCAGTAGGACATTATACGCTACGAAATTTATTCGCACATGAAGACGGTTGCTCTCGATTTGTTATGCCCATGGTCCCTTAGCAGTTTCTGTAACTGCATTATAGTTACCTCGTCATTCTCTTGAAGGCAATCTTCTATTATCTGGAGCATTTCAGGTATCAGCTTGAAAGATCAACAAGTTCCAGGAAGACCACTAACTTCATCATACTCTTCATGATTTTCAAAGAATCCTTCACAGCGAGCAAATTCGAGCGAAACAGTAACAAATCCAATGAATGACGGGAGACAAATCTACATATATACTACATTCATATTGACACTCCACCTCAAAGAGTTAACTGTTAATCGTTATCCATTAACAGTTAACGGTTAGCAAATAACGGTAAAAGTTAACGGAATAAGGTTAACTTTACTGGTTAACATTTCCTTTTCCATGACCCACACCATACATCCATGACCATAGCTTTTACTATAATGCATGTAAGTTACCATTTTACTATAGTGCAAGTCACCACTTTTTATTGCATAGTGTTGCTTTCATGGATATCTGTCAGTATGGTACATTCGGGCTCAATGATACAATGGGAATTTCTCTATTAATGATGATCAAATACAATTGTTCAATGTTGTAGGGATAATATTATGTAATGTCAGTGCTAACAGCAAGAAGCCAACTGAGCAACTTGAGTTATGCAAAACATATGAGTATAGTTTGTATGTGTATTGACTTCAGTTGACTACAAGTCTGTGTGCAATTCCTCTCATTCTCCAGGACTATCAAGGAACCTATGAATTGAGTTGCTATATACCCCTAAATGAATATCATGTTATAATTATAATTATTCTAGGCACTGATAATTATTGTAAACATGGTGACTGTGATAGTGAGCTATTTGTACACTGTAGTAATGTCCGTTGTTTTATACTTTATTCATCAAATCTAGAGTAATTGAAGGTATACCATTGGCATCATGAGAGATCAGTATAGTAGGGTCTAGGTGCTACCATTTCATATAGGATTATTGTTCACTTGATGTGCAGTGTACATCTGCTGAGTTATGTACATCCCATAATCCACATGGCCATGAGTTACTCGGTACATTCATAATGAACTATATGTCATCATATGTGGAAATATTGTTAAATTGCCTTACATAACAAAAACTAATACAAACCTCATAATAGAACCCATTCGTACATACAGTATAACTTTTACATACTATTAATATCTGCTGTTGTGATGTATACATATTTCTTAATTATGGATGCTGATTGTATGCATGTGTAAACATATGAATAGTATGTTGTCGTTTATACAAGTGGATCAGTTTGTACATTCCACATCTGTTGTACTGTCTGTCTAACTTTCACTCCAACTCTACGGATGATCCAAGCTCCTATTGGTAGAAGTGTATGATGTAGTACAAATATCAGAGAGGATGAGAATGTTCGAGTCTCTTCTCCATATTTACTCAAATGTAGTACAAGTGTAATACTGAATGTTAGTGATCCAAATCCAAAGACAAGTACTGCTATGAATATGAGTAGCAGTATCTGTCGAAGTGCTTGTTTTGGTGTGATTCTGTATTCCTCTTCTTTGATGAAGATTTGATCAATTGTGAAGGGAATGGATGTTAAGATGATGCATACAAACATTGCGCACCACACTGTGAGAATGCCAAATCCATACAAGTGTGGATTAACACTCACTAACAAGAGTTGAAATGGAAGACATCCTACTAGAACCACTATACTCATGTAGATCCCCCAAAGAGACATTGTTGTAATGATTCTGTGTTGATTTACTCCACAACATTTTGTAAAAATGCTCCATGTTTTGGGAATGGGAAATTCAATAATATACTCACTATGTGTATAGGCTAGAATGCTACTTTCAAAGAGTGCTAGTACAAAGACTGTAATGGTCCAGGAACAACCCTCTTCTCTAGTATGCTCAGAGCTATTATTCTTCTCATAACAGGCTACCATCAGCAATTTGGCTACCATGTAAACATTGAAGACATGAGCAAAACTTGCTACAGCCCAGAAGAAGGGTACTTTAGCTTTGCTCCTACTTTGTTGTAGACTTTTTAGCTGTTTCTTCCCAGCAAAGTAGAGTATGGAAGGTGTTGCGATAGCTACCAGGGCCTCTGAAATATTTCCAGCAGTTCTATTTGCTTGTTTATTATGTGAGCGACGATACTGACCAAATGATTGCCAATGAGTCCCCCTACGAACATCAACTTTTGGACATCCTTCAGCGAGTGCCTCATAGACCACTCTTGTTAGTTTGCTGATGTCTCTCTCCTTTGAATAGGTCTCCTCTTGTGATATGATTGATTTTATCTGTTAGTGTAAATGAGGAATTCATGTCATTTGTACACACTGTAAGGATAAAATATTTCACCAACAAAGATATATTAGTTTATTATTCTTATATATAGGGTTTTCTCCAATTGATGCTTTATTGCTAATTATAGAATGCAGTGCCGTTATACAAACTAGGCATAATTGATGAATTCATACCAGAAAATTGTGGCATAATAAACTGTTTGGCCTATTAACTGGCGGTATATTAAGCGGGCTGACATTACAAATTTATGTACACTATTGAATTATGCCTACAATATTATGGTCACTGACAATTAGCATGCATTACACAAATAATACTCACCTCTGTGGTGACTGTACCAAGATCTCCCAATTCCTTACATTCCAATGGTATTTTAATGCACACAATTTGTGTAGGCAAGACAAAAGGTGAAGTTTTGTTGAACAGCTGATAGTAGGTCATAGTTGGGAGGTATTCACCAAACTCCATCATTCTCATTCTCCCAGCAATGTCAAAAATGATAGTAGTGGTCCACATGTACCAATATATGTTGTGATAAGTGTAGTTTATTCCCGGGTATGTCCTCCATGGATAGGTCCCAAGTGAGCACTCTTCAGGAAGTGGGTCTGTGTAGTTGGTGAAGTAGGCTATTATTACATCAGATGGTCTAGCCCAATTGATGGGGTAGAAGGCATTGAGGAGTTGTTGATAGTTATCAGGACAAGATTTGATGGAGTTGAGAATCTCTGAAGGGTTATCACAAATGTGATGATCAATCCATCCTCCAGTGTAGCCGAGTACTAATCCCATCAATAAGACAACCTGTTTCATGACCATTTCCTAACCTATAGTGCTCCTCTTCTCAAGATAGTATTCTGTGATCAGCCAAGTGGAAAACTAGAATTACTTGCCCAAGACTAATATTTATTTTTTATCATGCTAACTGGTTAAGTAGTCTATGTATTGGTATATGTAACTTTATTCATGGTGAAACATTCTTGAAAGAGTAGTCAATATAACTCTTTCAGCAATATTTTTTCTAATAGGGACTTTGATCAATGCTTGAATGGAGTTTCAACTTCAATGGAACTGCATGCGTGGTGAATATCTTCTGTTAATCACGTGTACTGCTTGCCACAGTAACCAAAAACCTTGAAATGGAAATTTCAATCCCATGACCTAGAACAGCAATTGGGTGGCTGGAAGTATGTACAAGGGAAACCTACAGAGAGTCCAATGCACTCGGGTAATATGCAAATTTTCCAAATAAAGTTGTGTTTTTCATTGAAGCTTTGAATGGTCAAACTGTATGCAAATCACATACCCCAATGACTATAATATCAAAAGATGATATGCCATCAGCCCTAAACATTGCAATAGTCAATAGTGTAGAGATGGTAATATTATCAGATTGATAAGCTTCTTCCGCTTCCATGAGCTAGGCAGGTAGGTGTATAGCGCTATTCCCCTAAACATTGAAAATATTGAGCACCTCTGAATACAACAATTACTAATATACTATGCCTCATACCAAAATGGGAACTGTTTCTTAGTGAAATTCACACCACCAACTAGGTCAGTTGAAAATATCAAGTGTGAACTAAATCATTAAATGCAACCATCTCCTTACATAACCTTCATTCTATTCAGCAGAGGTGCTTAGTTTGTATTTGAATCAGATATAGACAAAGCAATATTATATTAAGATACTTTACTCAAAAGATTCTAATTGGATTCTGATTCAATCATGGTGATGTCAAGTATCTACATCTGGGTGGAGGTACATAGATATGTTTTCATCTCATGATGAAGGCATGTATCGAAGTAATACAAAGTACATAGGATATCAGTGTATATAGGTGTTCACAAAGGTGAAGGCTGTCACCATTGCATATTATATAAGATATTGTTCACTTGATGTGCACTGTGCATCTGCTGAGTCACATGCATCCCATAATCCACTCGACCATGTGTTACTCTAACCCTCATTTTGATTTCATATTATAATTAATAGTATATAATACTATTAATTATAATATATAATATAATATAATATAATATGAATAGCACCCATTCATGCACACATCTTTTACATAATAGTAATAATAACTGTTAATGTATACATTAAAATTAAAAATGTATATTTAATATAATATATATTTGACAATGTATGAACAATGCTGACTATATACATATACATATTAGAACATAATGAATGTTGTAAGTTGATGAAGGATATAATAGTGGATCAGATTTCATCTTGTACATTCAATATCTGTTGCACAGTTTCTCTAACTTTCACTCCAACTCTACGGATGATCCAAGCTCCTATTGGTAGAAGTGTATGATTTAGTACGAATATCAGAGAGGAGGAGAATGTCCGAGTCTCTTCTCCATATTTACTCAAATGTAGTACCAGTGTAATACTGAATGTTAGTGATCCAAACCCAAAGACAAGTACTGCTATGAACATGAGTAGCAGTATCTGTCGAAGTGCTTGTTTTGGTGTGATTCTGTATTCCTCTTCTTTGATGAAGATTTGATCAAAACTGAAGGGAATGGATGTTATGATGATGCATACAAACATTGCACACCACACTGTGAGAATGGCAAATCCATACAAGTGTGGATTAATACTCACTAACAAAAGTTGAGCTGGAATAATCAAAAAATGAATCACTACACTAATGTAGATCCCCCAGAGAGATATTGTTGTAATGATTCTGTGTTGATTTCTTCCACAACATTTTGTTAATATGCTCCATGTTTTGGGAATGGGAAATGTGATGTACTTGCTGTGAATGTAGGCTAAAATACCACTTTCACTGAATGTAAGTATTAATACTATACATCCTGAGGCAGTAGTTTTACCTATCTCTAACATACGTGGAGAAATGTGATTATAAAAATATGTCATAGTCGCTATTTTCAATAATATGTAGATATTGAAGACATGAGCAAGACTTGCTACAGCCCAGAAGAATGGTACTTTAGCTTTGCTCCTGCTTTTCTCAAAATTTCTCAGCTGATTTCTGCCAATAAAGTGGAGTATGAAAGGTGCTCCTATGGATAATAGTCCCACAGCAATGCCCGCAGCATTCTCGTTTGATTGTTTATGGTGAATTCGGAGATAGTCACTAATTTGCCCTTGATTCATTCCTCTAACATCAACAACTTCAGTTCCTTCTGTAAGCTTCTCGTGGAACACTCTTGTTTGTCTACTCTTGTCTTTACTCTTTGAATTGTGTTCATCTGGTGATATCATTGATTTTATCTATGAATATTGATCAAGATATGTTGTACATAACACCTGATATAGGCTACCACAAAGTTGGTACATATAAGAAGGATTTGTGGACTTCCCGAATGGTTTTATTTGTAGCCATTCGAGCCACTACCATATTATACATAGCAATGTGATCCACAACCTCCCATCTTCACCCTCTGCCATAGACGAAGAATAAAATAATTGAATAGGGATTTCGGACTGCAAAGTTTCCAACTGTTGTTGGGAAAATCCGTTTGGATTCAGGAGTGTTTGAAAATGCAGTCTGGTGAAGAGAGTTCTTCATCTGGACGTTTCAACCCTGTGGGTTGTCTTCAGCAGTCAGGGTGCCTTGGGAGTTACCCTCCTTAAATAGGGTTTGGACTTCAGGTATCGTGACGTCCACTCCTTGGGCGAACATAGGGGGTCCACGATCGATCCTAAAGAAGACCAGCATCAAGGTTCATCATGGGTCTTCTTTGCTGGATCTCAAGGGCCTTAAGGACCCTTCTTTTGAAACGTCCAGATGAAGAACTCTCTTCACCAGACTGCGTTTTAAACACTCCTGAATCCAAATGGATTTTCCCAACAACAGTAAGAAAGAATACCCCAAGCCCTCGAGACAAATGGAGACCCTGGGAAGCTAATTGAAAATCCACCACAATCTACCCAGCCACAGCCTAGCCAAGATGTAACCTCCTCCAATCCCACCTTAATTACCATCCCCTATGTAAAGAACACATCGGAAGCTATCGGACATATCCTCACCCCCCTACTTTTTCAATTGATTTTTCTGCAAATTTTCAGGGCAATAACCCTCAAAATCTCCTGAACAGCTGAAACTTGAATAGGGTGGTGATATTGTGTTGCAATTGGCATATGTTTCCAAAAATTCAAGATCCCACATATTCACTGAGAATCTTCCAACATTACAAGAACATTGCTTGTAGTCGCATACCCTGAAATTTTGTGTTTACCATTAACTTTCAAAACAGTTTCAAAACAACAAAACAAATCATAATGAAAATGAAAACATTAAGGAGGGTTGAAATTGAACGTCACAACATATTCCAGAAATGTCATTCGTAAACAGGTGTTCAGTCCATGGAAGGCAGGGATTCAAGTGAATACGTCGATGTTTGTGACAATGAGTGAATGTATATAATGATGAACTGTTCACAGGGTATCTACACATACAACATGCAGACAAATGTGCCATATAATAATCCATCATTACTGCACTCACAATGAACCACTGAACTTGTTATGCATAAATACCCACCTGGTTGGTGACTGTACCAAGATTTTCCCATTCCCCCAATGTACATTCAAATGGTATTTTAATGCAAGCAATTTGAGTGGGCAAGACAAAAGGTGAAGTTTTGTTGAACAGCTGGTAGTAGGATATAGTTGGGAGGTATTCACCAAGTTCTATCAATTGTATATTTCCTGTGATGTCAAAAATGATGGCAGTGGTCCACATGTACCAATATATGTTGTGATAAGTGTAATTTATCCCCGGGTATGTCCTCCATGGATAGGTCCCAATTGAGCACTCTTCAGGAAGTGGGTCTGTGTAGTTGGTGAAGTAGGCTATGATGACACTAGATGGTTTAGCCCGATTGATGGGGTAGAAGGCATTGAGGAGTTGTTGATAGTTGTCAGGATAAGCTTTGATGGAGTTGAGCATTTCCAAGGGATCATCACACACTTGATATTGCTCGTGTTCACCACAGAACACTCCAGTAGAGACGACCAATGACAGTATCACTAATGTAGCTACAATTCTCCTCATTTCAAGTAAAGATAGAAATACAAAAGTTCGTAGACTAAGTAGATATGTACTTTGAGGAAGTTCAAATATGTCATTCAACTGTCTGTGACAGATCAAATTTCAACTGATTTTATACTATTTTCAAAATAATTATATGGGAAGCATAGTGTGACTCATCAATATAGATTTATACTGGTAATATAAATTCATGTGAAAATTGAACCATAATACGGAGTCAAACAACTCATTTTGATTTCCTGAAAGTAATACATATTATTGACCTCCAACTTCCGTGCATATTTCAAAGTAGACATGATTACTTCTGAGGCCTTCTGGGGATTTCACAATTTTTGACACACATTATAGCTCTTGTCCAGTAATTGATTGAATTTTCAATTTTGCACGCAAACAGAAATGTGTGCTAAAGCATCGAAACCATCATTTCAAGCCAATTTCATAGAGAACGTGAAGAGGGAGAAGAGCTACAAAACAGGTACTTGTTGCAATTCCAAAGCTTCAATACTCACAATGATAGGATCAATGATTATAGATTTATCCAAAATTGATCAGTCACTCTACTATAAAAAAAAATTTGCACACTGCTATTAACTGGTTGGTTAACTTGCAATAGTAGGAAGACAATGGACTTTCCATAAAATTCACTTGAGCTCCCACCACTTATATAACAACATAATATTCTGCAAACAACGGTGTATGAAGAGATCACCAATACACATAATAATTATATGATTATTAAGCGATTATTCTCAGGAAATAGTTCCATAATGAACTTGATCAAGATCTTCAAGATATAAAAATATTATTAGGAATTTGAAGATGTCAACCTAACTTAAAACCACTCATTCGAGGAGAATAGATGGAGCAAAAATGTCCATATATATGTAGAACTGTTTTCATATTAAAATGGGTGACCAGCTATCATAAGGTAGATATGCTCCAAGCCCTAACAAAGTGATGAAACATTTACGGCTCATATACACTTACTATAAGACCAGATAGAAACCTTAAATGACATACTAATTGTGATCCCATTAAGCCTCCAAATGTAGCTAAGGTTACAGATCACATAATATGATTATGGGTCTATATGATATATCGTGACCTATGAAAAATGCTTACAGCATGCAATGCTGAATGTACGACCAGTTATCACATCTTAATCTTAAGCTCTTTTGGAAGGGGTCTTGCAATTTGCAAGAATGATGGTAATATCAAAGGTGCTTCATGGAGAATCTTGCACAAGAGTCCGACCAACAGTCTTCATTGGGACATTTCTTATCTGCATGTACTCATGCCTTTCCACTCTTCAAAGCAGTTGCAGCAATAAAAAACATTCTTGCCCAAAACATTGCAACAACACTTGCAAAAAACACGTTTTTTAGTTTTGTCTTCTGAGTCAGATAAAGACAAAGCAATATTATAATAATTATTAAGATACTCAAAAGATTCCAATTGTATTCTGATTCAATCATGGCTATTTCACGTATCTACATCTGGGTGAAGGTACATGATGCATGTTTTCATCTCATGAGGAAGGCATGTATCGAAGTAATACAAAGTACATAGGATATCAATGTATATAGGTGTTCACAAAGGTGAAGGCTGCCACCATCTCATATAAGATTATTGTTCCCTTGATGGGCACATTGCATCTGCTGAGTCACATGCATCCCATAAACCACTCGGCCATGTGTTACTCTATTCCTCATTTTGATTCCATATTTTAATTTATAGCTTATAATAAATTACATTTAATCACCGAGACTTAAATAGTACCCATTCATGCACTCATTTTGTACATAATAATAATAGTAACTGTTAATGTTACAGTATTATATAAATTTGTATTAAACTGTAGACTATATATATATATATATATATATTAGAACATATGAATGTTGATGAAGGATATAGTAGTGGATCAGATCTCATTTTGTACATTCAACATCTGTTGCACAGTTTCTCTAACTTTCGCTCCAACTTTACGGATGATCCAAGCTCCTATTGGTAGAAGTGTATGATGTAGTACAAATATCAGAGAGGAGGAGAATGTCCGAGTCTCTTCTCCATATTTACTCAAATGTAGTACAAGTGTAATACTGAATGTTAGTGATCCAAATCCAAAGACAAGTACTGCTATGAACATGAGTAGCAATATCTGTCGAAGTGCTTGTTTTGGTGTGATTCTGTATTCCTCTTCTTTGATGAAGATTTGATCAATTGTGAAGGGAATGGATGTTACGATGATGAATACAAACATTACACACCACACTGTGAGAATGGCAAATCCATACAAGTGTGGATTAATACTCACTAACAATAGTTGAACTGGAATAATCAAAAAATGAAACACTACACTCATGTAGATCCCCCAAAGAGACATTGTTGTGATGATTTTGTGTTGTTTTCTTCCACAACATTTAGTTATTATGCTCCATGTTTTGGGAATGGGAAATGTGATGTACTTGCTGTGAATGTAGGCTAAAATACCACTTTCAATGAGTGTAATTATTAATACTATACATCCCGAGGCAGTAGTTTTACCTATATCTAACACACGTGGAGAAATGTGATTATAAAAATATGTCATTGTCACTATTTTCAATAATATGTAAATATTGAACACATGAGCAAGACTTGCTACCGCCCAGAAGAATGGTACTTTAGCTTTGCTCCTGCTTTTCTCAAAACTTCTCAGCTGATTTCTTCCAATAAAGTGGAGTATGAAAGGTGCTCCTATGAATAATAGTCCCACAGCAATGCCCGCAGCATTCTCATATGTTGGTTTAATATGGTGAATTCGAAGATTGTCACTAATTTGCCCATGACTCATTCCCCTAACATCAACAACTTCAGTTCCTTCTGTAAGCTTCTCGTGGAACACTCTTGTTTGTCTACTCTTGTCTTTACTCTTTGAATTGTGTTCATCGGGTGATATCATTGATTTTATCTATGGATATAGATCAAGACATGTTTAACGTAACACATGATATAGGCTACTACAAAGCTAGTACAGTACATGCAAGAAGGATTTTTCAGACTTCCTGAACATTTTATTTGTAGCCATTTGAGCCACTACCATATTATACATAGCAATCTGAGCAAAATATATGAAGAATTCAATGTAATTCACTAGCCAGATAATTGTTTCAATGCCTAACTGGGTGGCTATCTTTGGAAAAAGTGACACAGCATCAAAGGACACAAGGAGTTCATCTTCTACTGTCTGTGAGGTAATAAATTTGGTAAATTCAAAAGAAATTACGGACATGGTGTTCTGTTTTACCTACTAAAGGGACATGATGTCAACTAGGTGTTTGGAGAGGGCATATGTAGGAGATGTTACGAAGGGGACTATAGGCCTAAGGGGGACTTCTGGTTTATGAATCTTGGGTAGGGCATAGAGCAAGGGTATATGACCAGCTGAGCTACGTAGTTTGTTGTACTGGCAGTTGGAGAGGTGGCCTGATCTGTGTAATCTAGAAGGAGGAGTTCATCTTTCTCTGGGGCGAGGAGGTAGGGTTTTTAGGGAGTGGCTTACAGGCATACGTGGCCAGACCGGATAAACCCTAGGACAGAGACTAAAGGAACATAAAAGGCAGTAAAAGATAAAAACGTAATAACATCCCCAGCAGAACACACATCAGACAGGCCACACCATAGACTGGTCTCAAACAGAAATTATTATTAGGACCAAATCAGAATACCTCAGAAGATGCCTACTATATAGAATCATGCATATGGATGATCCAGAAAGAACCACACACCTTAAACAGAGAACTTGGAACATTACCTGCCACATACAAACAACTATTTTAGTGACCACAAAACCTTTATTATTATTCTTACATCATTATAGCGTCCGTTACCATAGAAACAGTACTATTATACAGCAATTTTATAATGTATAAAGTGCTAGCAACAGTAAAAAGCATCATCAACGGATGCTATACTGGTTAAGACATGGACACTCGGGCAGTATGACATAAAATACCGAGTCCCGAGGGCGCAAATCTATTTTATGTCATAATGCCCTCGTGCCCATGTCTCAACCACCAATTACCACCCACCTTATTATTATTCATGCAACATCTCATCATCACCTGTCACCACACACATATAAACACACGCACAATCTGTATTCCATACCACTGAAGAAGACAGCAGCTAGCTGTTGAAGCGTTTGGTGTTAAAAATTATCTTGGCTAGTGAATTGCATTGAATTCTTGATATATGACGACACCTAGCCGCTCAACCATTTTCACAGTAATCTGATCAAAACGAATGATAACTGTTACTATTAGCTGCTAACTTAAAGGGCACAGATTTTCAACTATTTTGAAATCATTCAACAAATTTCAATTAAACATGTTCTGAACAAGACTGCGAATTTCTGTTCGAGCCTCAAACTGAGTATTCAGGTGTCTCGTCACATTTATCAGGTTTCAACAGTAAACATGCATGGTTATGTAATTTTTCAGGGCATTAACCCTCATAATCTCTTGAACAGCTGAAACTTGAATAGGGTGGTGATATTGTGTTGCAATTGACATATATTTCCAAAAATTCAAGATCCCACATATTCACTGAGAATCTTCCGACATTACAAGAACATTGCTTGTATTTGCATACCCTAGAATTTTGTGTTTACTGTTAATTTTCAAAACAGTTTACATAAAATCACAGTGAAAATGTAAACATTAAGGGAGGGTTGTAATTGAACGTCACAACTTATTTCAGACATGTCACTCGTAAACAAGTGTTCAGTTCATGTAAGGCAGGGATGCAAGTTTGTACGTCGATGTTTGATGATGAACTGTTCACAGGGAATCTACACATACAACTTTAGACAAATGAGCCACAATAATAATCAATCATTACTGCACTCTCACTGAACCTCTGAACTTGTTATGCATAAATACCCACCTGGTTGGTGACTGTACCAAGATTTTCCCATTCCCCCAATGTACATTCAAATGGTATTTTAATGCAAGCAATTTGAGTGGGCAAGACAAAAGGTGAAGTTTTGTTGAACAGCTGGAAGTAGGATATAGTTGGGAGGTATTCACCAATTTCTATCAATTGTATATTTCCTGTGAGGTCAAAAATGATAGCAGTGGTCCACATGTACCAATATATGTTGTGATAAGTGTAGTTTATTCCCGGGTATGTCCTCCATGGATAGGTCCCAAGTGAGCACTCTTCAGGAAGTGGGTCTGTGTAGTTGGTGAAGTAGGCTATGATGACACTAGATGGTTTAGCCCAATTGTTGGGGTAGAAGGCATTGAGGAGTTGTTGATAGTTGTCAGGATAAGCTTTAATGGAGTTGAGCATTTCCAAGGGATCATCACAAACTTGATATTGTTCGTGTTCCCCACAGAACACTCCAGTAGAGATGACCAATGACAGTATCACTAATGTAGCTACAATTCTCCTCATTTCAAGTAAAGATAGAAATTTTTTATTCATAAAATTAATACAAAAGTTCATAGACTAAGTAGATATGCACTTTGAGGAAGTTCGAATATGTCATTCAACTGTCTGTGACAGATCAAATTTCAACCGATTTTATACTATTTTCAGAATAATTATATGGGAAGCATAGTGTGACTCATCAATATAGATTAATACTGGTAATATAAATTCATGCGAAAATTGAACCATAATACGGAGTCAAACAACTCATTTTGATTTCCTGAAAGTAAGTACTAGTTACCACATGGCTTCTAGGGCGTAACATATTTACTGATCGAGACCCGAGGGCGCGTAGCGCCCGAAGGGCGAGGTCAGTAAATACGTTACGCCATAAAGAAGCTATGTGGTAACTAGTTTATCACAAGAATAAGCGCCCTAGAAAGCGTGCTTGATTTTGAATTTGAATCTTTCAAGGAAGAATGGTATAGCGTTCGCAGCAGCAGCTGACTATAAGCAGTATTTACCAGTGAAATCTAAAGACGTTACACTCCTGTGGTAACTATTTTATCACATGTCAACCCGTAAAAAAGCGCGGTCGATTCTGCATCTTCTGAGGAAGAATGACGACGGGATCTCAGCCAGTAAATCTGAGGATCTTCTCACTAAATCAAGGTAGCTTTTGTTTTGACCTTGGACGATGAGGATTTTGAAGGGTTTTTGAAGCGTCCACAAACACGACGCACAACAAGCGTTCGTATATAACAGTGAGTTATATACGAGCTTTTTTTCAAAAAAGTCCAGGGCCGGAAGAGCTCTAATCTGATACTTTCGACAAAGGAACGGTTCGATTTCTGAAGGAACTTCGCGTTCTTGTTACTATTTTTGGTAACTGTCGACTTCGGGCGTTCATTCTAATGATATTCATTTTGCTTGACAGTTTATTTAGTTGATTGATTCTCATGACCTTTGCGTAAACGCCTGGGGCGTTTATGGTTTACTAACCGTGCTAGGTGTGTTAGTAAATTTTTTACTAACATACCGGTCTCTTTGATGTATGACGTCATCATGTGATAATACATAATATCGACCTCTAACTTCCATCCATATTTCAAAGTAGACATGATTACTTCTGAGGTCTTTCGGATATTTCACAATTTTTGACCAACATTATAGCTCTTGTCCAGTAATTGATTGAATTTTCAATTTTGCACACAAACAGAAATGTGTGCTAAAGCATCGAAACCATCATTTTAAGCCAATTTCATTAAGAACGTGAAGAGGGAGAAGAGCTACAAAAAGGTACTTGTTGCAAGTCCAAAGCTTCAATACTCACAATGATAGGATCAATGATTATAGATTTATCCAAAATTGATCAGTTACTCTACTATAAAAAACATTTGCACACTGCTATTAACTGGTTGGTTAACTTACAATAGTAGGAAGAGAATGGACATTACATAAAATTCACTTGAGCTCCCACCACTTATATAACAACATAATACTCTGCAAACAATGGTGTATGAAGAGATCACCAATACACATATATGATTATTAAGCGATTATTCTCAAGAAATGATTCCATAATGAACTTGATCAAGGTCCTTAAGATATGATAATATTATTAATGAAGACTTTGAAGATGGCAACCTAACCTAAAACCACTCGTTCGGGGAGAATAGATGAAGTGAAAATGTCCAATGATATGTAGAATAGCTTTCATATTAACACAGGTGGCCAGCTATAAGTAAGGTATATA
This sequence comes from Chondrilla cf. caribensis, assembly GCA_964020155.1. Taxonomy (NCBI): domain Eukaryota; kingdom Metazoa; phylum Porifera; class Demospongiae; order Chondrillida; family Chondrillidae; genus Chondrilla; species Chondrilla cf. caribensis. The sequence goes on from OZ026559.1 coordinate 3,860,978, forward strand.
TGCTCCAATGCTAACAAAGTGATGAAACATTTACAGCTCATATACACTGACTACGAGACCAGATAGTTATTAAACATTAAATGACTTACTAATTGTGATCCCATTAAGCCTCTGAATGTAACTAAGGTTGCAGATCACATATGGTTAGGTCTATGATTTTATTATGACCTATGGAAAATGCTTACAGTATGCAATGTTGAATGTACGGTCAGTTATCACATTTCAATTTCAATCCAAATATGGTGAAGTCAAAATTCAGAAGAAAAATTTAATAAGACACAAATACATCACAATGTCATGCATTAAGTCATTATGATAATAATATTGCATACAATTACTTCAATTCCAATAGTACTGTTATAATATTATCTGTACGTTGAATGTTACTTCTTTTTTGGTTTTCGTTCCTGTCTAGGAGCAGGCTTACATTCCGTGTTGTAGCTCCCGCACATCCACTTGCCTTGAGATTGTCTTCGAAGGCAGACAAAGCAGAACTCGGTTTTACACTCTTTACATAACACGTGCTTGCAACCCCCGGATAGCTCAATGATGATGCCACATTCCACGCAAGCTCTTTTGGAAGGGGTTTTGCAGTTTGGCAAAAATGACGGTGATATCAAAGGTGCTTCGAGGAGAATCTTGATGCAAGAGTCCGACCGGCAGTCTTCATTGGGACATTTCGTATCCGTACTCATGTCTTTCCACTCTTCAAAGCAGTTGTAGCAATAAAAAGCACCCTTGCCCAAATCCCTGCAAAACTTGCAAAAAACACGTTTCTTAGTTTTGTCTTTCCGTTCACAGTAAGAATTACACCCTGGACACTCCCAAATGTTTGGGTCACTTTGGATGAAGTTCTCCGACAGTTTTTCCTGGATCAAGGTGACCTCCTGGTCTGTGGGTGCTCCGTAGTTGAGAATGGTGGCAAAATCCCAAACCTTGTCGCATTTTTGTGGGCAACGAAATTCAACCCTGTGGTAGGTGTTGAGCTCGGACCAAGCATAATCCATGAGACAGCATGGACAAATAGGATGACTACAAGGCATTTTCATTGCTTCATCAGCGAAGCAGAGCATACAGAGATCAGGATGCTTGGGAGCTGATGGTGGGATTGAGCGCTGCCTGTCTGTTGAAAAAGGTTCGGACCCTCCAGGTAAGCGTAATACAAGAAAGATAGTTGCTCTGTTGTTGAGTCCTGTGTATGATGACATGCTCTTGCTGTCTTCTAGTTCTTTGCCGCAGAAAATCAACCTTTGTTCATCAACTGGTATTCCAACCTTTTCCTTGACAAGAGCTTTAAAAGCACCAATTGTTGCCTTCTACATGAGGGAAAGTATGAATGGGCACATAAAGTTACATTCATCCACTGTGAAAACACTGGTGGAAATACTGATGAATTGTATGTGTAGTGTTAGTTTAACAGAATTTGTGGTACTTCTTTATTAAATGTGCGGTGTAACTCATGCAGTACGAGCAACGGAATTCACTTGAGCAGCAATAAATCAAACCAAATCCTAAAAATGTCAAACGCAATCGACTTACAACACTCACTCTTATTCTACTTCATTTGGACCACACACACACTACTACACGTGGCCTATCACAAAGAATGTACGTAACACTGCTCTGCTGTTTAGCGTGTAGCGCTAATTACTTATGAACACATACATGATACCTAAATTTAGCTTACTACAACACAATACAATGTAAGTTCAACATGCACTACTGAAGATCATGGTGATGGTGATATTCTTTCTTTACATATGACATAATATGTATCAGCACATGCTCAAAACTTGCTATGGTTGCTATTGGTGACAATACAAAAAGTGCAAAAAAGCTTAATTAGCTGTTCAACTGACAATATGATGGGCAACAGGAGAAGTGTGCAAACATTGTTCACTTAAATGTGTATATGCTTTGGTAGACAGATGTAAATATATGTACGATGTACGTTATTTAGCATATTATGACAACAAATACACCAGCTCCCCTGTAAAATATGAAATCCTGTGCACCACATCTGTCTGTTGAATCATATTATGCACATTCAAGTATAAGTGCCAATTTTACATACTTCTACTGTTACCCACCCAAGTAACCCTAATAATACTCCTGATGTCAAGGGATAAGGAGAAATAAGTATAGTATATTATAGTTGCTACTTGATCTTTGAACTTACTTCAGCTTCTTTTGGCTTCATAGGAACAGTATAGGTCTTCCCATTGTGACTTTTGACAAAGAAGTTCCACTCTGACATGATTGCAGACTGGGTAGTGTTCTTCACTATTGATCCTCTCGACTAGTGTGTAAGATATGGAGATTACTGTATAACTGTATTTGTTCTTTAAGAAAAAGTGCCCTAAAATACTGGCTACATTTAATTTACTTTAAATAGAACATTTACACAATGTAATGCTATCATATCATTTTAAACTGCTATGCACAGTACGAAGGGAATATTGGTGGGATTTTCCCAGATACACTGCCACAACATGATGTCATATCTAAACAATGGGTGTCTATCGGAATAGGTCACCAATACACACAAACACACACTCGTACACAGGAAATAATGATAGAGGAGATGTAACAATTGATTAAACCATAGATACTACAAACATTTCTCGAAAAGGATTTCATATAATCAACTGGATCAATATTGCATCAATACATACTATTAGACATAAGATAGGAGAAAATTGTAAATTTATATTATGACATCAAAGGTAGTGGCATTTTTAGTATTATTAGATCCAATATTATCACAGTTCAAACAGACAGCTGCATGAAGAATTGTGCTCCATGTATGTGGCAGCCAATCATTCAAAGAGAATATGTGCACAAAATATATCCATGCATCAACCAGAAGAGCAGCTTGCATATTGACATAAGTGACTAGCTATAGAGCGCGCCTGGAGGACAAGCGAAGCTAATGGAACACCTTCAGCTCTTGTACAATTACTACAAGACCAAATCGAAACAAAAAATACGTATTCTTTTGATCCGATTCTAGTAGAGTTCCTATAATCGGGACGCTTTGTAGTTTCGAACATCAAGTACGACGGTTAAAGTTATATCTATCCGAAACTTTCATCGTTTCGACCTTTGAATTCTTCGTAGGTCGAGGATCAATACGATACCAAACTTGACCGAAAAACAGCTCGCGACGAGAAATTCGCAGCTACGTAGAATACTGGATCAAAGCGTCCGAATTAGGGAGCGTCGGGAATTATGGGGCTGCTCACCATCTAGACGCTGTTGGTCAATGATACTATGATGATACCTATTTCAATAAACACGTATACTACATCACAACAGTTAAATACATCTAAAATCATAACCACAGTACTTACTGTTGGCTTGTTTTGATCGTGAGCCGTTTCTTTCCCAAATGTTCGTGTTCACCCAGTTTTGTGTTTTGCGCACTAAAATATTCCGCGTTTTATAGCGGTACGTGTAGTGCTTACAACACTGGAGGTATTACTTTTTAGACGCCCGAGGCGGCAATTATTACAGTCGTACTCGAATAATATAAGTAATAATGCAATGCCATGTAACATGTGGATAATAGTTTATCTTAGAGATTTAGTTTCAATGAATATGATCTGCATTTATGCAAGCTCGAACGAAATTGACTCTGATTGCTGCCAATAGTATTTCTGGTACTACTGCGTTGTACGGAGGTAACCAATCATCGTTGAGTTCGAAGCATGATCTCTTACTGTTTATCCATTAACCTGTGTAATGGGTAAGCAGTATCAGTGATGTCATCATTACCAAAACAAACAACAAGTGTGCAAGGGAAACAGGTAGGGTTTATACTGGGGAATCCCCTACAATGTCCACCCATTGGCACCCACAACTATGCATATGAATCTCCTCAGCAAATTAAATAACTGCTTGCCCCACGTGTACACAAGGTAGGGTCAGGTACGCAACGTAATACCCAGTGACAGTGTCAAATCAACACACTGTCATGTTCACATGTATTTGACAATGGGTATGTGCTGGTAGATGCTGTGAATTACCAGTACCTTGTGTGTGAACTACATTTATTATAATTGATCCATGTCTATAGTATTTTATGCTTTTGACATGCATGAAGCTAAGTTTATCCAATCAGTTTGTTGACGACGTTAATTGTACTTTTGAAATGATTCCAATGCACACTTAATCAAATACAAAATAATTAAAAAACATAACATATAATCTGATATAACATTATATGTAGATAATAAAAGAATAACATCATGTATAGGCTTCATAATGTAATTAATTGTAATCATAGTGGTGGTTAGTAAATATTGTTAATGTAATATTATACGTTATTGCGACAAGATACACATGCATGCATGACTGATCCTGTCATTTTGCCTTGCGAACAGGGATGCGTTGTTGCACTGGTGCTGGGGTGCACGGCGTGTCATATTTCCCGCACATCCAGGAACCGTCACTTTTTCTTCGGAGACAAACAAAACAAAAATCTGTCTTGCAAAGCCTACATGTCATGTGTTTGCAATGTCCCGCTAACTCAATGATAACTCCACATCCAACACAGGCTCGTTTCGAGGGTGTTTTGATGTCACCAGGCAAATACTGTGGGCTAACAAGTGGAGCTTGTTGCAAAATTGCAGCAAAGTTGCCTGCATTACAGTTATCGTTGCCGCATATGGTATCGCTACCTTTCTTCTTCCACTCTTGGAGACAATGACAGCAGTAGGTGGACGTCTTGCCCATGTTGCTGCAAATTCTGCAAAATACTACATTCTTTGAAGTATCTTTTCTGCAGCAGTAGTTATCGCAGCCCGGACACTCCCAAACACTTGTGTCATTACGAATTGCATTCTCTGACAGTCCTTCCTGGAGTAGGGTTATCTCGCGTTCCCTGGCATTCCCATATCGTTGTATTTCTTTCAGGGACCACTCGGCATTGCACAAAGGACAATGGAATTCCACTTTTCCATTGTAACTAACCTCGCTCCAAGCATAGCTCATCAAACATCCCGGGCAGATTGGGTGTCTGCATGGCATTTTCACCGATTTGCCCCCCATGTAGCAAATTTGACACTCCTCTGTATGTCGAGGGACTCCCACTTTTACAGAACGCTCCAATTCATTAAATGGTTCCGTCCCTCCAGGTAGTCGAAGGACCATGTACATGGTGGCTCCTTTGTCCAGACCAATGCTTTCAGAGTAGCTTGAAAGTGTTTTCTTCTCTTCGAGCTCCTTTCCAGCAAAAATTAGCCTTTGCTGGTCAGCTGGAACTCCAGATCTGTCCTGTACGATAACTTTAAATTCCTTCACAGTCATTTTCTACAGAAGGTGTTCAAAATGATAGTAGTACACTGGCAATCCAAAGATTTCCATTCATTTAGTTACAGTGCATTTAGTAGGTACCAAAATCAGTACATACTAGTATACCTACTGCCTGTACATACTGTTGTAGTGGATATGAGTTTATTTACAAATTTCATGAAATTTTCTGGTATTATGGCATTGAATTTTCACATTGAATGGCACAAGTTGGCACACCCTTGGTTAGATCTCGTGCAATTGTAAAACAGCAGAACAGACCAAATTGCTTTCCAGTCTGAGTGATGTATACAAGTACTGTACTAGTTTGAAAACATTTTACACTTATACTAAGTGATATGTACAGGTACAGTACTAGTTTGAAAGCGCTTCACATTGAGTGAAAATTTTAAATTAAAGTTCAAAACAATACACTGTGATGCTTCCTACCTGTACTCTAGCTTCCTCCACAACAATGGTGTGAGTCTTGCCATCATGTCTCTTGACAAACAAGTTCCATATACCTGACATGCTGTGCTCTCCTGTTTGTGTTATACCTGTGGAAACACCTCTCTTCCGCCCTTTTAAGAACATTCAGGTTCTATTTTAAGATGTAAGCATGATGTAACTTTTATCACTAGCTGTTGCTGTACCAATCAAGTCTAAAGGGTTCAATGAGAAGGTATGTTTACATAGTAATGTACTAAATATAACCAAATTACGTATTTGGTACTCCCCTCATTTAAATTCATTGCTTCTCATCTCGTGACCATGAACAATGCAAACATTGTCAGGTTAACACTGCCCAGTATCAGTGATGTCAACATCACCAAAATAAACAACAGATGTGCAAGGGAAACAGGTAGGGTTTATACCTGGGGAACCCCCTACAATGTCCACCCACAACTAATCAGCATTGTAAATAACAGCTTGCCCCATGTGTACACAAGGTCTGATCAGGTACCCAAGGTATCACCCACAAGGACAGTTTTGAACAAACACAACAAAATAAATCCACGCACTGGCATGTTTACATGTATAGGGTATATACATATGTGCTGCATGGTAGATGCTATGAATCAGAGTTACCTTGTGAATTATATAATTACACATACTGTATATACATTTGTAGAGTAGAAAACTAGGTCCGTCTGTGTGTGTGTTTGTGTGTGTGTGTGTGTGTGTGTGTGTGTGTGTGTGTGTGCACGTGTGTGGAGTTGAGTGATCTCTGTGTGCATGTGTTAGTGCACTACTATTCACGTGTTTGAAGGTGTGATGTGTGAGTGTGGAAACATGTGGTATACGCATAATTATATTATGCAAAATTCTAATGACGTAATGAGGTGCACGTGTTTTTCATACAAATGTCTGCCAAGTACTAATATTAGCTATAGACTGCTCATTGAGAGATTACAAGCATATAATTATTATGATTATATATAGGGGGAGGAAGGGCGAATAGGAATGGTTTCTATATTATATTATTCAAATGCATTCATATTATACAGTAGTATGCATGCAACACACAGACATGGATCCATCCACACACACTCTGATAGAAAGAACCATAGGGAAGGGTGTTGGGAATCACGATTGGTTTCCCAGCACATGCACTAAATCTGGGTGCCTTCTGCAGGCTTGTACAGTGTGAGGTATATAGCCTAGCTATTGGCTAAAGATTTGAATAAGTTCCTCAACCTCAACCTTCAGGTCCATAGGTCACAATGGCACTGAAAACCTTCAACCAAATGTATAATAAAAGATTATGCATTTGAAGCAGTATATTAAAGTTTTCAACAATACAAATGGTAATTTGAAACAATTCCACCTAACATTAAAATACACATAAATCAATAGTGCTAATCACACAAGTACTATAACAATGATATAAAAGAACAATATTATCTTGTACAATCTTCTGTTTTATCCTGTATATGTGAGATACGTATGTAAGCTTGATAAACACCACTCCACCCTGCCTCACACACATATGCATACACACACATACACACACACGCACGCATACACACACACACACACACACACACACACACACACACACACACACACACACATACACACATACACACGCATGCACACACAAACACACTCAACTTACATGCAATGTTTCTTATTATTCTTCGAAATCGGATGAGAGGGATTCTAGCATGCTTTCCTATAATGATCACAGTGTCCTTATTATATAATAAATACATGTATTCACACAATAGAGATGATAATAGAGATTGGGGACTTTTGGTGCCTAATTATTGTGATTTGTGTTTGTTGTACTGTGTAATTAATTCATGGGTGCCTTGAAAAGTGGCCTTATGGCTAAAATAAAATATGACGTCAATCAAATCAAATGTAATTCTGCTCGATATACTGCATGTGCACCTCCTCGCTGTACATGTACAGGCTGTATGTGTGAGCGAACACATGTACACAAACAATTGACCTTTTCAGACAAGTGTTCTTCCAGCTCTGAAGCTTGTAGTTTACGCTCACAATCCTTCATGACTTGAATCACTTTGTCCCAGCTTACCTCATGACTACTGGAGGACATCCAGAGGTCAAGAACAGCACGACAACAATTCACTGTGTTCCCAAAATTGCTTTGAAAAATACTGTCCAGCATTGCATTCTGTATTCCAAGTCTGATTCCAAATTCCTTCCACTTGTCCGACATTTTAGGGATTACGTAATCCTCAAGCCTGACTGGATCTAATTGATACTCTATATGAAATAATAAGTGTGGGAATCAGTATTTCCGATAATTGCTTGTAGGGATGGTCTACCTATTAGCTAGATTCTGTGAGAATGTGCGTGTGTTTGCATGTGCACATGTGCATACTTTTTGAAATATCTGATCCAAGCTTCCCACTTTCACTTTGACCAAACTCTCTCTGTTTGGTGCTACAGAAACACATTTTTGGATTTTCCAACACTGAGAAGGAAAAGTTTATCTCATTCCTCACTCCATGGAGACTGGCCTTCACTAATTTTATGTCATTCCCTTTCGAAGCAGGTAACTTATAGCCAACATCGAATATCATCGCCGGGGGATACAGACCACTCTCCACTTCAGCGATTTTATCCTCGCACTCCATTTCAGCGAATTTGCTCAACAAGAGGTCTTCCTGGTACAGCTGTGAGTGGAAAACAAGTCGTTAGGTGTGCAGAAGAAGGTTCCTGTGAAGTCCTAAGCAGACTCATACAAGATGAAGATATACTTGTGTACAGACTACTGTGGATTTCATATGCAATGTATATACTGCATTTACAGCTAATACTATGCATAATATTATAAACACATTACTTTTATACATACACAGTACAGTGTTCAACACAATTAATACATCCGGAATTACCATAGTCTTTAGCTGCAGCAGCATCCAGTCATTTCCCTTGTCTTCTGCTATTCCCAAATGTAATAAGCAATCTTTGGTAAAGACAAAATCCCTGACTTCACTGTACTTCAATATTCCTTTCTTCTCCGATAAGTAATACTCCCTGGTAGCCTTACAGGGGTAGATGATACATGTAACAAACACACAGGACATGAGTATGAATGTTGTAAATGTGGACACCTCACAAACCCACCTGTTTCCATGACAGCACAGCATACATGACGACTATCCTGAACTGCTGGATGCTGTCCTCCACCTCTCCCTCCCACAGCATGGCGTAGCACCTCTTGTTGACCCTCTCCTCTTGTGGACCACTCCTCTCACAAGCAATACAAATCAGGCAGAAGTGGTCCTTTAAACTGAGAATTCCGGTTGATGATGAGGTGTGGAACTCCGCCCCCTCTATCTGTTCAAAATGGTGACTATCTTGATCCTCAACTACCTCATGAGGAGCTTTCAGGAATGAGAGTCTCTCACAAAAATGTCTGTCGTTGTCCTCATCTGGTGCTGCCCAGTGTCGTAGCTTCACCTTGAGAGGCTTCCTCAATAGAGTCTCATCACAATTGAGGTAAACGGCCACACTGACACGCACATAGTTGCTTGGCAGTGTGAAGGGTCCATCCAGAATCACACAGTACTCAACTGGTAGCTCTGTGCCTTCTTCTACAACACCACTGGGAGCAGTTAGGACAGCACAGGAAGTTTCACCTCCTCTTTTCCCAGAGAAGGGAGACAGGGACCACTCCCCACCACATGACGTCACTACAATGGTGTAAACACCTCCCAGAACCCACCATTTGTCTGAAGTGACTCGACTTACACTACTACTATCACTACTAGCAGTACTAGATGGTTGTCGAGTGGTTGTTTTGAACGAGGTTTTGTACTGACCTAAAGTATATAAAGGGAGGGATGACAGTTCAACAATGGCATGCATGTATTGATGTGTATGTGCATATGTAAGCCGGTATGATTGCATGTACCTTCATCCATCACTACATGCACTATCCATCTCATACTGAGAACAACTCACCAGTGGATTGGTTGTTGTATATTGACAGAGGAGATTCCAATGAAGTGGTTGCTGCAGTTGTGTCAGTCCTTGTTTGTGTTATCATTACTCCACTCATTTCAACTTCACTATGAACCAATGGGGGAGTATCAGTTGGTCTGTCATCTAATCTTGACTCTGCCTGTATTGGCTTGTCAATGCGTGTGAGTGACTGGAAACTCCCATAAGCAGGACTTGATGTCATTTCAATCTCCCAGTCAACTTCCACAAGGTCTTCCTCCTCCCTTATGGTGTTGGTATTAGTAGCTTTAGGAATACAGTAAGTATGTATGTGTAGTACACAGTACATCAACAGTGGCACACACACACACACACACACACACACACACACACACACACACACACACACACACACACACACACACACACACACACACACACACACACACACACATGCACACACACACACACACACACACACACACACACACACACACACACGCTCACACACACACACACACACACACACACACACACACACACACACACACACACACACAGAGAGAGAGAGAGAGAGAGAGAGAGAGAGAGACACACACACATAGGCATAGGTACATACATAACTTCAAATACTCTGTGTAAGTGTCCGAATAAGACATTCACAGCTATTTGTATGACAACAGGTAGTGTGAGAGGATCAATCATTATATGTACATTTGTTATTGTGACATCTTCAATGAACAGACATACATGATGGCTGATTAGAACTCTCCAATGGTGTGCAATCACAACTTGGTTCAGATTGTGTGTCCAATCTTCCATTTTCCTCATTTCGTCTTGCAAGTTGCTGATCTGGGTGAACCAATGGTCATACATTGAATGCTCATAAAATTAATGGAACAAACAACAACAACAAAAAACTTACTAGTATCCAAAGCATTATCGCGAACATCTTTCAAAGGACGATACAATCCTGGAGTACAATATAAACATAAAAACATTGGAAATCAATGACAAAATCCAATATCATGAAACTCACGTTTAAAGTAGCAAATGACAGCAATAATTCCACCTATTCCCATTCCTATTATGATGAAAATCGTGATCACAGGAAAGACCACAGCGACAGCAGTTAAGTCTGGGAGTGCAGAGATGAAGAAAATACTAACACATGCAACAGAACACACACACACCACACACACAAAGGAGGACAAGAACAGTTATTGGAGTACAGTGTAACCTGTGTACAATGGTCATTACATTGGTAGGACACCTCTCTATAACAGCCAGGTTACTGAGTCCCAAATGGGTGTTTAGTCTGCAATTCAACCTGTGTATACAGCCTCCTCTGCAACAGCCATTTTTATTGTCCGAGAGATGGACTGTACTGTACAATCCAACCTGCATATCTGGGGCACCTCTCTATAACAGCCTCTTCCAAGTACCCAAGGGTGACCACTGTAGACAGGGTCCACTGTACATGACCTGTTTATTGACCAACATCTAAACATATCTGCAACACTCTTCAAAGGTGAAGTGTGGTGGTCTCGAGTGAACCAGGGAAAGACATGATTTAGAACATAGGGGTGTTCAACAAACCAATGAAGGTAACAAGTACACAATGACAAGTGACAGGCAATGGTCAGTCTGTGAGGTAACTGGACACACCTTGTGTTAATGTTGTTGGGGAATCCATAGAGTTCGGATCATATACTGAGGAGCACAAAAAACACATGTTAGGGGAATTGTAGTTCAATAAAAGGCACTAGGACACAATGCCCAGTGCATTGAAATAGACCAGCTAGCTACAAAGTGTTATTGAGAGAGCTAGTTCCATCTAATACATTACACTGGTTAATATATTGCATTAAGTGCTGTTTAAGCCTGCAGTAAGAGTACCTGTATCCAATCTGCAAACTAATAAATTCTGTAACTTGTGTTGCATGGTATGAAAATAGAAACATCCATTCCATTCCACATGACTTCACATACAAATGCTGGGCAAATCATTATTAATATTGACAAAGTATTTCTATGATTCACTGGTTTCTGGTTTGTGTAAGAACAATCGTGTGTGTGTATGTGTACGTGTGTGTGTGCATGTGTGTGTGTGTGTGTGTGTGTGTGTGTGTGTGTGTGTGTGTGTGTGTGTGTGTGTGCATGTGTGTGTGTGTTCATGTGTGTATGCATGTATGTGTGTGAAACCTGGGTTAAAATTCCGAGTCGAACCCTTGTAAAAAGCAGGGTTCAACCCGGTTGCAGGCGAGTTGGAAGTGAGTTAAAAATGGCGGACTAGTAGGACGAACGTGGAGTGACGATGAGATCCAAGCTTTGTTTACTATAAATAGTAGTTCGACACGGTTTATTATTTTCCTCAGCAACAACATGCTGCCTCTGGAGAAAACACCATAGTTTCCGGGATAAAAAGTTAAAAGTGGCCCTGCTGACATGAAAATTCTGTTTCAATTCCCTATCGGAGCAGTTTGCAAAGTCTGTACTCCCGCAAACGGTTCATAACTGCTCTTTTTGTCATATACCTGACCCTTAGTTGCCGTCTACGAGCTCTACACCTCAGACTCATGCCACAACTGAAGTAAAACGAGCAGAACGCCCAACATCGCCAAATTCTTGAATCAAATATTTACACAATATACGAATCTTGTTATCCCCATGTGAAAGGAAATCAGGTCGAACCCGATTTAAATCGACCCGGGTTCGACCCACTTACGGCGTCCATGTGAAAAGGGTATAATGTGTGTGTATGTTTGTGTGTGTGTGTGTGTGTGTGTGTGTGTATGTGTGTGTGTGTGTGTGTGTGTGTGTGTGTGTGTACACGTTTACATAGCAGGGTCAATGGGAAGTGCAATGATGCAATGAGGCTGGAGAAAGCTGGTGTGTGTGTGTGTGTGTGTGTGTGTGTGTGTGTGTGTGTGTGTTTTGTGTGTGTTTTGGTGTGTTTTGGTGCGTGTGTGTGTGTGTATGTGTTGTGTGTGTGTGTGTTTGTGAGTGTTTTGGTGTGTGTGTGTGTGTGTGTGTGTGTGTGTGTGTGTGTGTGTGTGTGTGTGTGTGTGTTGTGTGTGTTTTAGTGTGTTTTGGTGCGTGTGTGTGTGTGCATGTGTGTGTCTGTGCGTGTGTGCATGTGCGCGTGTGTGTGTTGTGTGTGTGTGTGTGTGTGTGTGTGTGTGTGTGTGTGTGTGTGTGTGTGTGTGTGTGTGTGTGTGCATGTGTGTATATGTAGTGTGTGTACAATCCCATTAAGAACCATACCAGGCTGCTCTCTGATTACTTGCCATACACTCTCACCTGTTAGATGCACTACATAAAGTTTCCCTCTGTGTTGAAATGTATACTCATCAGATTTATCCGTAGTAATGGAGCAACTCCATATCACTTGTATGCCCACTTGGGAAGGGTATACGTATACACATTTGGGGATCTGTATATCTCCATCAGGGCCACATACAATACGGCTATCAGACCACAAAGTATACGTAGTCTCCAGCTCATCAGGGAGGCCCACAAGGACAGCAATCTTGACACGTTTTCCTTTCTCTGTGGTCACATTGCCGTTCTGACCTAGTGGAATGAACCTGAGAGAGGTGGTGTCCCCTGCAAGGAATATTGAAGTCATGTCAATCCCAAGGGTACGGGAGTATCAAGACCCAGACACTCTACTAAATCCACACAGTTGGGGTAGAATTGGTTATCATGCATATTATATCTGATTCACAGATAGTTGATCATCTATTAGGTAGGCGGGGGTAATTTCGAACAGTCGTTAATTCCGAACATGTCGATTTTCTACCTAACCCGATTAATAATGAGTAGACCAAAGAATGCTGTGTCTCACCTGGTGTGTAAGGATTAAGAATATGAACTATAAAAGATAGTTTCTTGAAAATAATACGGTGAGAGACGAGCTGTTCGGAATTAGGCACTGTTCGAAAATACCCGCGCTTACCTTATATAGTATCCAGGGGTGGACATAACTGCATGGATATAGGCCTAGTTGATTTTGAGTTATACATGTACGTACACACGGGTCTTCAATATCCTGTCTTCAACTTCAACAGTACTAATTGAGCTAAGATGCCCAGTGCCATCAACGACGACGGTCCTGGTTACTCAAACACCCCAAATTCCCCCACTACCCGGCTGTTTCTCCACTTTAGAAGGCAAAACTCACTTGGTTCTATCAAAGCGGTCGTTTCTACATCAGATCCGCCCGACCCAGGCGTCCCGACACCCCTACACACCAACGTCAATGAGAAGTTGGGCTCTTCAACACCAGCTAGGTTGATGCCGAGTAAGAGTTGGTCGTTACCGTCGCTGCTGCTGCTACGATTCTCCAGACAGAATCTACCCCCAAGACCTTGGAAAAGTTGAATATCTTCTCCAGACATCAGCAATTGCCGCGACAATCGAGGGCTATCACTCTCGCACGATACGGTGTAGTAGAATGGGAATGCGTCTATCCCAACAAGTTGAAGGGCGTTGGACAATATATGGTTGGGATCTAAACAGATTTCTTTATCTGGTTCACCTGCTTGCATTCCAGCTATAGCAACTGTCGAAGGTGAAAGCATAACATTTGTGAAGCAGTAAAGAAACGCGAGACTCGCAACCTGGCCAACCTGCCACGAAGTTATCTGAAGGGCAAGAAATGATGCCGGTCTCCTCGAGGTTCAAGAGAGATCTCTCCTGGCAGTTACATAAGACACTTAACAAGAAACTACACATTATGATCCATGTCGAATCCGCCATCCTTCCAAACTAAAGACTAGGATTGAAGCAAAAATTCAGACACTTGGAACCAACAGGGGATCTACTCAGTAGATGAAGGATCGTCTAAAAATAAGTTTAGCTATGACGTCACTCGCTTCCTGCACAAAATGTCGGATCGTTGTGGCCTGGATGCTGCTCGCAGTCGACACGGAGACCATCTTAAGTTGTCCGAACTGTTATTAGCTGTGAGAAGGCTCTCTTCGAAGAAAGCAGTCGAAAGGGAAGTAAGTGCTTCTATTCAGTTGTTGCTGTGCTCCGCTTCCGGCTTTTGTACAGCGAGGTTTATATTGATTTTGTAGATAGATAGTTAGATAGATAGATACTGTATTACTTTATTTATCGCCTTCATTGTATGTAAGAAGTCGTTTATAGATTATGTACGTGGTACTCCCCTCATTTAAATTCATTGCTTCTCATGTGACGATGAATATTGATAGTGCAAGTTTTCATAATATGTACATCATTCTCCCTACTTCCATCCTCTTTATAAACACCTGATGAACAAAATGCAATGCAGGGAAATATAATATTTGAAAAGATACTTGGAAGTAGCTGTTTCAGTATGTAGAGGAGAATTGTGATGATGAAGAACTGAAGATCTGCTATATGTACATTTTGTGTGTGCAACTGTAATGACTGGGAGGCAACTGAGCTCCTCTTCCCCCCTCTGTCCCTGAGAGGTGCACACTCCTCTTGGTATCATCCTACTGGACCCCTGCTTCCAGAGCCCGTCCATTTCATCTGTTTGGAAGGTCAAACCCCTCTACTAGACTGACAATTAATTCATTTTTATTTAATTGACATTGTACAATATTCCATATTTCTTATCTTGTATGCCTACTTTTGAGTATGATTGATGAAGTTTCTACTTTTATTATAAATTCAATAAATTTGCATTGTAAGGTAAAAATATAGAGCTAAGCTTCAGGAATACAATATGTATATTTGTATTCCTTAGTATATGAATGTACGTACATATTAGCATATAATATTATATATATATAATATGATAATAAACACACATTTGTAATGTATACACACGCACACACACACACACCATTTGCATTCTCCAATGGACCTTTCTTTCTTTTATACATATTGTCCCTTGATTATAAGGTGATATTGGACAAATTACAAATCAACAATTTACAGGAGTCATTACATGGAGCACCACGCTAAGCACTCTCATTGGCAGAGCTACTACTTGCACTGTACAAATACATACGTAGCAACCACTACCACACCCTCTGTACATGTGCATAGTAACCATTACCACACCCGATGTACATGTGCATATACCGTTAACCCGTATACTATGTCCGCCCGTCACTATTAACACCACATTAACACCTACTCGTGCGAGTACTCGCACGAGTACACTGGTGTACACTCGGAATACTCTCGAGTTTTGATGTCATTACTTTCAATCAGTACTGTATAGCAACCAATACCACATCCACTGTACATATAACTTTTTTCGGCACTTTTGAAATTCGTCATTTTATTTCAAACAATACAAATTACGCTTTTAATATATGAACCACGAATATTAGGCCAAGGTGCATTTCACGAAATTTTGGACCCATGATTCCTGCTATACAGTGTATATCAGACTGGTTATTATACTAGAAGTCTGAATATGAAGGGTTAAAAAAGAATTTGACCTTTTTATGTGCAGCTTGCTTCTGATGTAACTGTAACTCACATATTTTTTCCATTCAACCAGCGGCAAAAGAGGACCCAGCCAACCACTGGAGTGGCAACAATGATAATTCCCACAACCCCTGCAGCCACTGCACTACCAACTATATAGTGTGTTGGTATGACGCTGTAACATATCTCGTCTGAAAGCAAAGAAGGAGATAACATACTGTACACGTAGTAGGCATTGGGGGACACAGTACACAATATCGTAGATCAGCGGGTAATGGGGAGGGGATTCACTGGTATTCTGATAACTGATAATTGGAGGTAGCTAACAATCTACGTATATTGGAGGTAGCTAACAATCTACGTATATCAATATTACCATTCCAAATAGTGCCCTGTAGTTTGGTTGTTGTCTATCACAACAATTCTTGACCAAATGTAGCAATATATACAGTATGTACAGACAGTATATTGCAATCATAGGACAACCCTTGCAGACTACTGGATGTGGAGGAGGCTGATAGTCACTAATAAAAATGACTTGAGTTACCACCTATCAAAGAAAGATCTATCCAGATACTTAAACCGTATCAATTTAATACTCTGATATCTGGCCCAACACCAATTTGAAAATCAAACCTATTACAACACTATTACACTGTAGAGTACAGTTATCTGTATACCTGCACTATACACACACACACACACACACACACACACACACACACACACACACACACACACACACACACATACACAAACACACACACACACACACACACAACACACACAACAAAACACACAACACGCACACACACACACACACACACACACACACACACACACACACACACACACACATACAACACACACAACAAAACACACAACACGCACACACACACACACACACACACACACACACACACACACACACACACAACACACACAACAAAACACACAACACGCACACACACACACACACACACACACACACACACACACACACACACACACACACCAAAATGCACACACACACACACACACACACACACACACACACACACACACACACCATAATACACACACACACACACACACACACACACCAAAACACACACACACTATACTTTTACATTACACAAACACACAAACTATGTACCTTGTGCATGGATTCCAACTTGATCACTCAGAAGTGCATCACTGAATCAAATCCCATCAAAATGTGTTATCACACATCTGTACTCCTCATCACTTGTGACATTGAGAATCCTTAATTGGAGGGTTCGGTTGTCAAAGGACACCATCGATGACACCACCATGCTTCTCTCCACTAAGTTGGCATCTTCAGAATTCCAACATCTCCCCTTGTAAGAATGTAGGTCGGTCACCAAAGGTCAAGAAAGTCATCGGACAATTGATGGTCACGTCATTACCATATTTGACAACAAAGGATGGGGGCGGAGCTTCTGATTTAGGCGGAGTCACTGGAAAACAACAGAAAACAATTCTACACACATGCATTTACAACGAAATGCAGACTTTGTTCAACACACAGAAATTGATTATATAATATTATCATAAATTCAGATATATACAAAATTATGACAATGGCAATGTTGTGTGAGAGTTAGGCTATTACAACAGCTATTACAGGCACTGTATGTACTGCATGCACTGTGTGTACTGTGTGTACTGTGTGTACTGTATGTACTGCATGCACTGTGTGTACTGTGTGTACTGTGTGTACTGTGTGTACTGTATGTACTGTATGTACTGTGTGTAGTGTATAGTGTGTGTAATGTGTGTGCTGTGTGTGCTGTGTGTGGTGTGTGTACTGTATGTACTGTGTGTACTGTATGTACTGCATGCACTGTGTGTACTGTGCCGTTCAGCCACCATTTTCTACCGTAGATTGGCAGCACAGTTGGCAGAGAAGAGAAATGAGCCATATCCAGTGACCATGGGTTGGCTCCGTTGCCACCTTTCCTTTTCTCTGGTTCGATCAGCAATTATGTGCATCAGGGGTACCCGATCCAAGACCAATTTCATTCCCAGAGTACCAGACTCTACTGATCTAGCCGTAGCTGAGCTACACACACCTATTTAAACTCTATCTTTTTTGATTATTCTAGTATTGTTGAATCACATACATCCTTTGATTTGGTTGTATTTATTGAGAGCCTCACACGGCACACACTTTAATTTTCGTACGATTGTTTTCTCACTATCACCTAATTTCAACGTCGATTCACTATGTGTACTATTGTTCTAATAATAAAATTATGACTGTGTGTACTGTATGTACTGTGTGTACTGTGTGTACTGTATGTACTGTATGTACTGTATGTACTGTGTGTACTGTATGTACTGTGTGTAGTGTATGTACATACATATACAAATACATTAAACTGTAGAGACACTCTTCCTTAATAGCCTATATATCATCGAAAAGATCTAGTCTCCCACTGTCGCCTTGTGACATTCAAGTCTACATACCAATCCACACTTACTAGCCCGCGTTCTTACCGAGGAGAATGATTTCGTTGCTTCTCTGAACAGTGCTACTGCACCCACACTCATACTGCCCTTGATCCTCCACTGTGAATGTGGGGAGGTAAGCGCGCTCCCACTTATCCTTGAAATCGCCCCAAAGAGAACACCGTTCTTGTAGAACAGTAGATCAGATAAGCTCTCAATGCCATCACTGTCCTTTATCTGACAGAGAAGGCCCAATACATGTTGCCGTCCCTCACCCAGGGACAGTCCCTTCCACGAGAAGGCTCTTTATGTGCCAACTCAAGCACGTCGTTACTGCCAAAGTTGCATTCCCCCCACTCATCACAGGACTGGTCCCAGTCAACAAGAAGAACACTACGACGACTGCCTGAAAGGTGAACAACTCCACTTGGCAATGCGTAGACACCATATTTTCGGGTGAAGGACGCACTTAACTTATCCTTTGGATCCTAGGCTACACGGTTTGTCGATGGTGGAGCGGATTGGAGGATGACCCATGAAGTCCTCGTGGCTGGCTACAGTGAGACACAGGGATATACCCAAGCGAAGAGATAACTGCTAATTATTAAGGAATGGCCATGCAGACATACAGATGGCCCTTGCAATTGTAACAGCTCCTATATTGAATTTGACATCTGTTATACTGCTCTAACTATTCAATAGAGCTGGATGAAATCATTGTACCCAGGTAGTATTTTTCAATAAAGCAAAGTAAACAATTATTACTGAGGTTGAGAATGTGGTTGAAAACAATTAAATTATTAATGATTGATTTGATGACATTATGAACCCAACCATTCAATGCACAGTGCTTTGAATCTGATGATATGTTTATTCACATGGTGTGATTATAATTTTGTCAGTGTGGGGAGATGTGTGTGGGGAGGGGAGTGGATGGGTGTGTGTGCTGTATATGGTCTGCATGTGCTATTCTCTACTTATTCATTGACTTCATGATCACATTCATCACATACTAGCATACTTTGAATTGAGTACTGTATACAGGTTAATATCTACAGCCCATTGCACAATTGCAAGAAATTCAAAACATTTTAAATTTTGAATACTTTCACCAGTATGTATCTTGTATATAGTTTCGAGTTGACCGATATGCTCAATCGCACTGAAATTCTTCAATGGCAGTTATTAGCAATAGCATCAATGAATGAACAATAATCAAAATCATGTGTATTAGTATTCAAATTAGTAACAGATCTATACTTCTAACAAATTAATATTATGTTGTACTAGCTGTATGAGTATAATATTCCAATGATAACGCAGATTACAAATTAAATCAAGAAAAAAATTCCAGTTACTGCATGAAGCTGTCTTGTAGTGTGTGTACGAAATCATGTCTTGTCGGCCTTGTTTCTTGTATAGGGGCAGGCGCACAAATAGTCCGATGGTCACCACATGGTGAACTACCGTCCACTTTACGTCTGAGGCATACAAAGCAGAATTCAGTGTTGCATACCTTGCATAACATATGTTTGCAGCCCTCCACATGTTCAATAATAACTCCGCATCCTACACAGGCACGCTTCGATGGAAATTTAACGTCTGGTAGATAGGGGCTGGATTTCATGGGTGCATTTTTAGCACAGTTATGAAACTGCCTGCAACACAGTCATCATTACCGCAATCGACTTTACTACTGCCATTATTCCAAGTTTGGAAACATTTGCAGCAGTAATCCTCTGTCTTCTTGCTCTTGTTACAGATCCCACATGATACTCTGTAGGTAGTTGTGTCCATGCAAGTGGAGAGACTGTCACATCCTGGGCAATCCCAGATGTCTGGATTCAGCTTGAAGGCATTTTTAGTCAAACCTTCATCGAATAGCTCCATTTCTTTCATGGTAGCATTTCCGTACTTTTTGACAATTGGAAGTGTCCATTCCGACCTGCACAGACATCAAATTTCTGTTTTATTGTTTGTGACTTCACTTCAAACATAAAACATCACGCATCCTGCACAAAATGGATGCCACAGGTACCCAACATAATACCCATGATGACAGTTTCAAATCAACACACTGTCATGTTCACATGTATTTGACAATGGGTATGTGTCGGTAGATACTGTGAATTACCTTGCGTGTAAACTGCATTTATTATAATTGATCCATTTCTATAATATTTTATGCTTTTGACATGTATGAAGCTAAGTTTATCCAATCAGTTCGTTGACGACGTTAATTGTACCTTTGAAATGATTACAATAGTACACACTTAATCCAATGCAAAATAATAAAAAACATGTATAACCTGGTCTGTAGATAATAAAAGAATAACATCATGTATAGGCTTCATCATGTAATTAATTGTAATCATAGTGATGGTTAGCAAATATTGTTAATGTAATATTATTTGTTATTGCGACAAGACACACGTGTATGCATGACTGACACTGTCATTTTGCCTTGCGAACAGGGATGCGTTGTTGCACAGGTGCTGGGGTGCACGGTGTACTATAATTCCTGCACATCCAGAAACCATCAATTTTTCTCCGGAGACAAACAAAACAAAAGTCTGTCTTGCAAAGCCTGCATGTCATGTGTTTGCAATGTCCCACTAACTCAATGATAACTCCACATTCAACACAGGCCCGTTTTGAAGGTGTTTTGATGTCACCAGGCAAATACTGTGGGCTAACAAGTGGAGCTTGTTGCAGAATGGCGGTAACGTTGCCTGCATTACAGTTATCGTTGCCGCATATAGTATCGCTACCTTTCTTCTTCCACTCTTGGAGGCAATGACAGCAGTAGGTGGACGTCTTGCCCATATTGCTGCAAATTCTGCAAAACACTACATTCTTTGAAGTATCTTTTCTGCAGCAGTAGTTATCACAGCCCGGACACTCCCAAACACTTGTGTCATTACGAATTGCATTCTCTGACAGTCCTTCCTGGAGTAGGGTTATCTCGCGTTCTCTGGCATTCCCATATCGTTGTATTTCTTTCAGGGACCACTCGGCATTGCACAAAGGACAATGGAATTCCACTTTTCCATTGTAGCTAACCTCACTCCAAGCATAGCTCATCAAACACCCCGGGCAGATTGGGTGTCCACATGGCATTTTCACTGATTTGTCCGACATGTAGCAAACTAGACATACCTCTGTATGTCGAGGGACTCCCACTTTCACAGAACGCTCCAATTCATTAAATGGCCATGGTTCCATCCCTCCAGGTAGTCGAAGGACCATGTACATGGTGGCTCCTTTGTCCAGACCAATGCTTTCAGTGTAGCTTGAAAGTGTTTTCTTCTCTTCGAGCTCCTTTCCAGCAAAAATTAGCCTTTGCTGGTCAGCTGGAACTCCAGATCTGTCTTGTACGATAACTTTAAATTCCTTCACAGTCATTTTCTACAGAAGGTGTTCAAAATGATAGTAGTACACTGGCAATCCAAAGATTTCCATTCATTTAGTACTAGTTGCAGTGCATTTAGTAAGTACCACAGTTAGTACATACTGGTATACCTACTGCCTGTACATACTGTTGTAGTGGATATGAGTTTGATTATTTACAAATTTCATGAAATTTTCTGCTATTATGACCTTGAATTTTCACATTGAATGGCACAAGTTGGCACACACTGGACAACTTAAGCTAAATCTCGTGCATGCAATTGTAAAACAGCAGAACAGACCAAATAGCTTTCCAGTCTGAGTGATGTATACAAGTACTGTACTAGTTTGAAAACATTTTACACTTACCATGCTAAGTGATATGTACAGGTACAGTACTAGTTTGAAAGCACTTTGCATTGAGTGAAAATTTTGAATTAAAGTTCAAAACAATACTCTGTGATGCTTCCTACCTGTACTCTAGCTTCCTCCACAACAATGGTGTGAGTCTTGCCATCGTGTCTCTTGACAAACAAGTTCCATTTACCAGACATGCTGTGCTCTCCTGTTTTTGTTATACCTGTGGAAACACCTCTCTTCCGCCCTTTTAAGAACATTCAGGTTCTATTTTAAGATGTAAGCATGATGTAACTTTTATCACTAGCTGTTGCTGTAGCAATCAAGTCTATAGGGTTCAATGAGAAGGTATGTTTACATAGTAATGTACTAAATATAACCAAATTACGTATTTGGTACTCCCCTCATTTAAATTCATTGCTTCTCATCTTGTGACCATGAACAATGTAAACATTGTCAGGTTAACTTTGCCCAGTATACTTAAACTTTATCAATTTAATACTCTGATATCTGGCCCAACACCAATTTGAAAATCAAACCTGTTACAACACTATTACACTGTAGAGTATAGTAATCTGTATACCTGCACTACACACACACACACACACACACACACACACACACACACACACACACACACACACACACACAACACACACACACACACACACACAACACACGCAAAAAAAAAACACAACACACACACGCGCACACACACACACACAAACACACACACCAAAATACACACACACACACACACACACACCATAATACACACACACACACACACACACACACACACACACACCAAAATACACACACACACACACACACACACACTATACTTTTACATTACACAAACACACAAACTATTTACCTTGTGCATGGATTCCAACTGGATCACTCAGAAGTGCATCACTGAAGCAAATCCCATCAAAATGTGTTGGTGGAGCGGAGGATGACTCACGAAGTCCTTGTGGCTGGCTACAGCAAGACACAGGTATATACCCGAACGAAGAGATAACTGCTAATTAAGGAATGGCCCATAGATCAGAATTACCATGTGAACTACATCTATTACTAATGTCCATGTTTTTGATATGCATTGTCACGTTTGCATATAGAGGTATCATTTACATGTACATCATTCCCCTACTTCCACCTACCCTATGAACACATGAGGAATGGAAAGAAATGTAAATATTTGAAGAGAAACTTGGAAGTAACTATTCCAGTATGCAGAGGATATTATGGGCGTGATAGATGAAGACCTGAATATATACTACATGTGCATTGACAATTGTGTGTGCTATTGAGTGTGATCAATGAAGTATCCATTTTAATAATTATTTTTTTCTCCACAGACCATGGCATTGCATAGATAGTATAGTAGACTAAGTGTAGTAGTATCTCTCTTACTATACTAACTATGTACTGACAGACAGACAGATGGCCCTTGCAAATGTAACAGCTCCTATATTGAATTTGACATCTGCTACTGCTCTAACTATTCAATAGAGCTGGATGAAATCATTGTACCCAGTTGATATTTTTTCAATAAAGCAAACAATTTTTACTGAGGTTGTGAGTGTGGTTGAATGATTGATTTGATGACATCATGAACCCAACCATTCAATGCACAGTGCCTCGAATCTGATGCTATGTTTATTCACATGGTGTGATTATATTATGTAAACCATTTAAACATGATGAAAGATGTAGGGATAACAAGCAAAAAAAGGGAAAGAACAAGGTAGGGATGAACAGAATGAGAAGACTGTCGGAATATAACCATCCCTATATCAACAGCTGCAGACAGAATACTGTGTATTGCACAAGCAATAACTGCTGTTGATATAGGGATGGGTATATTTTTTATCTTACATCTTTTATCATTTTTAAATGTTTTTATTATGCTTGTTTGTAGCTATCCTTTTTTGCCTCAAGTATGTGATGTAAAATGTGTATAATTTTAAAATTTTAAACAAATCGCCAACTCGGGGATTCGAACCAACCAATCTCTGTATAAAACCGGTCATCTGCTCACTGAGCCGTCGTGACTGAGCGTTATGAAGTAAGCGATTATTTTTAATTGAACAAAATGGCGTATTACTACGAGGTGGTCGCCGTATAGTGTTGGAAATGCCACAGTCGTCATATATAATACAATGGTAACAAAAGTAGGAAAGGGCACTCCGCGCTACAAAATTAAGATCGCTCGTGTTAAAATTAGCCGCTCCATAGCTCGAGCAGATACTTCGGTAGCTTTGTCTAAAAATATTGTGAGAAAAAGAAGTCCGAAATTTTGACCTTTAATTTTTTTGACCTTTCGCCGATTCGCCACTTCAACTATGTTCTTTTCACTTGTTAGTAGTTTTATTACTTCTCAAATCAGCCGAAAATGACTCCTTGGTGTTCGCTTGGGCTTAATGCCTTTCCATAGGCGATATTTTGTGAAACTGTAATGTATGGGAGGTATAGGGACGCCATTTTGTTTTCGCGCCATCCCTACATATAGAGTGCTATCGCACTATATGATATGTGCGTGTCTCTGCACATGTATTTGTTAGTGTGTGGGGGATGTGTGTGGGTGTGGGTGTGGGTGTGGGTGTGGGTGTGCTGTACATGGTCTACATGTGTTATTCTCTATTTATTCGTTGACTTCATGATCACATTCATCACATGCATACTTGCATACTTTGAATTGAGTACTGTACTCAGGTTAATATCTACAGCTCATTGCACAATTGCAAGAAATTCAAAACATTTGAAATTTTGAATACATTCACTGGTATGTATCTTGTAGTTGCATGTTGCTCAGGTAATGCCCTCTACGAAATAATGGCCAAAATAATATATATATATATATATATAAATCACATCAAAGTCATGACATAATATACTATTAGATTAAAGGGAACTTTACCCATTTGACTAATCATGTGAAGTACCTGTTTTGCTCATTCTAATGATATTCTTTTATTTGACAGCTTATTTAGTTGATTGATTCCCATGACCTCTACTTGTATTAACACCTAGGGCTCTTACACAATGTATTAACTGGGTAGGTAGCTTGGCTGGTATCTTATTTACTCATGTCTTGAATGTTTGACATCATCATGGGATAATATATAATTACTGACCTGTGTAATGAGTACTCATATGGGTTATTTTTCATTAATTGATTACAGCAGGTTTTAGCATGTTCCACACTAGTAATAGATTGGCACACCTCATGAATTTTGCCTTCTTAGAGTAGTATGGTTAATATGTACATGGTGGGTGGTAGAATATGTAGATACAATGCTGAGCCAACCTCCATAGTACAGCAATCAGGTTCGATTGTGAGTTGCACAATTCCTTCCACCACATAGTTTTCCTGAAGGTAATTAAAATGATGAACAGTGCAGGTCATGACCACATATTATAGTACTCTAGCCTGCTGTGTATAAATAAGGTCAAAGGTTCTACGTAGTTGCAAAGGGGAATTTATAATTACATCATATCCATACAATATTACCAGCGCTGTAGGCGTCCTATTATCAATACACTATTCATCCCTGTTTGAAGCCGGTATGGAAATGAGTGAAACGGAGCACATTAATTTGAGTCCCTTGTTCTCATGGAGATGGAGAGAATAGGACGGTGAATCAGACCATGCCCAGCTGATGACAAAGGGTAAGGTTGGTTGTAGATCATATGCGCTTATTTCACCTATTTTCATATAGTTCGTATAGGCGTATGACTTGATCTGCTTTCCAATAATTATTTATTTTATAAACTGCTTCAAGGTAACCAGATAAGAGAATGGACAGCATGAATAATAATAGTAATATGCATGAAAAGTGGCCAATTGTTCTCATTGACAAACTGTTATAGTAAGAGAGGTGGTATACAGTAACAGAATGAGATACTGAAAGTAATACTAATGGATGTTACAATGTTCACAGATAATATGCAACAGACAAAACTGCGCATGTGCAGAGTGTTTGTATACTATGATATACGTATGTAGTTAATCATACATTGTTTATTCATAGCTACTTTTATTACAAACTGCTTAGTGAAACTGAAGTCTCCTCCTGCCGACTGCATGGTATTTCGAATGTTACCGTCTCCTTGATGGTATATCCTGTTGTATTGGAGCTAGTGCACAAACTGTATTGTGATTACCACATGGTGAGCTACCATCAACTTTACGTTTGAGGCACACAAAGCAAAATACAGTGCGGCATAGTGTGCACATCATGTGTTTACAGCCGCCAATGTGTTCGATGACAAGTCCGCATTCCACACAGGCACGCTTTGATGGGAATTTGACACCTGGTAGATAGGAGCTGGAAACCATTGGTGCATTGTTGAGAAGTGATTTAAAGCTACCAGCGAAGCAGTCATCATGCCCGCAATCAACTTTGCTATTGCCATTTTTCCAGGTTCGAAGACACTTGCAGCAGTAATCCTCTGTCTTCTTGATCTTGTTACAGATCCCACAGAAAACTCTGTAGATAGTTGTGTCCATACGAGTGCAGAAGTTGTTACATCCTGGGCATTCCCAGATGTCTGGATTCAGCTTGAAAGCATTTTTGGTCAAACCTTCCTCGAGTAGTTCCATTTCCTTTCGGGTAGCATTTCCGTACTTTTTGACAATTGGAAGTGTCCACAGCGTCTTGCACATGAAGCATTGAATTTCTGCCTTATTGTTTGTGACTTCGCTCCAAGCATAATACATCAGGCAGCCTGCACAAACCGGATGACCACAGGGCATTTTTGCAACTGGCGAAGTACCTCCACAAACAGCATAAATGGTACAGTTTTCTTTTGA
>OZ026559.1:3898173-3948173 GCA_964020155.1 Chondrilla cf. caribensis
ATCTTTAAATTAATTCTTGTCCTGAAATTGATGACCTGTTGTGTGAACTATTACATGCACATAAAGCATAGGCACCACAGTTCTATATCACATCATATACACATAATCATTCATTATTATTACTGTGAGTGGGTCATGTGCACACTTGTGCAATATACTGGAAGACAGTCACAAAACATCGAGGTTTTTCATCACATCCATCCATACAACATACTGTACATGTAATGATGGTTATGGGTGGTTGAAAAAATAAAAAATAAAAAAAGGGTCACCCACTCGGGGTCGAACAAACCCATGGTCGGCTTTATAGGGACTTTCCACAGATACTGTGTACTTGGTCATTCCGCGAATGCAGAAGACACTATTCTAGCTGGGAGGTCAGTCGCGAGTCCCAAAGCTCCCCCCTACGGTTCTTTGTAGAGAGTATAGCAACTGACCACCAGGAAGCGAGCTCTTTTTTTTTTTCATGGAAAAAATCCGTCCTTTGGAGGATTCGAACCCGCGACCTGGAGCCTAGAGTCGTGTCACCTGACCAACCGGCTACCCAACCGGCTACCGTGACCTATCTATTTTATTATTAGTATCTGCGCTATTTATAGTTGCCCTAGGTGTACAATTTGATAAAAAATGATAAAAGTGGAGTCGCAGAAGCCTTCCCCAGCACTCAAAGTACTTGGACGTCTACTTTAGGTTTGGAAAAACCTTCGCTGGAGATATAAAGTTCGGCGAAGCCGTTTCGCTTGAATTCTAGCCGAATTTCTAATTCTCAGCCTTTTGAAATCGGCCATCTTTTTGCGCAATATAAAATATAATATAAATTCACTGTTTCAGTTACGTGTGAGAACAAATGGAAATAAACCTGGAGAAGAAGAAATCCTTCGGAAAATGCAGTCTTCGGAATCCGATATGTCAGCCCACTTACAGAAGAACTTTAATCCTAATAAACACATGGGGCCCAGTCCTTCCAACGACACGCCTCTGATATACGCTGTCAGGTTCGAGCACAAACTTTTCCTGAACGAATGCCTTCGATTTGGCGGTGACCCTTTCGTAACTAACGCCAATGGTCGAACAGCCTTTCATGTAGCTTGTGCTTCTTCTCGTTCGAGTCAGAGAACAGACAAAAAGAGAAAGGAACTCCTCCAAATGCTCTTAGACCAGCCCGTGAAGAAAGAATATCAACTACCGTGGTGGTGTGTGTGTGTGTGTGTGTGTGTGTGTGTGTGTGTGTGTGTGTGTGTGTGTGTGTGTGTGTGTGCATGTGCGTGTGTGTGATTAAAGAGAGAGTGTGTGTGTGTGTGCTTATTTGTGTGTGTTACATTGCCACTCTACACTTCCAGTATCATACATTCACGATTGTAGAGTTGGACCATCCAAATGGTAAACGTGTGTTTGACCGTCAAGCAAGTAGAGTGGCCCGTGTAGCCAGAGGTTCTGGTACCAGCATAAGAGAAGTGGAGGAGCTGATCAAACAGTATGGGAAGTTTGCCGAGTTAGTGAAGAAGATGGGAGGAATGAAGGGACTGTTCAAATGTGTGTGTGTGTGTGTTGTGTGTGTGTGTGTGTGTGTGCATGCGTGCATACATGCATGCATATGCGTGCATGCGTGCGTGTGTGCGTGCGTGTGTGTGTGTGTGTGTGTGTGTGTGTGTGTTTGTGTGTGTGTACAGTATTGAAATTTAATCCCAGTTAAAACATTATATTGAAAGCACCAATGGTGCCAATGCCTCGGTTCACAGTTTATCCAGTAGTAGACCACAGCTATAATGCACATACAGATAATATTATATTCATTTTAGAGTTTACAGGGGCCAGGGTCCGCTTGTACTAGCTGTATCAGCGAAGCATTCCTCAATGAAA
This sequence comes from Chondrilla cf. caribensis, assembly GCA_964020155.1. Taxonomy (NCBI): domain Eukaryota; kingdom Metazoa; phylum Porifera; class Demospongiae; order Chondrillida; family Chondrillidae; genus Chondrilla; species Chondrilla cf. caribensis. The sequence continues at coordinate 3,900,034 of OZ026559.1, forward strand.
AATCGACGAGATTCTCATATTACCCTAAGAAACAGAGCCTGGTACGCATAAAAAATGAAGAGCTGCCCAATATTCCGTACGAGCACACTAGATGACAGTAAAATAGAACGTGGTATAGTTTCCAGACCGTAGTACACAGGTTGGTCATGATCAGCAAAGCGTGTGGTTATTACGGCGTTCACAAAATGGAAGACTGATTTCAGCTGTTTACCAGCGACACTAGGTATCAAAATGATCGCGAAGAGCAAGCGTAGTGGGAAATCAAAGCAAAGTGCTCATCTCTCAGACACAGCTGAAGTCGTTTTCCTTTGAAGTTTAAATTTCCGCAATTTCCCTAATCTACCTAGGGTCTACGTATTATGCTCACAGAGTACTTCCGAAAGCTACTTCCGTTTTCTCAAGATGTACTAAGCAATATGGCGTAACGGACGGAAGACATTCAGTTTTACGAGGTTAGCAAAACTTAGTATATATCTCGGGAACGAAGCTTCATTTTCCAAATCCAAGAAAACATGGCAAGAAGACTATGAAGCCTCTTAGTTACACTTTCATTTTAACCATTGAACAGGCACATAGCAGTAATACACGGACAGACAGATGGACACACACACACAAACCATAGACCCTTAATAAACAGTCCTACCGTAAGCCGCTGTGTGCATGTGTGCATGGGAACAATGTAGTAGAAAACTATTTATTATGTGAGCTCTGTACATGTGTATTTTGAAGTTTGGTCAATTTGTCAAGTTTCACAATAAATCATAATATTCCAGAAAGATATGTAGTTATCATATCAACATAAGATTTGACATTGCAATTAATTGCAGTGTTTTAGTCATATGAGATGTCTGGTGTGAGCTGATGACAGTTGTACAAAATGCAATTTATTGTTATTATAATATATATGACTTGATAGTGATGCCATTTTTATAAATAAGGATTCCTAACTGTGTGGTATATACAATGTAGTACTAGTCTTTTGCTAAATATGTAACCTTCCAGTAATTCAAAGCCTCACAACTGAAAGATTACATTTCCACCTTGGTGAACCATCCAGTAATGGTGATAATTGAAATTACAGTTTGTGATTTTTGTGGTTTCACCCAGCACTATTGTAAAGTACAGCTAAGCTTGCTCATGCACACACACACACACACACACACACACACACACACACACACACATACACATGACTGTGAACTATAATTGCATGTCTCCTCTCTCCCTCTTCATAACTCGAAGTGGAGTGCTCCTGCTTAGGTTCTAGTTGTAGAGCAGTGCTTGCTAGCATTGCATGACTATAATATTATAACACTTAACGTAGGTACTACGTACATTCGTATAGGTATGATGCAGCTCAAATTCGCGTTCATAAAATTTGAAACGGGTTTGGAAACAAGTAACGCTTTATCAGCTTCGGGTGATCGACTCCTACGTATTCGACCGGAGCACGTTGATTTGGGTCCCTTGTTCTCATGGAGACGGAGAGAATAGGCGGCTGAGAACAGTGAAGATGTTGAAGCTCTTACGCTGTATAAGACCCGCTGACGACGAAGAAGAAGGTTAGTTGTAGAACATATGAGGATACTACATATCATGTCTACGTGCGTGTGTATGTTCGTAAACATAGTATTGTCTGAAGCTTTTAATACTCTCCGTGGAGTATTGTACCTCTGGTAGCAGTGATAAGTAATGTTTAGTGCTGTATTTGTGTGTGTTTGTACTTACATAACTTAACCGTCGTTTAACAGTCAATGCGTGTTCCTTATCAACGGCATGATATGAAGGAGACGTTCTTCGTTTCGCTCCTTATTGATGACTGAAGCTAGCATCATTGATGACTGATTCGTGATGTTAAAGGTTAGGCAGTGACTGAGGTAACTCGGAATACTTCACTCAGTCACTTGTAACAGGTCTTGAAACTTCGTTGAACCTCTTAAACTGAAGACTAGATTGTAGAGTCGTGAATGTACCACTACATATGTTTACATGTAAATTTGTAGCATTACAATAAAATGTATGTACATGTGTATCCATTTGTGTACATTTTTATGTATAAGTCTGTACATACTTTCGTATGTGTGTATGCAAGTACGTACATGATATGTATGTATATAATGTATATACATACGTATGTATGTGCGTGTGTGTGTGTGTGTGTGTGTGTGTGTGTGTGTGTGTGTGTGTGTGTGTGTGTGTGTGTGTGTGTGTGTGCGTGTACTGTGTGTGTGTGTGTGTGTGTGTGTGTGTGTGTGTGTGTGTGTGTGTGTTCAAGATTGTTCAGGGAGGATGTTCAAAATGGGACGGAAATGGCTGTGGGAAACGTTGTCGAGACACGTCAAATAAATTTATTGTTGAATCAATGGTTGAGAATTCCCCATCATGGGCTAATGCACTGCCCTACAATATCGTATGGATATAGCATGTGTAACATGTATATACATATAATGTATGTGTACGTATTATATGTACGTATGTAAATTATACACATATTAATATTTATATCTAATATGTGTATTTGTGGTATGCAGGTATGTATGTACATACATACTGTGTGTGTGCCTCCACTAGTACAAAAATATTATATGGTATGTATGTACTCTGTGCATATGCAATGCTCTTGTATGGATTCTGATGCCACACAAGTGTTTTGTGTACACACATGTACTTGAAGATTATGTCCACTATTTGAACATGTGTTGTTGGGATTGGCAATATTGTATGACTTGGTATGTAGAACATTCACACATGTGCGCACACACGTACTCACGCACGCACGCACACACACACACACACACACACACACACACCACACCACACACACACACACACACCACACCACACCACACACACACACACACACACACACACACACACACACACACACAAACACAATGGAATGTTGAATGTGCATAAACCCAATTGATCGCATTCATTAATCATGGTTTATTTTCTTTGTTTGTTCATTACCACTTATTGCTGATGAATGCACAATTGATTGGTCGAGCAGTTACAAGGAACAGGTTAGTCGAGCTCTGCTTATGTGTTTGTGTACATGTTTGTAAATATTCCTGTTTGTATGCATGTACATATGCATGCATGAGATCACATGCACTCTGTAGTTTTTCCTAATTTTGTGTTTGGTGCTTATGTGAATACTTACAAGTGTATATACACTCGCATGTATTCTTTGATGAATACCTACAAGTGTAATTGCACAATCAAGTCCATCTTAATACATATGAATGTGTATGTTATGAATGAGGATGAAAAGTGCTGACACTGCAATTCGAACACACTGCCCATTGTCAAGGCATCTCTATTTTGTTTCTATTGACCTTTCAATGGACCTTTCCAAGGAGGTGATGTTTTTTTCCCACACCCAAAGCCTGTCCCCCTACCTGATAGTCAACACTGGGTGTGCTACAACAGTGCTTAGGTGACAATTGATTGCTGAGAGTGAAGCCTGACATAATCAATTAACACTTCATATTACTGTAGGCCACATTGGGGGACCTAGTCAGGTCACAGATGTGATCACACACTCATCTACTCAGCATGACACATAGAATGGATATACAGTAATATACAGTGCCAGTCAAAGCAACAGAAAGATTGTTCCGAATTGTTAAATGCCATTCACGGTAACAATTATAGATGTAGTGTCATCCTTCTAGCAGAATGTCATTTTTGCATCAGGTGACAATCGTTCTGTTTCTCATGTCTGGCACTGTATATTATGTACATATGTGCATATGTTTGGGCATACGTACTTTGCATATGTTCATTTCTGTTCTTCATCTGTTTTTTTTCTTTTTGTAGGAAATGTGAGCCAACCTATTTGAATATGAGTTGTGTGTGTGTGTGTGTGTGTGTGTGTGTGCAGTGCTGAAAATAGCAGTCGGTCATCGGTCATTTTCCGTGCAAATATTCGTTGGTGCGGACATTCCAGCTAACGGTCGGCCATCTTGTCCGAACAAAATGGCTGATCGCTAACACACGTTTTGAGAACCGTCGCTAGTTAACAACAAAGAGACAATCGAACAAAGTGTGAAACGTTTCAGTGGACAGTATTAGGATGAAGAGAGGTGCTTCTCAAGTGTCTGAGGACGAATCTGCGCGTAAGCGAGCTGCTACTTACGAAAACCTTCAAGAAGTGGCGCACGGACTAGGATCGCGAGCATCACACCGTATCGTGGCTCGACTGCGACACAATTTCAGACGGTGGGAAGAGGATACTTAAGCGCTTGAAGTGCTCAGTCTGCAACAAGTTTAAGGCAAACATCATGGGTCGACGCAATTTCAGCGATCGATGGATCGGCGGTGCGGATTCAGTTCGTACGAGCAACGCTCAGTCAGATCAGCACACACAAGCCATGCTGCTGCTTAAGAAAGAGCAAAGAGCTGCAGGCCTAGGAGTCGCCTATGGTTGAACCCACACGATTATGATGACCCTATTGTGTTGTAGTAACCATTGCTTTGTTTTAGTTTTCCTGTATTGCTGTCTTTTATGTTTACTTGACACTATTTTATGATCAGTGATATTAAAGATGTGTCCACAGTTGTCGAAAAAAAAACGTCCGACCATATTATTCAAGCGTCCGACCAAAACTGATTTTGGTTGGACATGTGTCCTAACATAGACAAATAGTTATTTTCAGCACTGGTGTGTGTGTGTGTGTGTGTGTGTGTGTATGTGTGATATACATTTTAATATATGTACATAATAAACATTTGTGTGTATACAAAAATGCATAAATGTATTATGTGTATATATACAAGGATGCATCAATTATCTACCATTCTGCAATATCCCCTCAATGTTATGTTTCTATTTGTAGTTTCACGAAATTCCACGGTAGCTTATGTGGAGCTGATTCGTCACCCAGAGGAGCCATTGGGTCTGGTCATTGCAGGTGTGTGTATACATATCATGCAAGCCTCACTCGATCCCTCAATGACCTCACTCTGGTGTAATCGAATACACTTGTGAGATGTGGCAATGTTCAGGGTGTGGTCATGTATGCATGTATTGGATAGTCATTATTGAATACACTATGCATGCATATTAATCTATGCTGTCAGTCCATCCTAATGTGTGTGTGTGTGTGTGTGTTTGTGTGTGTGTGTGTGTGTGAGTGTGTGTGTGTGTGTGTGTGTGTGTGTGTGTGTGTTGTGTGTGTGTGTGTGTGTTTGTGTGTGTGTGTGTGTGTGTGTGTGTGTGTGTGTGTGTGTGTGTGTTGTGTGTGTGTGCATGTGTGTGTTATTTTGTCTTCATCGTCATGGCCACCCTTAGGAGGTGCTGACCGAGACTGTCCAATCTACATCGAGGTGTTGCGACCAGGAGGCGTGGCTGAGAAGACAGAAGCCTTACAAGAAGGCGATCGTATACTGGCCATCAACGGCACACCCACTGACCACCTCACTCATCAGGAAGCAGCTTCTCTGCTACAGAATGCCGGAACCGTCATCAACCTGGAGATAGCCTTCGATGGACCAGGAAATGGTGTGTATACATGTGTAGAAGGTGTGGGTGTGTTGCTGAAGGTCTGGGCGTGTTGCTGTAGGTGTGGGCATGTCACTGTAAGTGTGTGTGTATTGCTGTAGGTGTACATGCACACACACACACACACACACACACACACGCACACACACACACACACACGCACACACACACACACACACACACACACACACACACACACACCACTAGTGAGTTACATCTTGTGTACTCTTAGGAGCACCTGTTGAAGGTCTGACTTCAAAGACAGTCCTCATCTGTCTCCAGAAGGAAGGTAGCAATAGTTTTGGGTTCACTGTGAGAGGAGGACGCACAGAACACAGACCGGTCACCGTCGCCCACATCAGACAAGGGTCTCACATCTATCAGTGAGTGCTTGTATGGGATCCTTGTACTGAGTGCTTGTATGGGGTCCTTGTACTGAGTGCTTGTATAGGGTCCTTGTACTGAGTGTTTGTATAGGGTCCTTGTACTGAGTGTTTGTATTGGGCCATTGTACTGAGTGCTTGTATAGTGTCTTGTACTGAGTGCTTGTATTGGGACTTGTACTAAGTGCTTGTATGAGGTCCTTGTACTGAGTGCTTCTATGGGGTCCTTGTACTAAGTGCTTGTATGAGGTCCTTGTACTGAGTGCTTCTATGGGGTCCTTGTACTGAGTGCTAGTACAGGGTCATTGTATTGAGTGCTTGTGTAGGATCCTTGTACTAAGTGCTTGTATGGGGTCCTTGTACTGAGTGCTAGTATGAGGTCCTTGTACTGAGTGCTAGTACAGGGTCATTGTACTATTATACGTATACGTACGTACATATGTATCTTAAGTACTGAATATTATGTAAATCTGGTGGTATACGTGTCATCTTATGAATTTTCTCTTCTGTATCTGAAGGCAGGGGACGCTGAAGGTCGGGGATCGCATTATGAAGATCAACGGGATGGACGTGAGGAAGGCCACACATGCTGAGGCCCTGGCTCTGCTGAGGAACTGCGACAACCAATTGACACTGGAGATTGAGTTCGACGTTACAATACATGGTGTGTGTGTGTGTGTGTGTGTGTGTGTGTGTGTGTGTGTGTGTGTGTGTGTGTGTGTGTTGTGTGTGTGTGTGTGTGTGTGTGTGTGTGTGTGTGTGTGTGTGTGTGTACATGGGTATACCATATTGCAATTAAGGTAATTCATCACTAAACAGTACATATTTATGTATTTGTGTGTGCATGTGTACGTATGTACATGCGTATATACATACGTACATAACATTTTGTGTGTGTGTGTATTGTACATGTGTGCTCTATGTACTGTACACGGTCCACATGCGGTTCTCCTCTGTGCATGAGTGCTGTGTTCATCAGAAATGCCTGTTCGTTTGTTCAGTCAGGTAACTCTCCTCTCTCGCGTGCTCTCTCTCTCTCTCAGACGGTCTAGCAACTGCAAATGGACCACTGTTAGTGGAGATGATGAAGCCAACTGAAGTCCCTCTCGGAATCACTCTATCAGGTCAGTATCCATATACGCTCAGACGTCCCCACCTGTACATGTAGGAATACCAGGACTGTGCAACAATCACGATAATGTGATTATCATTCCATCACGATAATGATAAGAGAGGTACATATTACTCCCCTATTCCACCTGTGTTCACACCTCATCACTTCCAGAAAATATGAATTTGCTAGTGTTTCCAACTCAAACGCTTCACTGGATTGATTAACGCATGGCTCAGCAAATATCTTTATTAGTTTAAGAGGTTATTTCATCTACTTTTGAACTCGTCTTCTCAGACGTAGTGTGCCGTTTCAAATTTTAATCGTTACAGGGACCTCGAAATAGCAGTATTGTGTAATAACGTGATAATTATGATGATGATGATGATGATGATCATGATGATGATGATGGTGATCATAATGATGATGATGATGATGATGATGATGATGATGATGGTGATCATGATGATGATGATGATGATGATGGTGGTGGTGATGATGGTGGTGGTGATCATGATGATGATGATGGTGGTACATGATCATGATGATGATGATGATCATAATGATGATGATAATGATGATGATGATGATGATGATGATGGTGATCATGATGATGGTGATGTCCATTATCCTGATATGGGTTTCACCATTACTGTACAGGTCTAATATGTGCTTATACGTACGTATATAAAGCACTAAGTAAGCATACACCTAGGCACAACAGCATGACAAAACAGCCTCTGGCATTAAATCTTTGCGTGGTAACACGGAGTCTTTGGCTTCAATAATGATAGGATTTGCAGTCTGCAGACCTGGTCTTGATATGTATATACGTATGTATACGTATATTTTGTATCTTGTATGTATGTACTCACACAGGAAATTTCTCCCTGTACCCATGTACACAGTGTGTCTTGTTTGTAAACAACTTTTGTATTGTTTTGTTTGTTGGCCCAACCTCCAAGTGTGGTATATCTCACCCTATTGTTGCTAGGTGCCTGTCGTCCCGGAGATCCTATCTGGATCTCAGCTATCAGAGATGCTGGCATTGCTGACAGGTAGGACACACAATTACCCCCCTCTCACACACATGCACACACACACACACACATACCCACACACACACACACACATGCACACACACACACACACACACACATGCACACACACACACACGCACACACACACACACACACACACACACACACACACACACACACACACACATGCTCACACACACACACACACACACACACACACACACACACACACACACACACACACACACACACAATGTATAAATTACCCTCTATGTAGGAGTGGAGCTTTACATGTAGGAGACAGGGTGCTCTCCATCAATGGTGTCAGTTTGGAAAACTCCTCAGTACATGGTGCTATACAGCTTCTGCTACAAGACAATATTGTGGTTGCTATGGAGATTGTACCTCATCATCTTTTTAGTGTGAGACCAGGATTTGATGGAGAAGGTGTGTGTGTGTGTGTGTGTGTGTGTGTGTGTGTGTGTGTGTGTGTGTGTGTGTGTGTGTGCGTTTGCGTGTGTGTGTGTGTGTGTGTGTGTGTGTGTGTGTGTGTGTGTGTGTGTGTGCTGTGTGTATGTGTACGTGTGTGTGTGTGTGTGTGTGTGTGTGTGTGTGCGTGCGTGTGTGTGTGTGTGTGTGTGTGTGTGTGTGTGTGTGTGTGTGTATGTGTACGTGTGTGTGTGTATTAATTATTGTGTGTGTTAGTCATGTCATGTGACTATCATGTGACATTGCATGTTTACATCATTGTGCATATGTAGCTTTCTGTGACTACAACACTGTGAGATGGCAGCACAGTCTCACTTCCAGTCCAATTCAGAGTGTGAACCGGAATGCGTCTCCACTATCACTAGGTATGTACATAAGTATGCACTTTGTATAATCTCACAGTATGCATCATTATACAGGATACATTGCAATAATATCAATACTATAATATATACATTAATAATATGTGTATGTGTATATATGTGTGTATTTGTATGTAAGTATATAATACATACACGTGTGTGTGTGTGTGTGTGTTTGTATATAGCATATGTACATGTAACATGTAACAATATGCTGCAAGAATAGGGTCAAAACACCTCCTTGGGTGGTTGTGTGTACGTACTCAGCAATGTCTATGGTGCTATGCAGCCAAATTACCAGTCATGACACCACACTTCTGAAAACTGCAAATATATGGTCAAAGCACCACCTTGGGAGGTTGGGTGTGCTCGGCATTGTCTGTGGTGTGCTGTGTTGTATCCCAACTGAGGACAGATCTATTGCAAACTGCTTACTGTTGTTCTTCACGAATCATCGTCGATATCACAACACCCATGCTCTATCAACTCGTCCTTTTTGTATACGTATATGTTCCAGTAGACAAGCGATCATTTATGTATTTTGTGTCCAAGGGACCACACAGCAGAACAAACCTACGTATGTACCTGTTGAACTTGTATGTACATATGTACAATTATGCTGGGAGGTATGTAACTTTTTGTGTCATAATTTACTTCCTGTGTGATAATTACTTCCTGTATGCATGTTCATATATTGTAGATTTTCCTAACCTCCTGTTTATGTTAAGATGTACAAAATTATTATGCTAGAGAGGTGCCTAAGGGCCTGTATCATAATTACTTCCTATACGTGTGTATGTATGTCCACATGTAGGAGAGCCCTACCTTACTGTATCATAATTACTTCCTGTGTGTATGTATGTTTACATGTAGGAGACCCCCCTAACTTCCTGTGTCATCCCGAGACTGTCCAAGTGGAGCTAACATCAGATGATGTCGGATTTGGTTTCAGTTTGAGAGGTTGGTACAGATGCGATCATCACTGTAGCCAGTATACACTGCAGTGTGTACTGTCTACGGTGAATTATCATCCATCTGCCACCGCTTTGTCCACCAGAACATTTCATCCACCACACCAATCCCAGTGCCAATGCAATCTACAATTGGTAATGTATGTACGTATGTACGTATTTCCAGTTAATCTGCCAAAATTGTTGATCCTCTATATTTTCAAGAACAAATTGTGAAGGATTGACAAGTATTCACTGTACTCTGCATCCTTCAAAATACACACAGTGCAGCTTACCCTGAGTACCACACCCTCCTTGCTAATACATACTGTACGTACACCTGTTCCCTATCTCATGTACACTATGTCAACCAATACTGATAGCAAGTACAGTACACCTTCATTAGTAAGTTCTTTGATGCACACTCCTGGTTAGTACACACTCCTGGTTAGTACACACTCCTGGTTAGTACATACTCCTGGTTAGTGAGTACACTTCACTCAGTCCCTAGCTTATGTACACCATGTCAACCAGTACTGACAGTAAGTACCTCTGATAAGAAGTACAGATTTGGTGTGCCCTTCAAGGTACTCACTAAGCAAGTTGGTAATTACCATGGTTAGTACATACTCTGGGTTAATATGTAACGCACATACACTTGGTGCCTGACTCTTATAAACTATCTCACCAAGCGCTGATAGTGAGTACAGTAAAGTCTCGTTAGTCCGCAACCCCTATATCCACCAAACCTTTTAATCCACCACAATTTCCCATTACCAATGTGATGTACAAGTATCAATGAATATCCAGTTAATCCACCAAACTCGTTAATCCACCGTATTCTTTGAAAATGAATTGCGGCATATTAATGAATATTTACTGTATACGTATATATACTTGCCCCTTCCCCTTTTATTTCTATTAATTCCGTAATTCCATAATATTATACAATGTCATGATATGTATTGTTTATATACATACAATATGTACATGAAGTTCTTACCTCTCGTAAAAGGTCCGAATTTGGTGTGTTCTTCAAATTGTACTGTAATACGTACATTCCCATACATGCATACCACAAATACTTAAAGTTGTTGAACCTTTTGTGAAACTACCTCTGTATTAGGTGGAGCAAACGAATTCACTAACGAACCTCTTCTTATAGAGTCAATATCCCCCAACGGTCCGGCAGAATGGTGGGTGTTTGTAGGTAGTGTGGATGTACACACTGTGTGTATGCATGCACACCACACACGAACACGCACATGCACACACACACACACACACACACACACACACACACACACACACACACACACACACACACACACACACACACACACACACACACACACACACACACACACACACACACACACACACACACACACACACACACACACACACACACACACACACACACACACACACACACACACACACACACACACACACACACACACACACACACACACACACACACACACACACACACACACACACACACACACACACACACACACACACACACACACACACACACACACACACACACACACACACACACACACACACTATCCTAACACCTCACTGGTAGTCAATGTACGTATACTTTATACATATAATTCTTCTCTTCTCTCTCTTCCAATAGTCTTGGTCTAATACAAAGTGGAGATAGGATAGTGGCTATCAATGGGATACTCACCGAAGGACTGGCTTTGCAACAAGCCACAAAGCTGATCCAAGAATCGGGAGACACTGTTACTCTTGATATTGAGTTTGATGTTGCTGGTATGTAGTGTGTGTGAAAATGTACTGTAGAACCTCACAACTAAGACCACCTATGGGACCAGTTGATGTACAGTAGAACCTCACAATTGAGACCACCTATGGGACCAGTTGAAGTACAGTAGGACCTCACAATTGAGACCACCTATGGGACCAGTTGAAGTACAGTAGGACCTCACAATTGAGACCACCTATGGGACCAGTTGAAGTACAGTAGGACCTCACAATTGAGACCACCTATGGGACCAGTTAAAGTACAGTAGAACCTCACAATTGAGACCACCTATGGGACCAGTTGAAGTACAGTAGAACCTCACCATTGAGACCACCTATGGGACCAGTTGAAGTACAGTAGAACCTCACAATTGAGACCACCTATGGGACCAGTTGAAGTACAGTAGAACCTCACAACTGAGACCACCTATGGGACCAGTTGAAGTAAGTTGAAGTACAGTAGAACCTCACTATTGAGACCACCTATGGGACCAGTTGAAGTACAGTAGAACCTCACCATTGAGACCACCTATGGGACCAGTTGAAGTACAGTAGAACCTCACAATGGAGACCACCTATGGGACCAGTTGAAGTACAGTAGAACCTCACAATTGAGACCACCTATGGGACCAGTTGAAGTACAGTAGAACCTTACAATTGAAACCACCTATGGGACCAGTTGAAGTACAGTAGAACCTCACAATTGAGACCACCTATGGGACCAGTTGATGTACAGTAGAACCTCACAATTGAGACCACCTATGGGACCAGTTGAAGTACAGTAGAACCTCACAACTGAGACCACCTATGGGACCAGTTGAAGTACAGTAGAACCTCAAAATTGAGACTTTTCAACTGGTCTCAATTGTGAGGTAGTCTGGTGTGTGTGTGTGTGTGTGTGTGTGTGTGTGTGTGTGTGTGTGTGTGTGTGTGTTTGCTTGTGTGTGTGTGTGTAAATTCATGCAAATGTACTCACCTCACTTCATTAGAGTCCATTGTCCCCACTTCGGGTACGTTCGATGCTAAACTGGTCAAGTACAGAGGATCATTGGGGATTACCATCAACGGTGAACAAGAATGATGTTTGTGTGGTGTGTATTTAGTAGGTACATACGTATCTATATGTAATAGTTATATCCTGCCTAGGTGTGCTGTAGCAGATATAAAGTGCTAATTGATTACCAAGGGCAAAGCCCGAGGTAATCTGTTAGCACTTTATCTGCTGCAGCACACCTAGGCAGGATATAACTATCTTGTATCCTGGCGTGGTGATTGATAGAAAATTTATACAGCAAATATGCGCATAGTCCAATACAACATATTATATGCAATAGAAATGTGTTTACTAATTTCCTGCCTCGTTCTCACGCAATTAATCCTAACAATGAAACCTGTCTGGTGACCTGTACTGTATCACTGACCTGTGCTACATGACTTATGTATGCACAGTTTTTCCTTTGATCCACCCCTCAACCAGGATACAAGTATGTGTGTATGTGTGTACATACGTATGTACATGTGTGTACATATGCATGTATACATGTGCATACGTAATTTATGTGTACGTACATATATATGTATTTGTTTATATTTTATGTGTGTATGTACATACGTATGTACATATCTATAATATTATGTATGTGTGTATGTATGTATGTATATATATATGTACAGTATATATGTGTGTGCATTGTTGTTTGTACCACATAGCGGGAAATTTTCACAGGACCAAATTTTCGCTGATGGCTCCTAAAATGAAAATTCGCAGATAAAATGCTAGCCACAGTCGCATGATAGAACCGCAATAATGTCTAATTCACAGATTTTATTTTAGCGGATGTTAGGCCAACCGTAAAATTCACAAAAATTTTGTCCCGCGAAAATTTCCCGCTATACAGTATGTATGCATACATCCCAATCACAACTTGTGCATGCATTGCTATCGTCACAGGCAACACAAAGCAAGGAGACCCAATATGGATCAACAAATTGAAGAAGGGAGGGGTTGCGTACAGGTGAGGGCTTTTGTTGCCATGGTTAGAGTACTGTATACATACATACCTGCCACTAAATGGTATGCAGATTTTGTGGATTGGACAACATGCACATGTACATAAATGCACACACATGCACACGCACATGCAGACACACACACATGCACGCATGCACGCACACACGTGCACGCACACACACGCGCACACACACACACACATGCGCACATACACACACACACACACACACACACACACACACACACACACACACAGACACACACACACACACACACACACACACACACCTCAAACTGGTGCACACACATACGTATATACATACGTACCTAATATTTGGCTGGTATGATGATGTAATTTATGTTGTGTATACTAACATACACACATACCTACTCCTCCCCCTTGCTACAGACTGGGGTCCCTCAAACCAGGGGATGTGATACTGGCCATCAATGGTCAGAGCTTGGAAAATGCCACTCTGCAGGACGCAGCCGAACTGCTGAAGTGCGCGGGAGATGTGGTGACCCTCAGGATCAGCAAGGACTGGGATACCTGTGAGTGGGATGCGATCACCACTGAATGCACTCTGTCTGGAGTCTGAACGTTGACTACATGTAGTGTATGTGTATGTAATGTGTACATGCACACGTACACACACACACACACACACGCGTGCCCGCACTTGCACACACACACACACACACACACACACACACACACACACACACACACACACCAACTGAATCCTGTATCCAGCACCAGGTACACTAGGGTTGGATGGTGTTAATTCCATGCTTGGTGATCCTTTATCACTTGAGTACCAATTATCACTACAGCACACTACCCTCAACTTGACACCGCTAAGTATTACTTATATAGTGGTACCAGTCAGGAACAACTATCTATGGGTCTGATAGAAGTGGTATCATGAAATGAGTGGTCCACTCACTGCAGGAATTTTTATTGAAGCTGTACATATCAACATAATGATGTGACACACACACACACACACACACACGCGCACACATGCACACACATGTACACACATGTACACACACACACACACACACACACACACACACACACACACACACACACACACACACACACACACACACACACACACACACACACACACACACACACACACACACACACACTAGTATATACATATTTGCACATTACTGTTCTTACCCATTGCTATGCTTACAGCCCTTGCTATGGACAACTCAACACGCAGCATTGACCTTCACAGGCTACCTGGAGAGAAGTTTGGTCTAAGACTGAATGGATCGGAGGAACCTGGGAAGAAGGTGATTATTTCAGAGATCAGAGAGGATGGGGCAGCTGCAAGGTGTGTGTGTGTGTGTGTGTGTGTGTTTTGTGTGTGTGTGTGTGTGTGTGTGTGTTTTGTGTGTGTGTGTGTGTGTGTGTGTGTGTTTTGTGTGTGTGTGTGTGTGTGTGTGCGTGTGTGTGTGTGTTTTGGGTTTATTTGTAGATTTGTGTGTGCTGGTTTGTCCATAAGTTTTATGTTATTGATTGCACAAGTGAGTGTATTATCAAAATTTAATGTTTTGAGTGAGTGTGTTGTCAATTTGTGGGGGTGCAATGAGTCGTTTGATGTGTGTCATCAATTGCATGATCTGTGTGTCTCATTAGTTGTTCAAAATAGGCGTGTCATGAGTTGTTTGGGGAGTGGGCGTGTCACCAGTTACATAATCCGGGTGTGTCATGGAGCTAAGAGTGTTGGTATAGACAAGTTTCCACTGTGTAGGAAAAGTGGATTATACCTCTCCTCTGGTTCCTCAGAAATAGAGCTGTTCATGTGGGTGACTGTATTGTGGCCATAAATGGAGTTAGCCTGTCGGAGCTGAGATTGAGCGATGCCATACAACTGATGCAGAATGCTGGTAGCACCGTCACCCTCACTATCACCACTAAGACCAAGAAATCAAGTGTGTGTGTGTGTGTGTGTGTGTGTGTGTGTGCGTGTGTGTGTGTGTGTGTGTGTGTGTTGTGTGTGTGTGTGTGTGTGTGTGTGTGTGTGTCTGTGTGTGTGTGTGTGTGTGTGTGTGTGTGTGTGTGTGTGCGTGTGTGTGTGTGTCTGTGTGTGTGTGTGTGTGTGTGTGTGTGTGTGTGTGTGTGTGTGTGTGTGTGTGTGTCTGTGTATGTGTGTGTGTGTGTGTGTCTGTGTGTGTGTGTGTGTGTGTGTGTGTACAGTTCAACTTGCTTGGTAAATATCATGAAGGGCACACTAAATCTAGGGACTACTGTAAGTAAAATGTACTGTAAATACGTATTAGCCAAGAGTGTGTACTAACCATGAGCATGTACTAACCAGGAGTGTGTACCAACTAGGAGTGTGTGCTAACCAGGAGTGTGTACTAACCAGGAGTGTGTAATAACCAGGAGTATGTGCTAACCAGGAGTATGTACTAACCAGGAGTGTGTACTAACCAGGAGTGTGTACCAACCAGGAGTGTGTACTAACCAGTAGTGTGTACTAACCAGGAGTGTATACAAACCAGGAGTATGTACCAACCAAGAGTGTGTACTGACCAGGAGTGTGTACTAACCAGGAGTGTATACAAACCAGGAGTGTGTACTAACCAGGAGTGTGTACTAACCAGGAGTGTGTAATAACCAGGAGTATGTACTGACCAGGAGTGTGTACTAACCAGGAGAGTGTACTAACCAGGAGTGTGTACTAACCAGGAGTGTGTACTAACCAGGAGTGTGTACCAACCAGGAGTGTGTAATAACCAGGAGTGTGTACTGACCAGGAATGTGTACTAACCAGGGTGTGTACTAACCAGGAGTGTGTACTAACCAGGAGTGTGTACTAACCAGGAGTGTGTAATAACCAGGAGTATGTGCTAACCAGGAGTGTGTAATAACCAGGAGTATGTGCTAACCAGGAGTGTGTACTAACCAAGAGTGTGTACTAACCAGGAGTGTGTACTAACCAGGAGTGTGTACTAACCAGGAGTGTGTACTAATCAGGAGTGTGTACTAACCAGGAGTATGTACTAACCAGGAGTGTGTACTAACCAGGAGTGTGTACTAACCAGGAGTGTGTACTAACCCAGAGTGTGTACTAACCAGGAGTGTGTGCTAACCAGGAGTGTGTACTAACCAGGAGTGTGTGCTAACCTGGAGTGTGTGCTAACCTGGAGTGTGTACTAACCAGGAGTGTGTGCTAACCAGGAGTGTGTACTAACCAGGAGTGTGTGCTAACCAGGAGTGTGTACTAACCAGGAGTGTACTAATCAGGAGTGTGTACTAACCAGGAGTGTGTACTAACCAGGAGTGTGTACTTATTGGGGTACTTACTAAACTGTATTGTATAGGGACGAGTAAATTCTACGTAATTTGTCTGATGTAATATTGCTGTATACTCGCATCCTCTCAATTCTTGTTATTATAGAATCTCACAGTAAAGCCACTCGGCACTCACCAAAGGTACGTATACGGTGTGCTGTATATCATGTGTCAGTCATATGATTGTCACATGTGATTCACAAGTATGTCTCTTGTACATGTGCAGTGTTATGACTGGACCAATGTGTTATGACTGGACTAATGTGTTATGACTGGACTAATGTGTTATGACTGGACTAATGTGTTATGACTGGACTAATGTGTTATGACTGGACTAATGTGTTATGACTGGACTAATGAAATTTCCAAATTAATGACCTTATCCCATTTTAATATCCCATATTAATAAGATGCATTTGTGCTGGATTTGATTTGAAATTTACCATACAATTCATACTCATTATGGACCAGTCCACTCCATCACATGCTGTGTTCAGTGCATACATGCAGTGACAGATGTTGTGGTCAAATGTGCTAACCTCAGCATGACCCCAAAATTATGATAAATCGAATTCATATCCGTATCTCTGGAGTTTTTCCCACAAGGTTGTGACAAGGTTGTGACAATTTGTGACTAGGTTGTCATTTTTTATGTAGCCATTGACCTATGTATATAGCCAGACTCAGCAGTATGCACAATTTACTGTGTATCCCAACTGCATCTTGCTTCCTTGCCTTAGAATTCCATGAGATCCCATAGCGGTAGACTGGGTGGTGAAACACATTCACATGACGTACCCAATCATTCAACTCAGAATCACCCTGTATCTACATTGCAACAAATACACCACCATACCATGAGGCAGAATTCCCAAGGGGGTTCCCCTGTAGACCCCAGTCTGGCGCCCGTGCAAGAATTACTGAATTCAAAGTTTGGGACGAACAATGCTGGCAGTCAGACAGAGACCGAGGACGAGTCCCTTCACAATGGTGAGGAAGAAGGAGAGGACCTGGACACCCCTACCTTGCAACATTCGGAACAAACTTCAAGTAAAGGAAGTGTCCCTTCCGATCAGTACACCCCAAAGGACACGCAATCCTCCTCAGAAACAATTCATCACCAAGAAAAGCTAATATCGAGCTCATTCTCCACAAAGCCGTTTCAGAAGTTCTCAAGTTCTAAAGGTGGGAGAAGTTCGGTGGCCAAGAGTAGGGTGAGTCCACGCATCAGCGACAGTGATCCCGATGACCAAGGCAAAGAAATTTTGAAGGATATTGAGCAGGCAGTGATGAAAAGTAGTGCCTTCATCAAAGAATTCAAGCGTCTTGCCGATTCAGGATCTTCGGATCCAGATAGTGACAACGATCGGCGCCCACCAGCCTATCGACGTAAACATCACCCCATTCCTCCTAGAATGGCCCATAAGGTGATGGAACAGGTGAAGCAGATGGCGACGCCCACTCCTGTGGAGCTGCACGAGGTCTATTTGGAGAGAACGGAACAGTTTAGCGATTTCGGATTCAGCGTCTCTGATGGACTGATTGAACCAGGAATTTTCATTAGAACTATAAAACCAAATGGCCTGGCTGAACTGTCAGGGCAGTTGAAGCCATATGACAGGATATTGAAGGTACAATGAATACTTGTTAAATACTTGTTAATCTGCCACAATTTCTTTCCAAAGAATATGGAGGATTAACGAGTTTGGCGGATTAACTGGATATTCATTGACACATGTACATGGCAGTGGAACTTCTCTATTCTCTAAAGAGGTTCCACTGTATATTATGTGTACATATCTCAATGAATGCTTGTGTGTGGTATTAAAGCAGTCTACTTGCTGCGGTCCTCCACCCATCTCCACACTTACGTATATACAGTGGAACTTCTCTATTAGGGACACTTTATGAGGAACCTCTCTATTAGGGACACTTTGGGAAGAACCTCTCTATTAGGGACACTTTGGGAGGAACTTCTCTATTAGGGACACTTTGGGACTTTGATTTTAGTCCTTATTACAGAGGATTCCTCAATTCAGAGGTCATTTCATACACTTAAATACTACACTGGGACACAGAATGGTGTCCCTACTACAGAGGTTTGTAATAGAGTGGTTCCACTGTACACACACATTACTGCACACAAATGTAGCATGTACCGACACACACATTACACTGAAATATTGTGTACATATGCACCTCTATGGCTTCCACCATTTAGATAAATCATCACGTAGTCAAGGACCTTGACTGCAAAGGAGCTGTACCGATATTAGCTGGAGCAGGTAGTACTGTACATCTGGTGGTGTCCAGAAATCCTTTTGCTGGTAGAGAATGGGATGAAGAAGTGTGATCATAGCAAATATATTGCTCATTGCAGAATGTGCATGTTCTGTGTGGTTTTAAAGTCTCTTTTTGTAAATACTCCGTAACATCTATTTGTACCGCTCATAAATCAGTGGCATTTATCCATTGAAGGATGAGTGTGATGGATATCACTGTGATCGATTTTTATAACAGATTTGTAACAGCCATAATGCAATTATAATCTCATACTAATTCGTCAGAGAAATGTAGTCCATAATATTATTATACAAATGACTCATGCATATTAAATATTAATGATATAATAATATCTTATTATTATAATAAGCCTATATTATTATTATTAATAATATTAAATGAGATTTATGGATTCGATCATGCATAGAGTATAATAATATACTATTATGTCAACATATAGGGGGGGGAACTCATATATTAATATTATTATATTATAATATTGAATATAATACCACGTACAATTAATTAATCGTCTATATTAAATTAAATATATAGCCAAAATTATTAAAGAAACTCATGCACATATAATAAGTATAATTGTTACGCTTTATTATTATATAATGTATATTATATACAGACACATAAATTGTGCATGACGTTGTATAAGTATAGGTATAATATTGTATTCAACAATAATATTATAAATTAATATTATTATATAATAGTTGCCACATTACAGATTTTTCCTGGATTGCACCATTCATGATCAGGAAATGCATGAGCCGCTGCACATATCCTGGTGCAGGAAGCTGCATGGTATTCCATCATAGTTTACCACATGGGCATGATACTTATGAGGCTTCTGTTTGAATAGTATCTGTTTGATTGAAATTAGAACACCATGCAGTATCACTTGAGGTGATTCCATTGGTTGAGATCATTTTCTGCACAGTCTGGTATACACATTATACTTACACCCCCCCCCCCCTTGATGTGATATATACAATTTCCATAATTATTATATTATTAGTAAATACAAAAGCTGAGTCTTGAGAAAATTAAGTGATATCACTTTTTGAAACTAATGGAATTAATAATTCACTAATAGGTTTATATACACTACAGACACTCCATACACTACATGACTTATTAATTTAATAAGTGAATAAATAGAAAATTGACTCAAACAACTTTAATTTTAAACTAATACTGATAATAGTTCAGTGGGATGGTCGATGATGTACGCATCGCCTTTGATGTCACCGACTTCCTCCAAATACTCCACGCACAATCTCACTGCTTCTTCACAGTACCACTTCATCTTGGTGTGGCAGGCAAAATCAAGAACAGCTTTAGATGACTGGGAGGAGAATTTGTCCTTGACTTGATGTTGGATGTCCTGGATGGGGGCTAGTTTCTCTCTTTCGAATGGCAGTCCCTTTCCATCAAACATTTTCATGACGTCATTGATGGTCCAGAAATGATGTCCACCTTCGTGCTTCCTGAGAATTCTCCTCAATCCAGTCAAGCCATCATCAGTCAGACCTCCAATAACAGCCAAGCCACCAGGTTTCACCATGCTAAGGATCTTATCCACCACAAGGGGAAGGTCAGTAATGTAATACATCACGTGAATGCTGTAGACAACGTCGAATTTCTTTAAAAAGCCTTCATCAACATCAGCTCGTTCAAAGTCTTTTTGCAAAACAAGCGATTTGAGGCGTTCGTCTTCAATCCCGGATAGTTTTGATCGTGCTTCACCACAAAAGTACTCGTTGAGGTCGAGGCCTGTGTAGTCGATTGAAACGTTGGGGACAGTTTCAAGGAACTTCCGCAAGAAACGGTAGTCCAAGAGACCATCACCGCAGCCAACACTACACAGACGCAAAGGAGGTCCATTGCTTGCATTCAGTCGATCTCCAAGTCGCTTGGACAGGATCGAGAACAGAACATGGGGCAAAATTTCCTGACGATTCTGAGTCTTATCGCTTTCGTGGATACTGTTTATGTAATCGCCGTCAATCTCCGAACTTTCATCTTCTTCTCCGTTTGTGACCTTCGGAGGATTTTTATCGAGTACACCGTCCAGCTGTTGTAGCAGGGTGATAGCGCGCTCTTTTTCACATTGTGCGGAGTCCATGATAAATCTTAGCCTCTGGAACAGAAGATTTTCGCAATACTGACTTCTTCAGAGGTCGCGACTACAGGAGCACATGACAATGAGGTGATTGACCTATATTATAGACACATAATGTTACATAATGTTACATAATCATAGAGTGCGATAGCACTCTAAATGTAGGGATGACGCGGAAACAAAATGGCGGCCCTATACCTCGCATACATTGCAGTTTCGCAAAATCTCGCCTGTGGACAGGTATTAAGCTAAGACGAACATTCAGGAGTCATTTTCGGCTAATTTTAGAAATAAAACAATTCCTAACAAGTGAAAAGAAGGTAGTTGAAGTGGCGAACCGACGAAAGGTCAAACAAATAAAAGGTCAAATTTTCGGACTTCTTCTTCTTCTTCTCTACATATTTTTCAACAAAGCTACTGAAGTATCTGCTGGAGCTATGGTGCTAATTTTGACACGAGCGATCTTAATTCTTTAGCGCGGAGTGCCTTTTCCTACTCTTGTTACGATTGCACTACATATGGCGACTGCGGGATTTTCGGCACTATTCGGCGACTGCCTCATAGTAATACGCCATCTTGTTCAATTAAGAATATTCGCTTACTTCATAACAATGAGTCACGATGGCTCAATGAGCAGATGACAGGTTTTATAGCGAGTTTGGTTGGTTTGAATCGCCGAGAGGACGATTTTTTCCCAAATTATGTATAAACATTTTTCATCACATGCCTAAGGCTAAAAAAGAATACAAACAAGCATAATAAAAACATTTAACAATGAAAAAGGATGTAGGGATGACAAGCAAAAAAAGGGAAAGAACAAGGTAGGGATGAACGGAATGAGAACACCGTCGGAGTGAGCAGCACGTCGGAATGAAAAGACTGTCGGAATCTAACAATCCCTATATCAACAGCAGTTATTGCTTGTGCAATACACCGTATAATCTGCAGCTGTTGATATAGGGATTGTTAGATTCCGACAGTCTTTTCATTCCGACGTGCTGCTCACTCCGACGGTGTTCTCATTCCGTTCATCCCTACCTTGTTCTTTCCCTTTTTTTGCTTGTCATCCCTACATCCTTTTTCATTGTTTGTTATTCTTAGACTAGTCTATCTAGTCCGCCCAAGAGGCGCCTAGGGGCGGAAAAGGGAAGGGACGTTGTAGCCCAAGTAGCGATTAGTTTACACCTGCCAATTAACAAATAACACGGAGAGGCTCAATCTACATCACGTACGCGTTAGCATAGATACTCTATGGGTACGTAGTATCGAGGTATCTATGGTTTAGGAGGACCATAGATACTCTAACTCTGTTTGAGTATCTATGTGAGGACAGAGGGAAGCAAGGAAATTAAGGATCTGTTGTTGTTTATCGATTTTGTAATGATTCTAATCTTCGTCAGAATATAGGTAGGCCTACTCTAATTTGCATCGTTCACCGTGAACGTCAACGTTGTCGCAGTAACACGTGACCCACCCCTGGGTCAAAATTTCCTATAGGATGGTTTGACCCCCAGTCAACTATACTAGTGCTGGGACGATTAATCGATTAATCGATTAATCAATCGATATTTATTTCAAATCTGATTATCGTTAATAGTACAAGCAAATCGATTAATCACAGGAAGCAATTAAGTGAGTAGAACAGGAAGCCACCCCCACCTTATTACCCAATACCTTCACTCCATGGGTTCAATTCCTTACTTCAAGTCAGAGTACCTGAATAGTGAAAAGGGCTCTGTGGACTTCATTTCCTGTCTATTGGATGACTACTCAGTCTAATAAAGTGGGGGTGGTTTCCGGTTACACCCAGTTAATTACTTCCGGTGATTAATCGATTAATCAATCGGTTACTGTGTAGTGATTATCGATTTGAAAATTTCAGCCAATTCCCAGCCCTAATCTATACCTAGGCTTCAATGACCCCCAGGGTCGAAGGACCTACCCCCCCAAATAATGACACCCCATTAAGTTGTCTGTGTTTGTTGCTGAAGTCATGATCAGAAGATGAAAGACAGTACTGTAAATAAGTGATGGTACCATGAAGCACATTTTCACACTGGATCATCTTGGAATCAAATTCTTCGGGCAATCGGCACACACAATACACTGGTATAACAATGTGCTAACTCTTGTGCTTGTGTCCTGTTGTGGTAGTAGGGAATGACATTAGCAGTCCTTAGTTGGACTTGCTCTCTCAGTCTCTCCTGTTTCAGGTTGCAAGAGAGCCCTGAAGCAGCCTGGAATGCTGTTCCAATGGCAAAAAGGCTGCAGTCCGTACTACCAGTTTGTTGAACAATTGGCATCACTGTGCAGACAAGGCTGTCTTCTTCAATAGCAGGCCGATAGAGACGGACAAGCAAATTTTCACGACCCGAGGAAGACAGTGTTCCTTTAGCACCTAGCACAGGGGGGGCATTTATTCCTAGGGGGGGTCATTTACACCTAAGGTATCAATGACCCGGGGGTCATTTCAAACAGAGGGTCATTCATTCCTCTGACAACATCTCTAACCACTGTGAACGCACAGTAGACAAACTACATTCGCGGAAAGTTTTTTACTTGTTCATTTATCAGAAATAAAAGCGGAGATATACAACTAGGACTGAATATGTTGGCTCTCATTCATTTGTTTGCAATCCTTGATTGGCGACTAGCCATGACCGGTCAGGAGACATAATATGATTGTATCATGTCCTTGCAAAATACTACACTGTAACTATGCATGTTATATTACAATTATACTCTGACTTGCATTATTATATTTATTGTGCATGTTAATTTTTCTTGTCCTGCATACCTGTATTATTCATTGATTTTTGTTCATTACAATTAATATGTATGAATTTATGTCAATTATTTTCCCGTGCAACCTTCATGCATTGAACAAAATCACTCATTTATTGCTTTTCCAATCCAGCCATAAAGTTAACTTAGTACGTATGGAGTAAAACATCAATTATCAGACATCACCTATATACTTCTCGAAAACTACAAAACCTACCAACTGCCAAATTGAATATACTTTGCTTTATAGGGCATTACATGCAGTCACTCTCCACTCAGTAAGATCCTCATAGCTTATTGCATCGTTCTGCTAGTCTAAGAGATGATCATAAAAGCAGCTGAAAATAATCCATATTCAGCTGCAGACAGAGGAGTACAGCTTTTACTTCTGATGTTATCCGCAGGTTCTTCGTTGCTTCTCCACTCTGTAGTGACATCTGTCCGCAAGCTAATCCCTCTGTCCGAATATCGACAATTTTCGTACACTTTTTGGAAGTCAAAATGAAAATATAATACCAACAGTAACAATTGAAGCGGTATACGTTTCTATGAATCTCAAATATGCTATATGTTTTCAATTGTAATATTAATTATTAAAAATGTTAAATATGCAATTCAAACTGACACTGAGATTATTTCAGTGGGGTGATCGATGATGTACGCATCGCCTTTGATGTCACTGACTTCCTCCAAATACTCCACACACAATTTCACTGCTTCTTCACAGTACCACTTCATCTTGGTTTGGCAGGCAAAATCAAGAACAACTTTAGACAACTGGGAGGAGAAGTTGTCCTTGACCTGATGTTGGATGTCCTGGATGGAAACAATTTTCTCTCTATCGAACGTCATGCCCCTTTCAGCAAACACCTTCACAACATCTCTGATGGTCCAGAACTGATGTCCACCTTCATGCTTCCTAAGAACTCTCCTCAATCCAGTCAGGCCATCATCTGTAACAGCTACAGTAACAGCCAATCCACCAGGTTTCACCATGCTAAGGATCTTGTCCACCACAAGGGGAAGGTCGGTAAAATGATATATCACGTGAATGCTGTAGACAACATCGAATTTCTGTAGATAAGCATCATCGACATCATCTCGTTCAAAATCTTTTTGCAAAACAAGTGACTTGAAGCGTTCGTCTTCAATCCCGGATAGCTTTGATCGTGCTTCGCCACAAAAGTACTCGTTGAGGTCGAGGCCTGTGTAGTCGATTGTAACGTTGGGGACAGCTCCAAGGAACTTCTGTATGAAACGGTAGTCCATAAGACCATCACCGCAGCCAACACTACACAAACGCAAAGGAGGTCCATCTTTTGCATTCAGTCGATCTCCAAGTCCCTTGGAAACGATGGAGAACAGAACGGGGGGTAAAATATCAAGGTGATTCTGACATTTATAACTTTCGCTTATGCTGGCTATGTAATCGCCGTCAATTCCCGAAATTTCAGTTTCTTGTTCGGTTCTTATCTTCGGAGGACTTTTGTCGAGTACACCGTCCAGCTGTTGTAGCAGGGCGATAGCGCGCTCTTTTTCACATTGTGCGGAGTTCATCATAATCTTGCCTGAGCAGTAAAAGATTCCTTGGCTTTAAAAAGGCTTGTGAAACTTGAATCCTTGACAAGGCTTAGTACCCTCTGGTGTTGGAGTATCTATGCTGGCACCTAGCGCTTCGAGTATAAACGACTTTGGCCACCATAACAGACACTGTGTGTATAACTAATCAGCTGGACTACTCGATCTAGTCTGCTTTTAGCTGCAATGCTGGATAATTATATTCATGGCTATGAATATAATTATAGTGTTCATGAATATCATTACAGACGGCCCCGGCCATGTTATCACTGTAAGCGATAATGAGTGTAAACGAGGTCCTAGAAAACCACAGGAACTTGGCTGGCCCAGTTCTTGTGGGTTTCACAACTAAACTAGGCCAGTACTGTGTAAACAGGGTAAGACGTCCCTTGGAGGCGCTGAGGGGCGGAAAAGAGAAAGGACGGTCTAGTTAGCTAGACTACTATTCGATCGAATCTGTGCATTATTTATCGTAACCGGATCAGGTTTATCGCATTCGCGGACCCGTGTCATTCTGTGGTGAGAAAACAAGTATTGAAAGATCGAACCCTCGCTATCCACAAAGAACGTTGAGTTGAGAGAGCAAATATGAGCGATGGGAACATATCCGATAACGTCAGCAATGCGACCGCCTCTGGAAGAGATTCAGCGACTACAGAAGGCTTGATATCGGCTTACTGTGCTTTGTTGGTCATGGCAGTTGTCCCCATCTACGTAGGCTCGCTGAGGTCCGTGTGGTACCATGCCGACATGAAGGTGAGTAGCAGCGATTCGGATCATGACACTCAATCAGCATGACAACTCACACCCCCTCTCTTACCCTGCTTAATACTTATACGCGTGTGCCGTGTTATACGTAAGGGACGAAAACTCATTATTAGCACAGATACAGTCAAAAAGTACAGTAGCACGGGTGAATGTGTTCTTGAACACAAGCTTACAAGGAACAGTTGGTACTGGTAGTTAGGGCTTGGTAAAAATGTCTATGGTGAAATTATAATGGATGGTAAAATCGTGGGGTCTATGGTGTAATGAATGGAATAGAACTGCAATAACTGGTACTTGCTGTTGGTTTAAACTTGTTCTAGCATTATGCGGTGTGTTTATCTCCTAATTTTGACCCATGGAGTGGTCTATGATGCTAAATATATGTACATTATGCAGTCGTTTCACTTCCCATTGTTACTCGCCATACGTACGTGGTGGTGGTGACATTGTCAGCCATTTAACTCAATGTGATGTGCCCGCATTAAATGGCGACCATGTTGATAGTCTGGTTTGCTAGACCATGGCTAGAGCCAATACAGTATACTAGTTGTGCAGTCCAGCTGTTTAGCTATTCTTCCAATCCGATATTACCTACCTCGAGACCAGCTAAAAGACTGATAAAAGACGTAGAATGTTAGGATTGTACAGGATATCTTGAGGTTGGGATGGGGTTCTTATTCATCCGGGGGTAACCACGACGACACTAGAGGTCCACTAACAAGGGTCCCAGTAATGGCACAAAGATAAGATTGTATAAAAGTACGTACGTATGAATCCCAAAAATTTAAAATAATTAACAATTTTCTGTCAATGAAAAATCCAATTGACAAATTATGTCACTGGATGTACACTGAACCAGCCAAAAATAGACCAAAGTCTCTATCTATCAGCCTTGGGAACAAATTCCTAATTGATGGCAACCAGTGATTATGTACCTCTCAGTGATCCAAATCATCAGAAAGGTACCACAGACAGCTGTTTCACTCTCATTTGAACTCATCAGTGTGGTACACCCTGTACATCATTTGGATGACTGTCCTCATCTTACCATTCCGACACACAAGTGAACACTTGTGGTCTTCATGATAAGTGAGGATAAAGGAGGCTTACAGTTAGAGCGTCACTGCGCACTCTGATGGTTGTCAACCTTAGGCCTTGCACAGGCTTATTGTGCAATACACCTTCCTAAAAATCCAATTCCTGTGTTTTGTCACGAATGTACGTGTACATTCGTAGGTACATGTACATACGTACATATGTTACGTATATTATCCTTGTATGAAAGCATTTAGTGGTTAAATTTGAAACAGAATAGAATAAAGAATAGAGTACGTATGAAGTGTGTCAGCTTCTGAATGAAAATTCCGATTCCTGTGTTCCTGCTTGTGGGTACCAATTTGAATAGCCTATGGCTAACAGTTCCCCATGTTAAATAAGAATACCTGATGCCTGATACGTACCTGAATGAAGAGTGAAGAGTCTTGTTCTTAACTTGGAGAGCACTAACCCAATATGATTCTATAAAGGCACACAGTGAGGATGAGCAGGGACATTCTTTTGCTAACAACATGTCTTGTTGGCCTAGATGTGTCTCCATAGACTGTGCCTGTAATGGCTGCAATAGCAATCTATTTATAGCACAAGTTGGTGTGAGGAGGCAATGGGCAATGTTGTATGGCGAGAAATATTGGTGAATTGTCAATTTGTAGATAAAGCAGACCATGTTTCCTACTAAAATGTTTCACAATTGTTATTTTCAGATATTAGGTGACCAATCTATTTGGGAAATTCAATGACGTATGCAGCATCAATCGTAACCTTCATTTGTACGTACGTACTTGTTGAATGATGTTGTTGTGTGTGGAGAATTGGTGGGGATTGTGATTAGGACAACTGTCTAATCACTGAAACAAAAGCCGAGCAATGTGAGATTTTCAGAAAATCACCAAATATACGTAGTTCATTAGTTGGTATTTGGTAGGTATGTAATTGGTTTGTACTTTGACTTCATGACATTGGGAATACCACTCTATACACACTACAGGTGGAATGAGGTGAATGTACTGCCATCACCGGCTGCTCAAAAAAGTGTCTGTTACGTATTTCATGTTGACCAAGTGCATGAGTATATAGCCTAACATTGTGTGTAATGCGTTTTCTCTTGTTTCACCTGGGGTACTCCACTGCTCTGTCATAATGTTACGTAACCTCCTGCTCTCGCTCCATAGAAAAAGGGAGAAACGGCCCAAGACTCCATCAGCTCTAAAGATGCCATGTTCTATCCCGTCTATGCAAGTGCCACTCTGTTCGGTTTGTATCTGTTTTTCAAATTTGTCCCGAAAGAATACGTGAATCTTTTTCTGAGTTTTTTGTTCTTCTTCATCTGTGTGACTGGGTTAGCCAGGATAGCTGGGTGAGGACATGCAGTGTGTGTGTGTGTGTGTGTGTGTGTGTGTGTGTGTGTGTGTTTGTGTATGTGTATGTGTGTGTTTTGTGTGTATGTGTGTTTGTGTATGAATTGTCGTACGTACGTACGTATGTGTTTGTGTGTGTGTGTCGATATGTTGGTGTGTACATACGTATGTATCTACGTAATCCATATATATGTTACTAATATACGTACGTATGTACTGCATACGTACATGCATATGTTTCTCCAATATACGTACGTACATGACTGTAATGTGGATACATGTGTTATTTTGTATGTACGTACGTATGTACGTACATGCAGTGCAACTTGCTTAGTAAGTACCTACTTTGAAGGGTATACCAAATCTCCTTTTATCAAAATGTGTACAAACCAGGAGTGTGTACTAACCAGGAGTGTGTACTAACCAGATGTGTGTACTAACCAGGAGTATGTACTAACCAGGAGTGCATACTAACCAGGAGTGTGTACTAACTAGGAGTGTGTGCTAACCAGGAGTGTGTACTAACCAGGAGTGTGCACTAACCAGGAGTGTGTACTAACCAGGAGTGTGTACTAACCAAGAGTGTGTACTAACCAGGAGTGTGTACTAACTAGGAGTGTGTACTAACCAGGAGTGTGTACTAACCAGGAGTGTGTACTAACCAGGAGTGTGTACTAACCAGGAGTGTGTACTAACCAGGAGTGTGTACTAACTAGGAGTGTGTACTAACCAGGAGTGTGTACTAACCAGGAGTGTGTACTAACCAAGAGTGTGTACTAACCAGGAGTGTGTACTAACCAGGAGTGTGTACTAACCAGGAGTGTGTACTAACTAGGAGTGTGTACTAACCAGGAGTGTGTACTAACCAGGAGTGTGTACTAACTAGGAGTGTGTACTAACCAGGAGTGTGTACTAACTAGGAGTGTGTACTAACCAGGAGTGTGTACTAACCAGGAGTGTGTACTAACTAGGAGTGTGTACTAACCAGGAGTGTGTACTAACAAGGGCACTCACAGGCAGGGTATATGTACGTACCTACGTGCCTCCTGTAAGTATGGGTTAACATAGCGTACACGAGCCAAGGACCAAACGAATTGCATGTGTCAATCAGGAGTGTGTACTAGCTACGTACATAGGGTACTTACTAAGCTAGTTGTACTGTGAGTGTATTATAAGTGTAGATACGTACGTATTTCTCTTTTTGGCAGTGTGATTTTCGATCCAATCTTCCATAAACTCATTGGTAAGTATCCAGAATACAAGCTAGTGTATACAAAGAAGACTAGTGACGATGAAGAACCTCAAGGTGAGTTTTCATGTGACCATCATTGTAGGCTGTACTGAGTGCACTTCTATAATCCACCCACATGTTGAGATCTCCCATCATTGTAGACTGTACTGAGTGAACCTCTATAATCTACCCACATGTTGAGATGTCCCCATCATTGTAGACAGTACTGAGTGAACCTCTATAATCTACCCACATATTGAGATCTCCCCATCATTGTAGACTGTACTGAGTGAACCTCTATAATCTACCCACATGTTGAGATGTCCCCATCATTGTAGACAGTACTGAGTGAACCTCTATAATCTACCCACATATTGAGATCTCCCCATCATTGTAGACTGTACTGAGTGGACCTCTATAATCTTCCCACATGTTGAAATCTCCCCATCATTGTAGACTGTACTGAGTGGACCTCTATAATCCACCACATGTTGAGATCTCCCCATCATTGTAGACTGTACTGAGTGGACCACTATAATCTACCCACATGTTGAGATCTCCCCATCATTGTAGACTGTACTGAGTGGACTTCTATAATCTACCCACATGTTGAGATCTCCCCATCATTGTAGACTGTACTGAGTGAACCTCTATAATCTACCCACATGTTGAGATCTCCCCATCATTGTAGACTGTACTGAGTGGACCTCTATAACCTACCCACATGTTGAAATCTCCCCATCATTGTAGACTGTACTGAGTGGACCTCTATAATCCACCACATGTTGAGATCTCCCCATCATTGTAGACTGTACTGAGTGGACCACTATAATCTACCCACATGTTGAGATCTCCCCATCATTGTAGACTGTACTGAACCTCTATAATCTACCCACATGTTGAGATCTCCCCATCATTGTAGACTGTACTGAGTGAACCTCTATAATCTTACGGTCATCATAATAGTGTACCACACTGTAAATGTGAATGCACACATTAGTTTAGCTAAACACAATTCATAGTCTTCACATCATTCCAAAGTTAACTGTGTCCTCTTCACCTCCACACCTAGAGCTGTTCAGTCTTGAATTCACTTGGAGTGATATCATCATCATGATGCTGTGTGCGATGGTGGGTGTGTGGCATTTAGCCACAAAAAATTGGATCCTGAACAACATCTTCGGATTAGCTTTTTCTGTGAATGCTATTGAAATGGTCTCCCTAAACAGGTGTGTGTGTGTGTGTGCATGTGTGTGTGTTTATACATGTAAGTTCATACACAATACTACATACGTATGTATTACATACGTACGTACGTACATTGACCATTCCCACTTTATTAGACTGAGTAGTCATCCAAAAGACATGATGTGGAGTCTTTGGAGTCCTTGTCACTTTTCAGGTACTCTTGAAGTACAAAATTGAACCCATGGAGTGAAGGTTCTGGGTAATAAGGTGGGGGTGGCTTCCTGCTCTACTCAATTACTTTCTATGATTAACCGACTTACTTGCACTATTAACAATAATCACATTTGAAATGAAAATTGATTGATTAATGAAATAATCGATGAATCTTCCCAGATTAATACGTACATTTGTACATACATGCTCGTTACACTCTGTAGTCTTCTGTTCTGTTCCCTCCAGTGTCAAGGCGGGCTGTATCTTGCTGAGTGGATTATTCGTCTATGACATTTTCTGGGTTTTCGGGACGGATGTCATGGTAACCGTGGCTAAATCTCTAGAGGCACCCATCAAACGTACGTATGACATATCGTCTCCAAACGTCACCATGTGTGTGTTCAGTGACAATTTCTGTGGGGAGAAATTTCACTATTGAAATTTTTGAATCCCATGATTAGTGGAATTACGTACGTACATACGTACATTGAATACTCAACAAACAGCCATTGTGTGTAGTGGTGTATTGACTTGAGGCATAGTGTGTGTTCTGTGGATGTACGTATACTGCATGCATCCATATACTTACAGTAAGCACATACGTATGTATGTATGTACGTACATACGTACGTACGTCAGTGAAACCTCTCTATATAATCCGACACTCAATGGGACCTGAGAATAATGTTGGATTAGGAGGTTGTTGGATTATGTAGTGCCTCTTACCATACTTACGTATGTATGGTGACTGTACCTCATATAATGGTGGGATTAGAAAGATTGTTGGATTATAGAGGTGTCAGATTAGCAAGGTTTCACTGTATGTGTGTTAGATCACCTTAGAAAGGATCCATTTCCTGTAGGTAAAGGATTTTTGTCCCAAATTGGTAATATTAATTTCTTTGCCGATGTGCTATAAGGCCTCCTCATCAGTAGCACTGGGTAATGTTCTGAGTAGTCAATCTCAGCTAAGCAGAGTATTGGCTGGACTTTAGCCTATCTGGTCGTTGTTTGTAGGGTTCAGTATAATACAAATAGTGGATTATTATCTACCAACTTTACCACCCTACTAGGGTAGTGTAGTACGAGTAGTGGATTATTATCTACCAACTTTACCAACCTACTAGGGTAGTGTAGTACGAGTAGTGGATTATTATCTACCAACTTTACCAACCTACTAGGGTAGTGTAGTATGAGTAGTGGATTATTATCTACCAACTTTACCACCCTACTAGGGTAGGGTCACTAGGGTAGTGTATAAAGTCGGTAGATAATAATCCACTACTTGTACGTACCATTCCCTGTGTTTCATTCCGAAAGGTAATTTCTTGCCTTACGTCAGTTTGTATGGTACACAACAAAATTTGTATACTTGCATCCGTGAACACTTGCATAGGTTTCTGCGGAAATATGTAGACGAATTGCAGGAATAACCGCAGTTAGGAGTAACTGTTCTCGTGGATGTGCATAGACAAATTTTGTCATGTACCGTACCAGCTGATGAAGATCTACGGATCAAACGTCTTGGACATTAATTGTTTGAGTGTGAAATCCTATGGCTGCGCTATCGCTCAATAACCCCAGCATTCAGCTATGTACACTATGTAGCAATGAACCTGTATCTAATCATTATTAACATGTATCCTGATCAGCCACTTGTTGACCTTTTTGGTAGCTAATTAATTAACCAATTGTCACATCTGGGATCTCAGGAATACATACGTACATAGGATATGTACAAACTCCTACCAAACATACCATCCATCCATACGTGTGTACTATGTTGCTTTTATATTCCAACCAAACGTACCATCCATCCTTACGTGTGTTCTGTGTTGCTTTATATTTCTACCAAACATACCATCCATGCGAACATGTGTTGCTGTTATATTCCTACCAAACGTACCATCCATCCATACATGTGTACTGTGTTGCTTTGCTGCGGCTGTAGTAATGTTTCCAATGGACATCCTGGAGAATGGGATATTCGGTACTAACTTCAGTATGCTGGGACTTGGGGACATTGTGATTCCAGGAATCTTCATTGCTCTTCTGTGTCGCTTCGACCACAGGTTAGTGGGTGGTGTTATGGTGTGGGCAGTGTGTGTGTTGAGTGTACATATGTACGTACATATATATATATGGTATAGTACTATGTCTAGTGTCTGTATTGTGTGTACTGTGTGTAGTATACATAATATGTACTGTATATTATACTGTTTGTACTACGTATATTATGTATTGTGTGTGGTGTGTGTACTGTGTGTGTACTGTACGTATATACTGTTTGTAGTGTACGTTTGTACTGTATATACTGTGTGTACTGTGTGTACTGTACATGTATATACGTACGTACTGTGTGTACTGTGTATACTGTGTATAATGTGTGTATGTACTGAATGTTGTGTGTACAATGGTGTGTAGTGTTCCATACATACGTACGTACATCCATACAGTGTATAAATAGACAAAAGAGGAGAACTTGATTATTCCATTTAGCATGTTTTCTTTTTTTCCCAATCCAGGCATTTCCCGAATAGGTTTAAAGTCTACTTTCATACCTGTTTTGTGGCTTACATTGTGGGCCTTGTTGTTACTGTGTTTTGCTTGCATGTCTACAAGACAGCTCAGGTTAGTGTGTGTGTGTGTGTGTGTGTGTGTGTGTGTGTGTGTGTGTGTGTGTGTGTGTGTGTGTGTGTTTGTGTGTGTGTGTGTGTGTGTGTGTTGTATACGTGTGTGTATTTGTATATGTGTGTGTATACGTATGTACATACATGTACAGTAGATGTGTGTGAATGTAATAATCTGATATAATGTACATACGTATGCTGTGTGCTTGGTTGAGC
This sequence comes from Chondrilla cf. caribensis, assembly GCA_964020155.1. Classification (NCBI taxonomy): domain Eukaryota; kingdom Metazoa; phylum Porifera; class Demospongiae; order Chondrillida; family Chondrillidae; genus Chondrilla; species Chondrilla cf. caribensis. The sequence goes on from OZ026559.1 coordinate 3,934,429, forward strand.
TGGTATCACAAAGCATCATGTTGGAAGATTCTCATACGTGGATTGTAAGCACTTCACAGGGAGCAATAGAGAGGGACCAAACGTGCATGTATTCGAATGTGTCACTCCCTCTCACCAAGAACCCATACTACTTCAGGTCTCAGCAGATGTACGTACACCTGCTAGCACCTTATCTAGTTGTTTTTAAACTTTTAGGAGTCCAATTTTGATTGTATTTGTCAGGGTTGCAGTTAGCGGTCGCCATGGAAATATTCACATATGAAATCACTGTTGAGGGAGGCAACCTTTGGACTGTGTGTGGCAGCTGGTTCCAAACCACCAAGTGGTTGTGAACCATATTTGGCAAGAGGAGATATGTACATATGTTGGTACAGCAGAACCTCCATCCTCTTTAATCCAACATCCTCTGTAATCCAACATCCTCTTTAATCCAACATCCTCTTTAATCCAACATCCTCTTTAATCCAACATCCTCTGTAATCTACCATCCTCTTTAATCCAAAGTCCTCTTCTATAATCCAACATCCTCTATAATCCAACATCCTCTTTAATCCAACGTCCTCAACAATCCAACATCCTCTTTAATATCCAACATCTTCTATAATCCAACATCCTCTTTAAGCCAACGGCCTCAACAATCCAACATCCTCTTCTATAATCCAGCATCCTTTCCTATAATCCAGCATCCTTTATATATGACCTTAGTCCGTAGTGTCCTTAGCAGGGAAGTACTGTCATCTCTACATTTGTGCTCTTAATCCTTATGTAGTGTCCTTTGTAAGGGGGTAATGGCAGTCCATTGTGTCTTTCATCCAAGGTGCATGTCCTTGCATACAGGTATGATCTACTGTATTATTCTAGATGCAATGGACCTGCTCTATTGTGAACAGTGTACACATGTGACAATGGACCAGTGGCCACCTGTAATAATAGAATATCTGCTTACCTCATTGTTTTGATTTCAACTCAGAATGTGTATCATTTCTGAGAAATGATAAACACTTTTACATCATTTATTACATGTGTGATCAACTGCTTCAAAGGCTTTGTGGTGTTTTCTCCAGAAATGATTTCTCTCACCTCTGAGGGAACCTCCACTTGAAGGGCTGTGTGATGTCTTTCCACGAAATGATCTAGCAAATCCACAATCCTCTCCCCTAACACCTGCAAAAATTTGTTTGAAAGCTATAAAGTGTTTTCAAACCAGAGAGTCTCCTTATTAGGAATTGTGAAGAGTTGATTCTTCGTAAAAGGTCACCACCTAGGCGTCAACCAATGATAGGGTTTCATGGGGGTGTAGCTTATCTTACCATTTTCCCATTGCAACATGCCTGGAATTGAATTACCCTCAGATATTTTTCAGGCTTGTCATTGTGCACCTGTGTGCCAGGTCTGTGTATTGAAATCTTTGTAAATCTAAACATGAGATTATAGAAATCCTATAATATTTCCAATTATGGTTGCCTCGTATATGTTCATACACTGTATTATACTGTGTGTGTGTGTGTGTGTGTGTGTGTGTGTGTGTGTGTGTGTGTGTGTGTGTGTGTATGTGTATGTATGTGTGTGTGTGTATGTGTGTGTGTGTATGTGTATGTGTGTGTGTGTTCGTATGTATGTGTGTGAGTTGGTGGGCGTAAAACTATTATACAATTAATAATTGCAAATTACGTACATACATTTCATACATTCCTTTTATGATTGCATATTATTATTACATCCCTGCTGCAGCCCGCACTGTTGTATCTGGTGCCGGCCTGTCTAGGGTTCCCGATCCTACTGGCTCTAGTGAGAGGACACATCTCCCCAATGTTCGGGTTAGTATCTGGTTGCATGTACTTGCAGCTGTGTACATTCACACGATCATTACAATGAGCATGTATACGTAAAAAAGTATTATAAATGGCTACAATCACCTATGCATGTGTTGTGTGGTAGAGCAAACACACACACACACGCACGCACGCACGCACACACACACACGCGCACACACACACACACCCGCGCACACACACACACACACACACACACACACACATACACACACACACACACACACACATACACACACACACACACACACACACACACACACAAACACACACACAACTAGAACTAGTCTAGATCTATCCTGATTATCTTTCTCCACTCAACACTCTTTCTTAGGTTTGTTGACTATCCAGAGACTTCAGAAGTGGAAGGTAAAGATGACTAGAGGATCAATCACTTATTGATTTTAATTTTTCTAGGAGGAGGATTCAAGTAACTAACACTAGGGCTATTAAACTTAATTCGAAATATCAATAATTATAATTAATATTATCACTTGCTCCTACGTATGTGATTATCACCCATTTTATTGTAATGCACAGTATTCGAGGCTTTCATTACTTTTACGTATTTTGCCATTTTCTTCCCACACCTGTGCACCAGTGGATCAGGTGACAACTGGAATGGCAATTTAGTCTAGGACAGGCCGTAATTTGCATACACACAGGCACACATTTGTTGGCACATGCACACACTGCACACACACAACACACACACACACACACACATGCACGCATGCATGCACGCACACACACCACACACGTACACGTGCTAATTTTCAAATTTCGTAATTATCAGTGCGTAGTAACTGATTGAGTAATCTAATCATTGGAAGTAACCAGGTGGGTGTAATCGGAAACCACTCCCATTTCACTGGATTTATATAATATACATACCAGTACATGTCCTAAGTGACCACTATATATTGGACTATCCACTATGTCAACTCAACTACAGTAAAGCACCTCTGTATAAAGACCACCTGTCCTAAGTGGCCACTATTGGACTATCCACTATGTCAACTCAACTACAGGGCCCTTTTCGCAGATCCGCTCACATATGGGTATGAAATGTGGATTATAACAATAACATTATTTTAAAATGAAAACAATATTATTCTATGTTATTATGATATACGTACGTACGTACAGCCCCTGCAGCTAGATGTACTGGACTTATGTACTATACTAACATTATCTGCCTCTAAATCTAAATGGAATCCAATTTACATGTCATCTACATTAATATTTCAGACATGTACAACTAGTACTGTTAATGATATTGATCCTACATGCAGTGTTTTATGCAGTAGTACATATTATCAATGTATGTAAGCAACTATAAGTATACGTACATGCATGCATATGTGCATATTATGGCTACACACTGTATAATTATAATATTATTATTATAATAATTATGTTATGTTAAACACTAATGAATTCGAAAATATATACATTTAGTGTCTATGATCATTATAACACATAATATTAATGATTATTATTATTATTAAAAATATATACTATTTGTGTATTATTTGAACACCTCGATATGTATTATTATGTTGTAGTATGTGTACATCTTTGTGTATTATAATATTATAGACAAGTTTATAGCTATGTATATAGTATGTACGAGATATACCAATGCTGACTATAATATCTTGCTGGTGCACAGGCTAAAACAATGTGGATACATGGAATAATATCTCATTCGTTACTGATCACGTTTCACTTCTGTCCAAAGTTATATCAATTAACAGACACCGCCTTTATATGGGTTCCCATGGCTTAACAGTCTGATGGAAACACCCACAACGGCACTCCTATGTAATATGTACCTGCATTAGTACAGATAATACTATTATAATATTAGTATTAATAGGTAATAATAATCCTTTTGATCGATATTGAGACACACTCTTATCTACTTGAAACAGAAACTACGAGAGTTAGTACCTTGTTCAGGGAATAGTTCACTTCGCAGGAATCATGCAAAGATCAAGTGTAGTGGCTTCGGAAGCAGGCAAGGTGCACTTCTAGTTCCCAAACATAGTATTCTGCAGCTGATTGCAGTACACGTGCAGCTGTAGATCGAGGTTTGGGCTGGAGACACAAACAAGATGCTTGTCTGGAACAAAACAATAATAGAAGAACAGTAACTATGATATACATACGTATATATGTATGATATAATTTTATGAAATTGTAATTGAATTATAATTATCTGACCAGACACGAATGAAATCATTGAACTAGAGGTTAGCTGGCAATGGGTTGTGTTGATTTCATCTTATTATACATAAATTAATGTATGTGCAGTATACATTTTACAAGTGTCGGGTTTGCTCATATTGCAATGTTCACATTATACAATATTATATATATATATTATCAAGACAATTTAGAAAGAAAAAGGAAAAATATACAATATTTATCACTAAATTTAAATTGAGTGTATATTATGCACACGTGTGTGTGTGTGTGTGTGTGTGTGCGTGTGTGTGTGTTGTATGCATGTGTGTGTGTGGAATTCACGTGTGCGTGCGTGTGTGTGTGCGCGCGCATGTGTGTGTGTGTGAAATTTACGTGTGCGTGTGTGTATGTTTGTGTCCATGTCCGTGTTCGTGTGTGTGTGTGTGTGTGTGTGTGTGTGTGTGTGTGTGTGTGTGTGTGTATGTGTGTACGTGTGCACGCGCGTGTGTGTGTGTGTCCGCGTGCGTGCATATTATCAATACATTATGTAATGAGCAGGTCTGTCAAGATATCCATATAAATAACAGAGCAAGAATACATGATCTATACATAATATGATTGTATTGTGTGTAAGCTAAGCTCAGCAATCTATCATTACTTTCCTATAGTGGACCAGATGTGTGCTACTGCAGTTGCTCCCCCACAAATAACCAGCTGCTGCATACGGTGTCCACAACTCAGGATAAATCGTGAAGGAGCATTGGATGAAATTAATTAGTATCAAATGAACCAGGTGCTTTATTCTTCAATGGCGTAACCGCTGTAATTGGATTATTCGCCCCAAGACGTATTGTTGTCTGCCGTCACAATAGTATTCATTGAATTCACCGATATAATGGAATTCATGGCCACGCTCAGCCTTTAATGACATTCATTGCAAGTGGCCGGCTGCTACAAAAACAGTTTCGAACAAAGAACTTCGTTGCGTTTTGTTCGCGGTCGAAACAGCTTCGTCGCACAAACATGAAGTTTCTTGCTGGATATCTCCTCTTCTTTGCCTGTCTTCCTATGCCTGCGTCTTCGCTATGCCCGTCGGGTTGTCTGTGCACGCCGGACAGAGTAAGATGCTACAATGCCGGGTTGTCCTCGATACCGGCTGCTGGAGTGTCGCCTCTAGTGCGAATACTGTGAGTTTATTGAATATACATGTCCAGTACGAGGCACCCGCGTGTTTTGCTCAAGCTCGTTAACGTCATGTCCATTTTTATTTTATTCGATCCTGCATCGTATAAACCTACAGATGCTATCTACTATGAACCATAAGCGTGCGATTGTCCAGTATTGTAAACATCAGATTCTATTGGTTGTTTTGTACGAGTGTTTTGTGCGGATTTTCCCCTCAAACTCGCGTGTGTTCATGTTTTTCACATTTCCTCGTTTCCAGCGACATTCGTCACAACTCAAACCTGACTTATCTCGGGCGAGATGCTTTCAAGGCGTTTAGAGGTCTCCACATCATGTGAGTTTGTGCGTTTTGTAACTGAAATTGTGTTGTCTATGGGATGCAATGTCTGTATTCAACTCAAGAGATGCATTCTACAGGAGAGTGTGAGTGGAGGGGTGGATGGGCATTTCTATGAAGCAGATGTGTTATTGTATACGAACATTCCAGAAGTAACTGGAGTAGTGTTTTATATGTAGTTGGTGGTGTTCCGAGAGATGGATCACGTTTTCATCTGCCTATCTGATGAACAGATCTATTGGGGTCCGTTCCTAGTCCACAATCCTCACTATAGATTTCATGGTTGTGTAATCGGACACCAGCGAATTTCATTCCATGTGATATTGTGTAATGTAATTTATGTCTGAAAAATATTTCTACCATTACCATGGCCTTTATTCTTTGGTTTACAATATATGCTTATCTGTTCTATATTAAGACTCTCAAAACTCTCTAACTCTCTCTCTCTCTCTCTCTCTCTCTCTCTCTCTCTCTCTCTCTCTCTCTTCATCTCTTCTCATATGCTGATATTATGCTAGCTTTTCTTCTTTCTATCTTCTGGGTGCTCAATACAAGTAATCTTGGTTAAACAAGATCGTGTAACCCTCAACCCACACACCAGTCTACTGCACTGGCATGTATGCAGTGGAACCTCTATAAGGCACTGCATACATGGAACTTTAATTTTAGTCCTTATTACAGAGGTGTCCTCAATACAGAGGTCACTTAATACACTACAGTACTACACTGGTACACAGAATGGTGTCCTTATTACAGAGGTTTATGCATTCGGATGTTTGTAATGAAGAGGATCCACCATGTTCATGAGCGTATGATAGCGAGGTGTGCCTGATAGAATGACATCCCATCATTGCACACAAGGAATGTGTCCTTGTGTGCAACAATGGGATATGGCTCTGACACACTTGAACCTCTTCCACACGGACAGCTAATCCGGATTCGCAATCCAGATTTGATCCGGATTGGTACTGTCAGTGTGAAAGGCTTTTTTTAGTAGCATTGGGAATATACGGAATGTTAACAAGAAGTTTCTGACTATTTCAAAGCAACTGGAGAGATATTTTATGAGACATTAATGAACAGTATTCGATCATTCAACTGTCCCAGTTTCAGATTGGACCTGGCCCAGTCTCAGATTGGACCTATCCCAGTCTCAGATTGGACCTATCCCAGTTTCAGATTGGACCTGTCCCAGTTTCAGATTGGACCTATCCCAATCTCAGATTGGACCTATGTACCTGAAACATTGGATATGGAAGCTATTAGTCGCTGATTGAGTGGCAAGAACGATTACAGTGTCAGATAATGATTGTCTTTATCAAATATCATGATTGATGCAATTATCAAATAATTTCTCGGAATTTCACGCGATTTATGTTATCTTTGGGTGTATTTACCTTCTGTACCACTTTGAGTACAGGAGAGTTTATGTCTACATTCACACAATATTTTGTGTGAGTGTCAAGCAGGATTGTTGCCACGGATATCCATTGGAATTCTCACAGCCATCTGTTCCATTGTATGAATGCCAAATATGCATCTTTTGATTCTCGTCAATTTTTCGTGATTTGAATAATTCAAATAGTTCTAACTTGTTACTTCCATCGACAGTCATATAACGTGTTCAACTCACTGATATCCCCTGACAGTCATGTGACGTGTTTCACCCCCATGACAGTCATGTGACATGTTCCACTCACTAATATCCCCTGACAGTCATGTGACATGTTTCAACCCCATGACAGTCATGTGACCTGTTCCACCCTCTGACAGTCGTGTGACATATTCCATCCCCTGACAATCATGTGACTTGTTCCACCCTCTCGCAGTCATGTGACATGTTCCATCCCCTGACAATCATGTGACTTATCCCACACACACCTGAGGCGACGGGTTCCCAACCCAACCCCCCTTCTCTTGCTACGCTTGAAGTGGCATGGCAAAGTTGAACATGGTTAGATTCCCTGATGTGTCAAATGAGTATAATTGACTTATCTGTGTCTCTCTTGTTAGTGCTATATGTTAATTTGGAAGGAGTAGGGTTACAACATGTAAATTTGCGCTTATATACACATTTCAGTACTCACATATTACGTACAAATACCTGTATATACTAGATTCACCCAGTTGTACTGTGTACAGTAGTATCATTATTGCATCACTTTTCATGCTTTCTACCTTTGTCTTGTGTTGTACTGAGTACCTAGTGTAGTAGCCGTTGACTCAAGGCCTCCCCAGAATGGATAAGCTTACTTTACCTAACCTAATCATGGAGGGGTGATAATTTAGCTATCATTAGGTCAATTGGATGAACATAATGATATATTCAATCTCTGTAGTAAGATTGCCTGTAGGCAAGAGGAGAATTTAGGTCTCTTCGTTCATGTACACCACCTATGTCCCCACCTTGAAGGGACCACCAATCCTGTACTTCCTATCGGAGGTATGTACTTGCTATCAGTATTGTGTGTTGTAGTATGTGTGTGAGTTGGGTATCAAGTACAGTGTATTCTGTGTCAACCAGGAGTGTATATATACTAACTTATTAAGCAAGTTGCACTGTGTGTATATAATATGATTTTTTTTATTTAAGTGAGTCATGGGACATTCTATTGAGGTCATGGCATAGATATATACTGCAACATGTTTGTACACTCCTGGTTAGCACATACTCCTGGTTAGTACACACTCCTGGTTAGCACATACTCCTGGTTAGCACACACTCCTGGTTAGCACATACTCCTGGTTAGCACATACTCCTGGTTAGTACACACTCCTGGTTAGTACATACTCCTGGTTAGTACACACTCCTGGTTAGCACACACTCCTGGTTAGCACACACTCCTGGTTAGTACATACTCCTGGTTAGCACACACTCCTGGTTAGTACACACTCCTGGTTAGTACACACTCCTGGTTAGCACATACTCCTGGTTAGCACACACTCCTGGTTAGTACACACTCCTGGTTAGCACACACTCCTGGTTAGTACATACTCCTGGTTAGTACACACTCCTGGTTAGTACACACTCCTGGTTAGTACACACTCCTGGTTAGTACACACTCCTGGTTAGTACACACTCCTAGTTAGTACACACTCCTAGTTAGTACACACTCCTGGTTAGTACATACTCCTGGTTAGTGAGTACACTTCACTTATTAAGTACCTCGGATAAGAAGTACAGATTTGGTGTGCTGTTCAAGGGACTCACTAAGCAAGTTGGACAATAATTGTGCAATCCACAAATGGCATTGGTAAAGAACCTACCCGAGATGGGTTATTGCTGTTAAAAGTTTATAAACAACGTACTGCGCAATGTACACACTTACACTGTTTATCATTATGGTGATAATTATTATGCATAGAAAGTTTATACAACAATGCTTATAGTGTACACCATACCTAACCACTAACTCTCCAGGTAATCAAGTATTGTACAACTGGTAAGTAGCCCGGTTTGCACACACTCCTGGTTAGTACACACTCCTGGTTAGTACACACTCCTGGTTAGTACACACTCCAGCACACACTCCTGGTTAGCACACACTCCTGGTTAGTACACACTTCTGGCTAGTACACACTCCTGGTTAGTACACACTCCTGGTTAGTACACACTCCAGCACACACTCCTGGTTAGCACACACTCCTGGTTAGTACACACTTCTGGTTAGTACACACTTCTGGTTAGTACACACTCCTGGTTAGTACACACTTCTGGTTAGTACACACTCCTGGTTAGTACACACTTCTGGTTAGTACACACTCCCGGTTAATATACACTCCCGGTTAGTACACACTCCTGGTTAGTACACAGTCCTGGTTAGTACACACTCCTGATTAGTATACACTCCTGGTTACTACACACTCCTGGTTAGCACACACTCCTGGTTAGTACACACTTCCAGTCAGTACACACTCCTGGTTATCACATGCTCTTCACTCATTTACTCACTGTACATACATACCCTGATGTACAGATTTGATGTACCCTTCAAGTTGCACACTTACTAAACAAATTGGACTGTAGCGACATTTGTATTGCTGTTGCAAGCCATCAATCACCCAATTCACTGTAGGCACACCTCAATGGAGGGGGGTAATTCAATACAGTTGTCGCTACAATAGCCCCCAGCTTAGCGTATTCAGGTGAGATGTTAACTCCTCACAGTATTACCGATGTGCTGATATACTTACAAGGGTGCATGAAGTCCAACATGTGTAGGGAGTACCTTTAAGGGTGCACCGAATCTGTAATTTTATATTTGAGGTATTTACTGTCAGTACTGGTACCACTGTGTATGTACGTACGTACAGGAGCTAGGGACTGAGTGTATGTACTAACCAGGAGTGTGTACCAACCAGGAGTGTGTACTAACCAGGAGTGTGTACTAACCAAGAGTGTGTACTAACCAAGAGTGTGTACTAGCCAGGAGTGTGTACTAGCCAGGAGTGTGTACTAACCAGGAGTGTGTACTAACCAGGAGTGTGTACTAACCAGGAGTGTGTACTAGCCAGGAGTGTGTACTAAACAAGAGTGTGTACTGACCAGGAGTGTGTACTGACCAGGAGTGTGTACTAACAAGGAGTGTGTACTAACCAGGAGTGTGTACCAACCAGGAGTGTGTACTAACCAGGAGTGTGTACTAACCAGGAGTGTGTACTAACAAGGAGTGTGTACTAACCAGGAGTGTATACTAACCAGGAGTGTGTACTGACCAGGAGTGTGTACTAACCAGGAGTGTATACTAACCAGGAGTGTGTACTAACCAGGAGTGTGTACTAACCAGGAGTGTGTACTAACCGGGAGTGTATACTAACCAGGAGTGTGTACTAACCGGGAGTGTATACTAACCAGGAGTGTGTACTAACCAGGAGTGTGTACTAACCAGGAGTGTGTACTTACTGTATGATGATGTCTTATTAATTAAGATTTCCAGAAACAGCTGCAAATGTCCCTCATCAGACCTTTTTGTAAACAATTAATCATGACCAGCACATAGTTGTGGGAGGTAGGTTCCTATGAGAGGCCACCTACTGTATGTATAGGAATCTGCACTCGTGTGGGTTCTCACTATTCATGCTCTCCTGAGTCAACCCGAGAGCCCGTAATGAGCTACGAAATTCCCTCAAAATATTTCATTGTAATCGCATGGTATTGATGCCTATTGAGGTCCTCAACAATGGAGTGTTTGGGCCAGCACTCATATACTATCATATTTCCAAGCTTTGAACTTTTGAATATATTTCAATCTAGCTGCTTTGGCTTGGTTTGCAATTTGAACAAGGCATCCCGTCAAATCCTTACCCTTACGTATGTGATTTGGTTCCCTGTAACATCTCAATTGCCTAAAAGGGATCCGAACCATCTGTTGTGGTACCCTAGGGATTCCTGTTGGCATGACGATGACACTTATGAATCTTTGGTATGCTAACAGAGGAACAAAACAACGAGATATTTGAGGTGTGAATCATCTCGTGCCGGGTGACTCCTGGCTACCTCTCAGTTCCAAAGTTCATTGTCCCCGTGTCTGTTATGTGTGAGGTGATGTTAATGTGCCTAATTCATCTCTCTGACGTGCTTGGTGTCGACATGCGCAGATACAATAGAAGGTTCATAAATTGTGTTAAGAGTGTATAGAGGTCATTATTCCACAATTACGGCTGTGTTAGCATGTAGCAATACCGTGTAAAGTCCCTGGAAATACGTATGCCTACCGACCTAGATCTGGTAGGTCACCATTGAAGCTGAGGGGCGTGTTGGACACCGGTATTGCCTCTGGTCACCTTGGCTCCAAGTTGGAGCCACGAATAGTTGTCACGTTTTTTGCAATATTGGGAGATTGTCACTGTTTCAAGATAGACCGCATTCCTTATCACAGCAGGTATTTGTCTGGAGATCTACATATGATTAAGAGAAACAAGGTTTTGCCGCATACGTACGTGAATATGATTGTGGTTTATGTTTTGTAACTGACAAAGGGGTCCTTGGTTGAAACTTCCTATGGTCTACATTGCTTTGTTCTACAATGTGTTCACTCCTCTACGGTATCGTATTGGTGGTTGTCTGGTCTAGCTCCACAAGGCCGGACCACTTTGTATGAGTTGTCCATTTCAAGTCTTTCAATTACTACTGGAGTATAGGGTGTGTGTGCTCCCCGCATAGGGGTGTGTAGTGTGTGTGTGTTTCTCTAGGGGGATAGTGTGAGTGTGTGTGTGTGTGTGTGTGTGTGTGTATGTGTGTGTGTGTGTGTGTGTGTGTGTACGTGTGTGTGTGTGTGTGTGTGTGTGTGTGTGTGTGCGTGTGTGTGTGTGTGTGTGTGTGTGTGTGTGCTCGTGCACGTTCTAGAGGGTATAAGGTGTGTTTGCTTCTCCTCTAGGTAGGGTATAGGCTGTGCATGCTTCCCTAGAGGGTATACGGTGTGGTTACTAGGGGGTATTAGGTGTGTATCTACTCATTTATGGGGACTTACGTAGTATCTGTGTCTAGTATGTTTCAGTCTCATTGGACATGTACAGGACACATCTGTTCTTGTACCTTAACAGTCAATAACAGTTTGTGTTGTGTCTACACATAAGTACCTGAAATTCCTTCACATGTACCATTTCATGGTCTTCCAACTTGTCCCATAGGTGGTCTCAATTGTGAGGTTCTACTGTACTTCAACTGGTCCCATAGGTGGTCTCAGTTGTGAGGTTCTACTGTACTTCAACTGGTCCCATAGGTGGTCTCAATTATGAGGTTCTACTGTACTTCAACCGGTCCCATAAGTGGTCTCAATTGTGAGGTTCTACTGTACTTCAACTGGTCCCATAGGTGGTCTCAATTGTGAGGTTCTACTGTACTTCAACTGGTCCCATAGGTGGTCTCAATTGTGAGGTTCTACTGTACTTCAACTGGTCCCATAGGTGGTCTCAATTGTGAGGTTTCTCTGTACTTCAACTGGTCCCATAGGTGGTCTCAATTGTGAGGTTCTACTGTACTTCAACTGGTCCCATAGGTGGTCTCAATTGTGAGGTTCTACTGTACTTCAACTGGTCCCATAGGTGGTCTCAATTGTGAGGTTCTACTGTACTTCAACTGGTCCCATAGGTGGTCTCAATTGTGAGGTTCTACTGTACTTCATCTGGTCCCACAGGTGGTCTCAATTGTGAGGTTCTACTGTACCTCAACTGGTCCCATAGGTGGTCTCAGTTGTGAGGTTCTACTGTACTTCAACTGGTCCCATAGGTGGTCTCAATTGTGAGGTTCTACTGTACTTCAACTGGTCCCATAGGTGGTCTCAATCGTGAGGTTCTACTGTACCTCAACTGGTCCCATAGGTGGTCTCAATTGTGAGGTTCTACTGTACTTCAACTGGTCCCATAGGTGGTCTCAATTGTGAGGTTCTACTGTACTTCAACTGGTCCCATAGGTGGTCTCAATTGTGAGGTTCTACTGTACCTCAACTGGTCCCATAGTTGGTCTCAATTGTGAGGTTCTACTGTACTTCAACTGGTCCCATAGGTGGTACCAATTGAAGCTCTGTGTGATGCTTACCCAACACATGTACACTTGTACATTCCTTGGAGCGTTCAGCCTACTGAAGGTTCTAGTGTCCCTATCATTTGATAATCTTATGTTGCGTCTACAGGCTAGGTGTATATTACTTGAGTTACACTATGTATGCCATGTGTCGGGCGTTTTGTGGTATGCTAGCTTGTGACATGTAACACACACTGGTTAGCAGCCTTACAGTTAGTGTAATACTATCCTCTTTCGAATGACAAATATTAAAGTTTTAACAGATTTGAATATCTACTGCTACACAGGCACCCAATGAGGTATCTGTGTGCCAACTGGTTATTCAGTACTATTTGTGTAGATTTGGTTGTGTGTTCAGTGTGTGTGTGTGTGTGTGTGTGTGTGTGTGTGTGTGTGTGTGTGTGTGTGTGTGTGTGTGTGTGTAGTTGTACTGTGTGTGTGTGTGTGTGTGTGTGTGTGTGTGTGTGTGTGTGTGTGTGTGTGTGCGTGTGTGTGTGTATTGTGTGTGTACTGTGTGTGTGTGTGTGTGTGTGTGTGTGTGTGTGTGTGTGTGTGTGTGTGTGTGTGTGCGTGTGTGTGTGTATTGTGTGTGTACTGTGTGTGTGTGTGTGTGTGTGTGTGTGTGTGTGTGTGTGTGTGTGTGTGTGTGTGTGTACTGTGTGTAGATGTGGTGGTA
>OZ026559.1:3955673-3963173 GCA_964020155.1 Chondrilla cf. caribensis
ATACTATCCTGCAATGGTTAGTCATGTCATGTGTATCACTGTTGTAGTGTGTATGAAGTATGTGTGTGTTTGTGTTTATGTGTGTGTGTGTGTGTGTGTGTGTGTGTGTGTGTGTGTGTGTGTGTGTGTGTGTGTGTTGTGTGTGTGTACGTGTGTGTGTGTGTGTGTTGGTGTATTTGTGTGTGGTTTTTGTGTGTGTGTATGTATGAGTGTGTGTGTGTGTGGTGTGTGGTGTGGTGTGTGTGTGTGTGTGTGTGTGTGTGTGTGTGTGTGTGTGTGTGTGTATGTGTGTATGTATGCATGACTGTTTACTCATGTGTATGCAAGTGTACATACATACACGCATGCATATCTTCTACATGTTCTCACATGTGTCTGTATCCACCCTAGGTATTATCAGCCCGGGGCAATTCATTAGCATCCGCAATGACGTGGACAATGCCTTCACCAGCCTGATAAGATCTGCCAACAGCAGTCAACAGCAGTCACCTTCCAAGTTGTTGATGTTGCTACGGTTACCCGATGAAGGTACCATCGAGTTGAGCAAGGCAGCGGAAATTTTCTCAGAAGCCATATCGAGGGTCGAGGCCAATACAACACTTCCTGTTGATTCCATCCATCCAAATTGTAAGTGAATTTATATGTATACCTTAGATGTAGTATGCTGCATAAATTGTAAACACTGTTGCACATAGTGAAGTCCATGTTAATTCTGCTTGATACACACTTTGATTTATGTAAAGTACCTCTGAACTACTTGAGTTTGGGGTTGGTATTGTTAAATTGTATCAACTGTGATGAGTACAAGAGCATATTGTACACATGGACACACACACACACACACACAAAACACACACACACACACACAAAACACGCACGCACGCACGCACACACACACACACACACACACACACACACACACACACACACACACACACATAAAACACACACAAAACACGCACACACACACCCACACACACACACACACACACACACACACACACACACACACACACACACACACAACACACACAAACACGCACACACACACATACACACACACACATAGGTTCTACTTACACATCCACAACACACTGCTACACTACACTACTCACACCTTCTCCACATTTACTCTCCCACAGCGCCTATTAAGTTGAGTGAATGTGAACTTCACTTCCTGGCTACTCTGAGTGGATGTAAGGCTTCGAAATCAAATGTTTCCTGCAACGACTACTGCCGTCATTCGAAGTACCGCACGTTTGATGGGAGCTGTAACAACCTTCAACACGTCTACTATGGAGCGTCCGTGATGCCATTTTCAAGACTCCTGGAAGCAGAATACGAGAACGACATCAACCTTCCGAAAGGTTGGAGCCAGGCTATGCGTGACCCTTTCAGTGGACCCAAACCGAGTGCAAGACTCATTTCAAGTTCAGTTTTGGCCTCCTCTGAGGTCTCCCCCGACAGGAGGTACACGTTGATGTTGATGCAATTCGGACAGTTCCTGGACCACGACCTCGATATCGCGCCCACTGTCCCTAGCGACCAGATCTTCAGAAACGGCAGCAAGTGTAGTGAGCTGTGCGGGACAGAACCTCCATGTTTTCCCATCATGGTTCCACCCAACGACACGCGTATCAAAAACAGGAGGTGTATCTCGTTCACAAGGTCCAGTGCAATGTGTGGATCCGGCTCCAGCTCTGCTCTTGTGGGGAGAGCTGCTTACCGAAGGGAACAGATCAACGACATCACCTCCTTCACGGATGCCTCGATGATCTACGGAAGTAATAAGAGGCATGCAGATGAATTGCGTGACTCTTCTTACGGACTGGGAAAACTGAAGCTCGGCGCCGAGTCCTCTCCCGGGAAATACCTCCTCCCCTACGACAATAAATCACTTGTTGACTGTCAACAACCGGAAAATACAGAGCAGCTTCGTACACCGTGCTTCCTGGCTGGCGATATTCGAGTGAATGAGCAGGTTGGTCTCTCAAGTATGCACACCGTTTTCGCCAGGGAACACAACAGGATAGCGCGATCCCTGTCAACCCTCAACACGCACTGGGGTGACGAGAAACTCTACCAAGAAGCTCGCAAGATAGTTGGGGCTGAATGGCAGCACATCATCTACACCGAGTATCTGCCAATTATCGTGGGACCGAAGGGGATGGAAATCCTCGGGGAATACCAGGGGTACAATGCTTCCGTGAATCCCACCATTTTGAACTCTTTCGCCACAGCTGCTTACCGATTCGGCCACACACAAATCATGCCCTTTCTTCCTCGTTTGGATGAAAACTGGAGAGAAGTAAGCCGAGGCCATCTCCCCCTCTTCCAAGCTTTCTTCTCACCGTTTAGAATTGTCCACGAAGGCGGCATCGACCCTCTGTTGAGGGGACTTCTAGCCACACCTGTCAAACTAAGGACAGCCGACGAAGCCGTTTCAACAGTGGTAACTGAGAGATTGTTTCAGGAAACACATCAAGTTGCTCTTGACCTAGCGGCACTCAACATTCAGCGTGGGAGGGACCACGGGTTGCCTGGTTACAACCAATTCAGAAGCTATTGCGGACTGACACCGGCTGAGTCGTTTGAGGATTTGGCAAGGGAAATCCCCCAGAGAGACATTCGCGAGAAGCTGGAACAGCTTTATGGTCACCCGGACAACGTCGATCTGTTTGTGGGCGGAGTCTTGGAGAAGGTGGTGGAAGGGGCCTTATTGGGCCCAACCTTCAGCTGTATCATAGTAGAACAGTTCAGGCGATTGAGAGACGGGGATAGGTTCTTCTATAAGAATCCAGGTAGCTTGAGCCATACACCACACTGATCTACATGCATGCGCCACTCTGATCTACATGCATGCAGCACTCTGATCTACATGCATGCAGCACTCTGATCTACATGCATGCAGCACTCTGATCTACATGCGTGCACCACTTTGATGTACATGGGTAACTTATATTACCACCATGCTTTATCTGGATATACAGGATGGATTGATACCTCTCACATCCTTTTCACTGATACCTGTCACCTCCTCTTCACTGATACCTATCACATCCTTTACACTGATACCTATCACATCCTCTACTGATACCTATCATCTCCTCTACACTGATACCTATCATATCCTCCACACTGATACCAATCACCTAATCTAGACCGATACCTACCAACCCCTCTAAACTGATGCCTATCTCCTCTACACTGATACCTTCTCCTTAATTCTCACAGATAATTATCATCTCTAGGCTGATACCTATCATCTCTAAACTGATATCTTTCATCTATAGACAGATTCATGAAACATCCAGATGATCATCATCTTGTCCTACTTTCTTCGTATTCAGGTGTGTTCACCCCTTCCCAACTTGATCAGATCACTAAGGCCTCTCTATCCAAGATCATATGCACAAATGCTGACAACATAGCCACTGTACCGAGGATGGCCCTTATCTTACAGAACGTGTCCGAGTTTGTGAACTGTGACGACATTGAAGAAATAGACTTTACCACTTGGACTGATTGTGCAGGTGTGTGTGTGTGTGTGTGTGTGTGTGTGTGTGTGTGTGTGTGTGTGTGTGTGTGTGTGTGTGTCTGTGTGTGTGTGTGTGTGTGTGTGTGTGTGTGTGTGTGTGTCTGTGTGTGTGTGTGTGTGTGTGTGTGTGTGTGTGTGTGTGTGTGTGTGTGTGTGTGTGTGCGTGTGTGTGTGTGTGTGCGTGTGTGTGTGTGCGTGTGTGTGTGTGCGTGCATATGTGTGTGTGTGTGTGTGTGTGTGTGTGTGTGTGTGTGTGTCTGTGTGTGTGTGTGTGTGTGTGTGTGTGTGTGTGTGTGTGTGTGTGTGTTATGTGTATACCTGTTCCATGTTATTTTTCTATAAGTACATATGTACGTATACAAGCTCAAATGTAAGTGTGTTCACTGCCATTTACACAGTTTACCATTGTAGAGATTTTGTGTGATATTCTCAATTCGATTTTCGACAGGTGAAGAGTGCTCTTGTGGGTCCAGATCACGACGGGATACCTTTGAGACTCATCTTTTTGAAGAATTGGATGGGAATATAGCCAAGAGATCCATCCAAGCATCGTTTGAAAGCCACACCCACTGTCGCTATGATGGAAGACTCTACCAACCTGGATCTACATGGGCACCAACAAAGGGCTTGATGTGTAGCTGCTATGTGAGTCAGGCTGTGTGTGTGTATGTGTGTGTGTGTGTGTGTGTGTGTGTGTGTGTGTGTGTGTGTGTGTGTGTGTGTGTGTGTGTGTGTACTGTGTGGAGATGTGGTGGTATATACGTATGTACAGTGCGTGTGTAAAGGAGGTTGTGTATGTGTACAGGTGGTTGTATGTACAATGTATGTGAATCATTGTCTAGAGCTCTTTTAGGGAAGTCCACTTGAGCAACTTCACACCTACTGTAGGTACAATGTGAACATCTTATCTCTGGTATTGAAACCTTTTAGTTGTGGGAGTGTTCTATAATGCATTGCTCTGCTATGTCTGGCTTTGTGTGTGTGTTTGTGTGTGTGTGCGTGTGTGTGTGTGTATGTGTGTGTGTGTGCGTGTGTGTGTGCGTGTGTGTGTGTATGTGTGTGTGTGTGTGTGTGTGTGTGTGTGTGTGTGTGTGTGTGTGTGTGTGTGTGTGTGTGTTTCCATCTGTGTGTGCGTGTGTGTTTGTCTGTGTGTGCATCTGTGTTTGTGTGTGTGTGTGCGTGGTGTGTATACATAATTTTTTATTAGTAATTTTGAAGATCGTAGAGACAAAATCTTTTTTTTTCCTATGCAGAACGGAGGAAATGTCAAATGTATGTTATAATGGTATTTTAATTCATTTTTGAACACAATCAGGAATTGGGTATTATGATTATTATTATTGATATCAAAACTTGGATTGGAATAATATTATATTAATGCTAATTCCATTAGTCATATTATTTCTTACAATTATCTTTATGATTTTGTACAATTCTTGATTGTCAAATATATTCTTGGATCATGAAAATAATAGTCTGTATGTGAACAATTATTATGTATAATAATAATAATTATCATAATTGTTAACATAATACATGACATTAACAAAAAGTGGGTTTATGTGGAAATACAGTGGAACCTCTCCATAAAGGACACATTGGGACCAGCTAATTTTTCCACTGTAGAGAGGTTGTCCACTCATCGGGATCAGAGGTGAAAGGTGTATTAGCACTAGTACTATATTTATAGAGGAAAATCTATTTTTGGTGCCTTACAGAGCGTCCTTTGTAGGGAGGTAGTTTCTATATAATATGGTGTCCTTTATATTGGAAGAGTCCTTTAATAGAGGTTCCACTGTATATATATATTATATAATTAAAGATTTTTATAAAGTCTTATAAGAGTGGAGAACACGATAAGCATCTTCTGGCATAGCTAGTGGGATAGGAAGAATGTGTCATTTTTACAAGCCCCAGCTGGCCTTGCATGAGGTCGTGACGTAGCACTACTATAGGAGGTGTACATGTATCAGTACTTGCACTATACAGTGGAACCTCTATAAAAGGACTCTCCCAATAGAGGATACCATACAAATTACCTCCCTACAAAGGACACTCTGTAAGGCACCAAAAATTGACTTTCGTACTATAGTGCTGATACATTTTTCACTCGTGAAGAGTGGACAACCTCTCTACAGTGGACAAAATATCTGGTCCCAATGTGTCCTTTATGGAGAGGTTCCACTGTATTTTGCGATTGCTTCATGTAGACACCAGAGTGGCTGTGGTGACCAGCAACAAAATTAGACATTTTTGCTGGTCATGTGCATCACAAGCTCGTGGGGCCTATAGCACACCCAGAATGGTGTGCTTGGATCAGAATTTGTATTGATAAGTTTGATACGAACACTGGGCAGCCTGTATGTGTGGGGACCAGTGACAAAATATGAAATTACCTGGCCGATCACCTAGATGTCTATAGCAACTCTATTGGAATACTAATGTACATGCAAATGTATAATATTATGTATTAATATTATAATGGATACTCAGGAGTGTTTGTGAATGGCAGGAGGATATACCGGTAGTAAAAATGAAAATAATATTAAACCAACTCCCAACTAAAAATGTTACCCCTAAAATACATACATAATATTATGTAATTATAGTTATGTATAATACACTATAATACGGTAGTGGCCAAAAGTTTTAGGTCATGTGAGAAAACTTCAGATGTTGGTCTCTAATTTCACTGAGTAATGCTGAGTTGATATTTGCATATTGTAGTATTCATATGTTCATGTCATCAAGGTTGTTATAACTCATTACTATCAAATTCTGTGTTCTTTGAAATGATTAACACTGAAAATCCTTTATTAGGTGCTTTTATTTATAAAAGAAGTAAAAGTACATAAGTGACCTAAGACTTTTGGCCACTACTGTAATATTTTATGGTATAAGTATTATATTCGATGGGGTATTATACATAATATGTAGCATCTTCAAATGCTTTAAAAGCATGTTTTGTTATTGTTTATGACTAAGGGGGCGCGCCAAGTTCGTATTACTTTTGATATATGTACTATACGTACCTGGCTGTGGTGGTGAATTGAATCTCCATACATGTACTGTTACTTCATACATAGCATTTTGAGTATATACATAGGTATACAGATATTTTTGTTCATATTATACATAATAGTATGACATTGTATAATAATTGGGCTTAATACCAGTCTATAGGCAATATTATGCGAAACTGCAATGTATGGAAGGTATAGGGCCGCCATTTTATTTCTGCATCATCTCTACATATTGAGTGCTATCGCACTCTATGATATTATGGAATTACTGAATTAATAGAAATAAAAAGAGAAAAAGCAAGTACGTATAATAAATACAGTGAATACTTGTTAATCCACCACAATTCGTTTTCAAAGAATATGGTGGATTAACGAGTTTGGTATATTAACTGGATCTTCATTGGTACTTGTACATTATATTGGTACTGGGAAATTGTGGTGGATTAAAAGATTTGGCAGATAGAGGCAGATTAATGAGAATTCAATCTACATACACATATATAGTATTATGTATTTATTATATGACATTGCTGCTGTATATATAGCTATATACGTATACATTATAAAATATTATTATTTGATTATCCAAAAATACATTAACTTTTTAACAAGAAAACATTTCAGTACAATAATATCAGCTCCATGTATTTGTATCATCCAAATACGTATATTATATGAAACTATATGCTCAGTTGGTCATGCATCAATTAATACTTTCACAATTTATAATTAATAACAAGTAAAGTGGATAAAATAAGGTTTAATATCAGAGTATAAATTTAACATACATACAACAAATATACGACACACAAATTCATGCTAAATATAGTAAACATCGTCGATCATCTCATTCATAATGTCAATATTTGTATACATAGGGGTAGGTCCCTTTTGGCCACTAGAATCCCTCATCTTATTCAATTCTTCAGTATTGACGTT
>OZ026559.1:3968173-3983173 GCA_964020155.1 Chondrilla cf. caribensis
GTTGATGTACAGTATAACCTCACAATTGAGACCACCTATGGGATCAGTTGAAGTACAGTAGAACCTCACAATTGAGACCACCTATGGGACCAGCCAAAGTCTCAATGGTGGTCCTAATTCCAATGTTTGGAAGGTAGAAGATTAATTTACAGGGTTAAACTGTACATACACATTCTACTTCTTCAGCCACATCCACCTGACACAGCTCAACACTACAAATCAAATTGAGTCTAAATTTCACAGGCATCATCAATACACAATGGATCATCTCATCCTAAGATATGAAATAAGGAGTGGTATACTAATTGGGGCTTCTCAAGGGTAGGGGGCCTTCCAATTGCTATACACTGCTATGACACAACATCCTTTTTGATTGACCACATGTTGATACAGAGAAATCATTATTGTCTATCGCTGGGTGCTGAGTGCTTTAGGCTGAACCAGGGGAAAATATGGGTTATTATGTAAAACATAGGTTAATGTCATAAGACATTCCACACTGGTTGGTAAACATCAAAATGTTCACTCCATATACTCAACATTTTTTCCTTTTTGCCTTGAATCCAATCCTGAAACCTGAAGAAGGCATGTTTGGTGTAAAAAACTGAACGTTTTACTGGTGTACCCGTATCTGTTCTTTTTAACCGTACATAGACGACATGTTTCTAGCCCATAAAGGACCCATACTTCTATTGCATTCTTCAGCAAGTGATAATTACTTGAGGCACAAGTGACAATGAATATGTCATAATTCTTGCACAATGATAGGTTAGGTATACTTATTTAGACTGGGGGAAGGGGGGGGGGGGGGCACTAGCCCAGAGGGCTACTATAAAGGCTCCCAGAGCTTCCATGATGGTGTGATTGATTGAGAGAGACAAAGAAAAATGGTTTATTCGACTGAAGTGAACTGGCGAATTCCAGTGGTAATCTATTGAAAACAAAAGATTAGCACAGAATGTTGGAAAGTACATTGCTTTGTACATGGGATAACCTGTCAACAGAGGTTGCTCCCTACCATACAGCAGTTTGGGGGGTTGTTGCCCTGTACTAGAGGTATGCTTAGATGATGGTTGAGACCACCTATGGGACCAGTTGAAGTACAGTAGAACCTCACAATTGAGACCACCTATGGGACCAGTTGAAGTACAGTAGAACCTCACAATTGAGACCACCTATGGGACCAGTTGAAGTACAGTAGAACCTCACAATTGAGACCACCTATGGGACCAGTTGAAGTACAGTAGAACCTCACAATTGAGACCACCTATGGGACCAGTTGAAGTACAGTAGAACCTCACTATTAAGACCACCTATGGACCAGTCAGAGTGGTTGCAATTGTGATGTGGTCCTAATTCTGATTTTGATACAGCATAGAGTAATACAGTACACATACAGGCATCCCCGGAATTGGAAAATAATGGTTAGTATGTAAGGCAATCTTGTTACAAAGGTGGGCTCTAAGTGGTACTCTGTAGAATGCATAACATGTGGCTATTCGACCAATTATAATAGCAATCGCAAGACAGTACACCACGATACATGTATTATATTATTATTATTACCAATGTCTGGTCACGTGAACTAGTTGTATAGTCAAGTGCTGTATTCATGTAAATACATAGACAGGGCATGACAAGATAGACACACTATACACTTGTCACTATGACCAGTTCGGACTGAGTATGAAGAGGCTCGCATAAGCTCGTAGTGAGCAGAGGACAGTATAGACGTGTGGTAGTTGACGTTGAAATAGTACACACAGGTGTAGACTGACATCTGCAGCACACTCTAAGCACGCCAACTGGTCAGTGTGGGGCATGCTTAGGCTCTCCCCAGTTACAGCGAACAGTTTGCGATTTGGTGCAGCACAAACACACTCACTCATTTTCGTCCCCTGCGGGTGATTGCTTCGTATTCAAAATCCTGTAGACGATAAATACTGTGTTGCCTGTACCTAATACCTGTCCTCTAGCAGCTGTCTCTTTTCTAGCCTCTGTTGGGTTGAATCCTTGCACAGAAGAAACTGGATAGAATAACAATGCCAGTAGCTAAGGGATAGGTCCTTGTCTTCCTACAGAACTGAGAAAGTCTTGAACCTCTAAGGCTAGACTCAATTCACAGATCCACAAGTTCCACAGAATGGATTGGAGGGGTACAATCCGTGAAGAACTACAAGATTTGTTTCAAGAAAAACTGACCACACTAGCTCTTTTCAAACTACTGTTGTAACAGTAACTCTGTCTACTAAGCACTCAACAGGCTGGATAACCACAAAATACTGACCTTAATATTGTAACTCACTTCTCCTGTGTATAAAAATCACAAAGTGTGTACTACTCACACACAGTTGCAGCCATACAAGTACAGGAAGTCTTAATGGAATTCAGAAATATTGCAATTGGTGGGGTCAGCACCCATACATGAAGGATTGAGTCATCAGGAAAACATTGAAATGGAGACAGACGTCTTGTAGGAAGCAGAATTCCTTTGAGTGTTGAAAGCGTCATTGAATAAACATTTGCAGAATAGAGAGTCTCAGGGAGACGGCAGTGGTATTTGTGTGGAGGCGGTCTCTAGAGTAGGTTCCAATTCACATCATTCTTATTATCCTTATTGGGCCGTGTTACATGAAGGTTGCACCTAATACAGTGGTACATGCAGTCATGTGTCTCTTATATCAACTACTGCTGCCACGAAGTATATACATATGTATGTGTTATGTTGCATAAGTACATACACATCAGTCGATATGGAAATACAGTGGAGGTTTCCATAAGGACCACCTTAATACGGGGATTACCTGTCCTAAGTGACCACTATTGGACTATCTGCCATCTCAACTACAGTAAAGCACCTCTGTACAAAGACCACTTAATTTGTCACACACATACGTACAACACGCACACACACACATGCACACACAAACACACAAGCACACACACACACACACACCATAGAGTATCTATGCATACACACACACACACACACACACACACACACACACACACACACACACACACACACACACACACACACACACACACACACACACACACACACACACACACATACACACACACACACACATATACACACACACACACACACACACTGATAAATCCCCCATGCATCCTGGTTGCCGGCCTGTTATATGAAGTATTAATTTTACTATTCCTCACAGCTCAATCTTCCAAACAGGACAAACGTGATCATCAAAACTATCCAGAAACCTGAACCACGTACATAGCAACTAGAGGAAGTTTCACATTCACTCAAAAATATTGAAAATATTGACAATAGTGACAATCCCAGAGGTCTGACGCATTCACACACTACGTCAGTAGCAACGAGTATCACAGAGCGTATTGTTCAATGAATGAATAGAACATACATCCACATGTACATGTACAATATTTGATACACAGAGACTACACTGGTTGGAGAGTAAGATATAGTACAGGATATATTATGGCAAAGAGTGTCATACACACACGCATGCTTGATATCATAATGAATGTAAAAGTGTGTACAAACTCACACACACAGGACAGTGGCAGTTTCAATGGGATTAGTTCCCAATAAATATATTGAGCGTCTCTGTTTCAATGTGAGGTTAATTGTGTGGGCCCATGTTCCCGTTCCAATTCACGCTTACTGGAATGACACACAGTACACACAGTACACACAGTACACAGAGTATACACAGTACACACAGTACACACAGTACATACAGTACACACAGTACACAGAGTACACACAGTACATACAGTACACACAGTACATACAGTACACACAGTACACACAGTACATACAGTACACACAGTACACACAGTACACACAGTACATACAGTACACACACTACATACAGTACACAGAGTACACACAGTACACACAGTACATACAGAACACAGAGTACACACAATATACACATTATACACAGTACACACAGTACACACAGTACATACAGTACACAAACTACACACAGTACACACAGTACACACAGTACACACAGTACACAGAGTACACACAATATACACAATATACACAGTACACACAGTACACACAGTACATACAGTACACAAACTACACACAGTACACACAGTACACACAGTACACACAGTACATACAGTACACAAACTACACACAGTACACACAGTACACACAGTACACAAACTATACACAGTACACACAGTAGTAGACGAACATATCCCAAGAATAACATTGTATTTGACATCACCTGGAACATGCACGTGACCAGGTCTCACTTCCCCCTTCTGTTGTCATCATGATGAACACAGAAGACATAGGACTCCACACATAACTCAGATAACAGTTCAATAATCAATATTGCCTTCAATCTAGAACCTAAGACCTTAGATGGAGATCTCATCTATATATTTTTGTCTCTATTTGTGTGGATGTGTGTTGTCTGTATGCGTCTGTGCATGACATGAGTGCATGTGTGTGTGTGTGTGTGTGTGTGTGTGTGTGTGTGTGTGTGTGTGTGTGTGTGTGTGTGTGTGTGCGTGCGTGTATGTGTGTGTGTGTACGTACATTGTGTGTGTGTGTACGTGAGTTTGTGCGTGCGTGCATATGTGTATGCGTGTGTTAGTGTCTACCTGTGTGAGTGTCTCATACACATGTAGTTTTGTTTTGACTTACTATATAACTAAAGCATTAAAAAATATTTCTACGTAAATGAAACAAATCTAAGTACAAAAATATGAAGAGTAAACTCATTCCCAGAAGTCCACGAACAAGCAGTGGTAACCAGAGACAACACAGACTGGTGCACTAGAACACTGCTGTGGTGAACACTGCTGTGGTGAACACAATGTCACTGCACAAACCATCCCAATGGCCGCAGTACAGCCCGGCAACATTTGACACTGCAGGGCTAAATCACTCCCTACATAGGGTGCTGGGGTACCCAAAAATACATTTTAGGACATCTGTCGGATATAGCTATCCAAACAATTTCCATTTTACACTGGTGTGTTCCCCTTTGCAGTATGAGGGCTTCCTTACTTTCTGAGTATGCAAGTTATATATGGAATTGTGTATAATATGTGCACATACATATATGTGGTGTGCATTCTTTCACTAGTAGGTCTCCTTAGCAATATATAAGGGTTTATTTGCTGTGTGTGCACAGGTCAAGATGCCTTACTCGTATGTGTGTTGGCTACAGTACCACAATTGATCACACGCTTGCATATACCCACACACACACACACACACACACACACACACACACACACACACACAAATGTACACACATACACACACACACACAGACGTACACACACACAAAAAAAAATATACGCACACACATGCACACACACACGTACACACACACACACACACACACACACACACACACACACACACACAAACACACACACACACACACACAAACACACACACACACACACACACACACACACACACACACACACACACACACACACACACACCTCCTATGGTATTGAAAACATCCCAGATAATAGATGTGTATACATACGTGTGTTTAAGAGCACGACACAAATGTACATTCTTCTCATAGCAAGCCTGTTTGGATACATTGCTATCAATTTACACTTTATCGACAATCATTTATTATTATGGATAACCCCTTTAGTATACCTAGCTGGTATGAATTGGGGAACAAAAAACGAGCAAGAGGAAAGAAAACAAGGGAAAAGAAAACAAGAGAAAAGAAAACAAAAGAAAACAGGAGAAAAACAAACAAGAGAAAAAAACAAGAGAAAAACAAACAAAAGAAAAGAAAACAGGAGAAAAACAAACAAGAGAAAAGAAAACAGGTTAAAAACAAACCAGAGAAAAGAAACAAACAAGAGAAAAAACACTTCAAACACAAATTAATTTTAGGGGACCTACGTACGTACATAACCCCAAGACAGGCTAACACTGGTCCAGCTGTGTGTGAATGGTGGTCCACATGCGACACATGCTCAACTGATATGAAATTCTTCACGATTAAAAGCCACAAAGGTCGTGTATCGGGCACACAATTGTAGTCAATGGAGTGTGACCGACAAACAAATTAATAACTGCAATGAACAGGTATGACGTGGAACCTGTCTAATGTGGTCACATGTGGGACTTCATGGACAGTGGAACCTGTCTAATGTGGTCACCTGTGGGACCTCATGTACAGTGGAACCTGTCTAATGTGGTCACCTATGGGACCTCATGTACAGTGGGACCTGTCTAATGTGGTCACCTATGGGACCTCCTGTACAGTGGGACCTGTCTAATGTGGTCACCTATGGGACCTCCTGTACAGTGGGACCTGTCTAATGTGGTCACCTATGGGACCTCATGTACAGTGGAACCTGTCTAATGTGGTCACCTATGGGACCTCATGTACAGTGGAACCTGTCTAGTGTGGTCACCTATGGGACCTTATGTACAGTGGAACCTGTCTAATGTGGTCACCTATGGGACCTCATGTACAGTGGGACCTGTCTAATGTGGTCACCTATGGGACCTCATGTACAGTGGGACCTGTCTAATGTGGTCACCTATGGGACCTCATGTACAGTGGAACCTGTCTAATGTGGTCACCTATGGAACCTGTCTAATGTGGTCACCTATGGAACCTGTCTAATGTGGTCACCTGTGGGACCTCATGTACAGTGGAACCTGTCTAGTGTGGTCACCTATGGGACCTCATGTACAGTGGAACCTGTCTAATGTGGTCACCTATGGGACCTCATGTACAGTGGTACCTGTCTAATGTGGTCACCTATGGGACCTCATGTACAGTGGAACCTGTCTAATGTGGTCACCTATGGGACCTCATGTACAGTGGAACCTGTCTAATGTGGTCACCTATGGGACCTCATGTACAGTGGAACCTGTCTAATGTGGTCACCTATGGGACCTCATGTACAGTGGAACCTGTCTAATGTGGTCACCTATGGAACCTGTCTAATGTGGTCACCTATGGAACCTGTCTAATGTGGTCACCTGTGGGACCTCATGTACAGTGGAACCTGTCTAGTGTGGTCACCTATGGGACCTTATGTACAGTGGAACCTGTCTAATGTGGTCACCTATGGGACCTCATGTACAGTGGGACCTGTCTAATGTGGTCACCTATGGGACCTTATGTACAGTGGAACCTGTCTGATGTGGTCACCTTTGGGACCTCATGTACAGTGGGACCTGTCTTCTGATGTGGTTAGTGGATTATCCACCATGTCAACTACAGTAAAGCACCTCTGTATAAAGACCACCTGTCCTAAGTGACCACTACTGGAATATCCACTATATCAACTCAACTACACTAAAGCACCTCTGTATAAAGACCACCTGTCCTCAGTGACCACTATTGGACTATCCACTATACCAACTCAACTACACTAAAGCATCTCTGTATAAAGACCACGTCTTCAGAGATCACCCATCAAGGTCCCTTGGGTGGTCTTTATAAACAGGTCTCACTGCGAGCTACTCATTCCAGTTATTAATACTGGCCTTACACGTGTGGAGCTGAAAGGAAATTGCAACAGAGCGTCATCAAACAGGAACTACACCATATGACACATACTGTATCATGTTACATAGTACAGGCATTACGACAGGTTAATACTGACCTTACAAGTACATTGAAAATAACTGAAAATATTTCTCAACAAATGTCATACGAGTTGTTTATTGTACACATGACCCATAGGAGACCACCTTCAAACCATATTTGGAAGGATGTGAACACCTTCCAACCATTTGGAGGATGTGGAGACCTTACTATATGGGTTTAGGGGTCAATGAGTGTTAGCATAACAGACGTAGTTACGTTAAAATAAATTCCTGTATTAGATTAGATAACATAACCCTTACATACTGAATTGTGGTACTTTTGGAACACTAAGATACTGTGAAATATTGTATATCGTTAATATGAGTGATCTGTGAACATGGGGTGTGGAAATACTTGATGTGTGTGTGTGTGTGTGTGTGTGTGTGTGTGTGTGTGTGTGTGTGTGTGTGTGTGTGTGTGTGTGTGTGTGTGTGTGTGTGTGTGTGTGTGTGTGTGTGTGTGTGTGTGTGTGTGTGTGTGTGCATGTGTGTGTGTGTGTGTGTGTGTGTGTGTGTGTACTGTACGTTGGAAGGTATTACAAACTAAATGCATACTCATCTACGTATGCATACATAATAAACCATGTTAAGATGTTATGACACGTATAAATGTATACTTATACAGTTACACTAAGGAGTAGTGATATTCCTCTATAGGCTTGTGTACAGTGCAAATATGTACCTAGCTAGTATGTACGTGCCTTTGTAAGTACAGTGGAACCTGTCATAAAGACCACCAATCCCCCCTTATGCGACAAGTAGTGGATTACCCACCATGTTAACTACAGCGAAGCACCTCTGTATAAAGACCACCTGTCCTAAGTGACCACTATTGGACTATCCACCATCTTGACTACAGTAAAGCACCTCTGTATAAAGACCACCTGTCCTAAGTGACCACTATTGGACTATCCACCATCTTGACTACAGTAAAGGACCTCTGTATAAAGACCACCTGTCTTTAGAGATCACCTTCTCCAAGCCCCTTGGGTGGTCTTTATATACAGGTTCCACTGTATTTTCTACACACGTTGGACTTTTATATACACGCAACATTACAACTTCACTTCAAATGAATCTCTTACACAAAGCAAGAACCTTACTATATCTGTGACTAAGATGCCTCAAAGTTGACGGTAGAGGTATCTTTATGCGAGTTCCTATGGGTTCATTCTTATCATTCACTAGTACTACGTAGTTGTCGTCATATCTCACACGAGGGTTGGTCCCGTGAACGGGGACTTTTGTTGCCACGACGACTGCCTTTTTCATCTGTCCACGGGCGGCAACGAGGATCTTGTCGCCAACATTGGCGGCCTTTTTCTTGTTATACACGTGAATACACTTTGGAGGGATTCGATAGGGAGCACTCAGGGGGCTGTTGTCGGCCAATTTCACTCTGGTCAACTTCTGGATTCCACTTCGCATGCGATGAAGGACTGACCCTGAACTGGAAGTGGAAACAGCAGATTCAAAACGTGAAAAACACACAACCCATAGTTGTACAGAAGATAGTTACTAACCACAACATACAGTCAGGCTAATTTTGAATAGCAAACCACTAAGGTCGAAAGTATCGAAATATTCCAAACCAGGACATTCCACCAGTATTATTTGACATGCATTGTGCATATGTGCTAGCAACTGAGTGAAACACACAAACACCCACATACACACACACACACACACACACACACACACACACACACACACACACACACACACACACATCAACGCTATGAATAAGAATAAAGGTGTAATAGCTGCATAACCACAATGATAGTTTTCTTCAGCTGAAAACATGTACGCTAAAGTACAACTCACTGAATACATCTTATAGTAGTATCATGTAAACACGTCTTCCGACTGAAAGAAACCAGTTTTTGCCTGCAAGATGCCATTTTGACTCCGAAATGGTTGTCACGTGTCTCGTCACGTGTTGAAATCATGGCGCGGCTGAAGAGAATGCTAAGGTAGACTACCCGTACACGTGCAAAACCTTTCACTCGGAGCAATTCCACCACAATATTTCGTCATAAAATGTCGGTTGCTAGTTTATTTAGTGAACAACCAGCTAAATTAGTCAGTATTGCCAGTCTGTTTCGCCGTAGCAGTTACTGGGAATATTTCTGAATCTTCCTACACGAAATATGAAGGTTCCGAAGGCAGTAGAGTACATTGCAGTATTTCTAATCCTCCTGTTTGCATCTGTTTCCGCCAAGCATGCTGGAGCCAAGGAACAAGGAGATGTTAAGTCCACCGAAGGGATACCTGGTGAGGTTTCCATACATACTCCCACCCGATGAAACAATTGGAGTATCTAATACGTTTTGCTACCCTTTATATCGCATTAACTGAACGATACAGGCTCTTTCCGCGTTTCCGCATTGGATGCAGCGAATATCGTTTTTTCAGCAATGGTTTGCTAGTGTAACAAGCACAGCTTAGTTAAGCAGCACCATGCAGTCTTGAGCGTACAGCACTAACTGAGTGATATACCCTAATGGGTGAAATTTTTCGCGGGATGTAATTTTCGCGAATCGGCGGATTTGAGATTTTTCGCGTTTTTATTTTCGCGACTCCAACATGATTCGCGAACTTAACGCCTATACTAGGTTTTTTCCCATGCTTCTGCCTTGGATGCAGCGAATATCAATTTTTCA
Source organism: Chondrilla cf. caribensis (assembly GCA_964020155.1). NCBI lineage: Eukaryota > Metazoa > Porifera > Demospongiae > Chondrillida > Chondrillidae > Chondrilla > Chondrilla cf. caribensis. Next base: position 3,978,449 of record OZ026559.1, read on the forward strand.
GCAATGGGTTGCTAGTTTAACCATAGATCCTACAACCAGTGTAATGAACACAGCTTAGCTAAGCAGCATCATGCAGCCTTGAGTATGCACCATCATCACTGGGTGCTTTATTAGATGTATGGAGCTAGTTCATGTTAGGCTGCAACCTAGCTCTTATGTGTTAATTCCATTGAACTTGTTACAGATCATCTGCTTTTTGTTTGATTCGTTAGATCTAGTAATTTGATAATTATAGGTAATTAGATGAAGTAATTAATATTCTGTACAGTATTGTATTCGACTGGTGACCCTGTAATTTAGCATTCCAGGCAAAGTGGTCTACCAGTATAGTATGGTACATCTGATCTGATCTGATCTGATCTGATCTGATCTTGTTATTCTTTATTCACTGTGTAGGTATAGTGGTAAAAAATAGTGTGGGTATATGTAGTGGTTCTAGTGTGGGTAGTGATAGTGGGTAAGTAGTGGTGATATAGTGTGGGTAGTGGCCCAGGTGAATTTATTTCCTTTTTGAATTTCTTGTGTGTATATATATACTCTATTAGTGTCTATACGTACGTAATAGGTTTTGTATATAGATCGTCCACGCGAAAAGGGTCATATTCGCGCTGTGTAAACATTAGTGTAGCTCTCAAAGTTATCCATTTCGAGTGCCGTAACTTAAGAACGGAAACAGATATGAAGCCGCCGCTCGCACTATTCGACATAGCTATGTCCAAGCTTTCAATTGATATCAAAAATTCGATTTCCGTCAGATACACGAATATGACCCTTGTCGTGTGGATGGTCACAATAAGTGTTTGTGATGACCACCTGTGCATAGCTATGCTCCTACCTGTTACTATGTATGTTTCCTTCACCTTCACCACGTGGTAAACTGCATTCTGCTTCACCCTCCCATGCAGAATACCATCCTGTGGATTATCTCCTCCCGTGCTTGCAGAAGGACGGCAACTTTACCAAATTTCTCGGTTTTTTGAAGGAAACAGATTTGAAGACCTATCTGTACAATTTCACAACTCTGACTATTCTTGCCCCAACGGATGACGCTTTTGATCACCTCCCCCCTGCTGTGCTGACAAGACTTGAAACTGACACTGCATTTCGGACTCATGTTCTCCTGGGACATTTCATTGACCAGAAGCTGTATCTTGTTACTTTCATAGTTCAGAAGACCTTGGTGACCCTGGCAGGCAATGTGGGTAAAATCCATAATTCACTGGCTTATGATGTAAGTGTTTGTGCAATAATATTACTGTAAGAGTAACTTTACAACTCCATGTAAATTTTCTATTCCACGTTAATCGATATTAACATGTGTATACACAACCCCCCCCCCCCACACACACACGTATGCACGCATGCACACACACAACACGTAGGCATGTATGCACGCATGCACACACACAACACGTAGGCACGTATGCACGCACACACACACGTACGCATGCATGTACACATACACACGCACGCGCATGCACGCACACACACACATACACACGCATGTACGCAGGTACACACATACACGTATGCATGTATGCACACACACACACACACACGCACACACACACACACACGCACACACACACACAACACACACACACACACACACACACACACACACACACACACACATACAACACGCACACACACACAAACACAACGCACGCTCAATTCATTATTATTATGTGAAAGGTGCCTTTTAATGTATCACATGGGTTGAAAATGAGATCTGTACCAATATCAACTTGAATTATGTACGTATAATAGATGCCTTAATGATTTCGTTTCTGAATCATTGAGCTACTCAATGACAAGTCTCTCTGTATCTTCTCATGCACGTATAGGGACGTGTATTTGTGGATGAAGCGAACATTATTGAAGGTGACCAGTGCGATAACGGTGATGATGGTTTGGTGCAGAAGATAGACAGGGTGATCTACCACGGCAATCAAACCATCATGGGACGACTTGATTCAATGTTCCCCGAGTTAGCCTACTACATGCGGTTAGTTGGATATGACAGTCTTCTCGATTCCAATGATTATCAATTTACTTTGTTTGCTCCTACTGACGAGGCCATCCTAGCAATCAGTTCTGAACTGGAATGTCTACGATATCACGATGTTTATCTACAAGGGACTGTTCTCTACCTTCTCACCACCGAGCCGCTTTCGCTGAGAAATCTCGCAACATTTCCTTTTATCGAGAGCAAGACTGGAATTATTCACGTGGAGGTCGACAAGGAGTCCAAGGAACCTATAGTTAAAGTGCAAGATGCAACGATCATAGAAGCAGACATTTATGCCACTAACGGAGTTATTCACAAAATCGATTCATTCATTCGCCCAACTATTCGGAACCTTGAGGGGCCATGTAAAAGTCCCTCAAAGCTTTGAGTAGTTAAGTTCAACAACACTGTATCCTTGGTACTGCGATATAGGGTGATATTGTGTATATCTCAGTACAGTATAGCTGCTATTCTACGTTATAAATTTGAATTAGTATAATCACACTATTATATTTTAGTGTAATTTATTATTCCCTAAATAGTTAGTTCTTTTAGCAATGTGTAGTGTGTGATCAATGTTGTAGAAGCTTTTATTCATAACTATTGATAGTTGTGATCAGATGAGATTAGTTTCAATCACTTATATAGTAATTATCAATTTATCAACCAACCACAATAATTATTATAATATATACTGTACCTGGCTATCACACACGCACACTCCTGGTTACTTTAATTACAGTACACAAACTCCTGGCATCATACATAATTTGCAATTATTATATACGTTCATATTGCATGAGGTGTATAATCCACCTTGTGCATGGTGACCATGTACATCAAGGGGTTTTCCACATTCTGTAGCTGGTCAGCATAAGCTGCTCAGTGTACATATTATGTATCAAACTTAGCAACTTGAATCCTAATGCATGTACACACCCCATGGCCAGGATGTGCTATGGCCAATGGTGCTGACCAGTCAAATTTTATTGCTGCCCCTGGTCACCATGGCCTCACCAGTGTACATGTGATGCATCATTATAGAACTAATACTGATATATGTACACCCTTATGGAGGTTGTAGTACGGTCCTTCTGACCGGTGGTAGCCAAAAAGATACATTTTGTCACCAGTCATGAAGGCTCCCCAGTGTTCATATGACACATATTATAACACATAAATAATTATTTTATAAATGCATGATATATATACTTCTGTGCACATTCTAATGAAAGTGCTATAGACATCTTGGTGACTGGCAGGTAATTTTACATTTTGTTGCTGGCTACCACAGGCTGCACAGTGACCATAACAAACTTATAAATCAACACAAATACTAAGGCATGCACACCCTCCTGGGTGTGCTATAGGCCTTGTGGTGACCAGCTAAAAAATGTCAATTTTATTGCTGGTCACCACGATCATTCTGGTGTTCATGTGATGTATTTTAGAGTAAATACTGACACGTGAACACACTCCTGGAGGTGGTACAAATCTTGTGGTGACAAAAAAGATGTGTGACTCTCTATTGTCCATGTGATATGTACATAAATACATAAATTATTATACTTTTGTATGTACATTCCAATGGAGGTGCTATAGACTTCTTGGTGACTGTCCAGGGAATATCATATTTTGTGGCTATGGTGAATGGTAACCACCATATCAAAATTATTAATACAAATACTAATGTATGCGCACCATCCTGGATGTGCTTTAGGCCGTGTGGTGACCAGTAAAAATGTCCATTTTATTGCTGGTCACCACGGTCTCCCTGGTGTTCATGTGATGCACCATAGAGCAAATACTGATGTATGTACACTCTCCTTGAGGTGGTGCAGAACTAGTACTAGTGGTGATATAAAAGATGTGTTTTCTTGATGGTCAAAGTCATGTCCTAAGATACATATACGAATACATATACTTTTTATGGATGTACATTGACAAAAGAATCCACCTCTGAATGTAGCTAGCTTGGAAGGCTATGTACCTGGATCATCCTTGAGGTGGTACAGAACTAGTACTAGTGGTGATATAAAAGATGTGTTTTCTTGATGGTCAAAAATGCCTATTGTCCTAAGATACATAATATATGAATACATGTACTTTTTATGTATATACAGTAACATTGACAAAAGAAACACCTCTGAATGTAGCTAGCTTGGAAGTCTATGTACCTGGATCATCCGGGATTGTTTCATAATTCAGATTGTCCCCAGCCAGGTTGGATTAGAATATCGGATTGACACGCCCCTTCTGCCATGTGCTACACCAGAAAGCATTGGTGTTTTCTCTCTATTCTCACCCATATCATGGAGGTCCATATCAGGCACCTGCAAATGTAGCTAGGGTTACAGGCAATGTATGGAAATGTGGATTGTTTCACGATTTAGTTCATGTCCTCAGCTCAGTCTGGTGAAATTATCAGGTTGATACCCCCTCTCCTATGAGCTATCCAAAAAGGTGTTTAGGACCTTTTCACCTTTCTCGCATACATTGAAAATGGCGTGAATGACCATGTCCAAGACATCACAATTTGACATTATGGCATCACACTGCCAAGTGTACATAACCTCCAGGGAGGTGTTTTGATCCTATTTTGTAGGTTTGGTGAGCATGGTGCTATGACCAGAGTTTGCCCTCCTCCCCCCCCCCACAGCGCCATTTTCAATACCCAGGGTGACAAAACATGCATATATTCCATAACTTAGTTC
>OZ026559.1:4003173-4048173 GCA_964020155.1 Chondrilla cf. caribensis
GGAGTGCTCTGCCCTTGATACCCGAATTCATGCCCTCGATGAAGAAGCGTTAAAGTGGTTTGATGCCAGAGATGGTGATCAAGAATGCGATGGTGACAAAGTTGATGGAATCCCTGATGGTGATACCAGTGGAAGTGATGATGAAGATGACGTTGATAAGGAGAAAGAAGATCTGAAGAATCGGTTGTTGAAAGTGAAAGATTATCTAGACACGAGACGGTCAGATTTGCAAGACTCTCTCTCAAATGCAGACAAGTTGAAAGCTGATTTGGCCCGAGTTGACGAGTGGTTGGAGCCAAAGGAGAAGAAGAGACCTGATATGAAGCCGGGAGCCGTGAGAAGCAAACTACTTCGTGAACAATTCAAAGAGGCGGAAGATTTTGCCAAGGATCTTTCTGATTTCCAATCTGAAATGGATCGGCTTGCCGAATCCGTCCTGAAAATAGCAACTCCGAATGGATCCGTCTGTACTGAGACTACTCCAAGTGAGTCTCCAATGGTGGTAAAATGCAAAGACTGCATCAGGCGATTCGAGGATTTGAAATCTGATATCACCAAGAGGTTGGAGATGCTTTCAGAATTGGAACCTCAAGTTGCAGATGTTGAATCCGGTCTCACGGAGGTTGATGGCCAGGTGAAGGATTGGGAAAAGTGGGCAGTTGAGATTAAAGCCATGGATACAACCAAAGTGGAAGTTCTTCGCAAACAGGCACAAGATATCCATGTTGGTTTTTTGTGGTTTGTGACATTTCCTATGCACATGAAGATTTGTTCATCTACACAGAACACGACATTGTATGTACACACACACGCACGCACACACACGCACACACAACACACACACACGTACACACACACACACACACACACACACACACACACACACACACACACACACACACACACACACACACACACACACACACACACACACACACATGCACACACATACACACACATGCACACACACACACACACACAACGCACACACGCATGCACTCAAGCACACACACTCATGCATCCTGTGTATAAAATCCTTCAACTTCTCTTCCAGTCATTGAAAGCTCAAATAGCCATTCTCGAGCAAGCAAAGTGGTCTGAGGTACAAGGAAAGGCAAATGACCTTCTCGAGTATGATGTTGGTCCCTACGGAGAAGTCCCGGAATCTCCCGTAAACATGACAGCAAATGGAAGCAGTCCTCCTTCAGCTCATGGTGAAAAGAAAAAATCAAAGAAATCGAAGAAGAAGAAGGGAAGGAAGAAGCGAGAAAGCAGCAGTAGTAGTGACACTACAGCCCCTGTAGTCCCCCCAGGGGATGGTATTTAGGCATTAAGAGCAGTCATTTCGTGAACCCATTCTAAACTCTTCACAACACTCTTCTTTTCAGCGTAGCCTAGCTCTGTGTACCCCTTACACAGCTACTGTATCGACTCACATGTTTATGGGTCAATAGTGGGACATTTTAAATATGTTTCTGTATAGTGAATTGCATAGAGTTACAAATGTATGTACAAATTTATTTAACCCCTACCGCTATACAGTATACACCATATGAATGCATTGTAATATTATTATTATACACTCTATAATCAAAAACCCCTTAATAATCCATGGCCAACACCCTCCATATAATCATTCAAACCCCAACCATGCTTATGTGCACACTCAGCATGCATGAGACACTGCATGTGATAGATACACTGCGTGTATTACGTACTTCTTTAATTGTATATAATGCATAACAAGTTACACCAATACTCATTCCCCCTGTACATCCCTCTGGATTCACTCTGCAAACCTTGTGCACGTGTTGACTGACAAGTTTAAGATTATTAATATATATTATATTATGTCCATTCAGTCCCAATGTCCTCCCTAGCTATATAGTGTCCTGGATAACTCTGATAATATCAGGTCCACAGTCTTCAAGGTGGAATTAATGCGAAATGAATCATGAATGAATCTTCTGATTAGCTATACTGCTCCAGTACATTGAGTTTTCATTGTGTTATTGCAATCAATCTGCAGTGTCAGTTGGCAATACATTCCCACAAGTAGGAATTAGTTGTCCTCTTACAAGAAAAATATTAGTTAGTGGGAAGTTAACATGTCCCCTTGTAGGTCACCAACCCATAATGAGAACCTTTACAACCTCAGTTAATATCCAGCATCTGTATGGCGTGAAGCTAAGGGTTCTTATGGACAAAGTACACACCTAACTCTCATCATACAATGTACGTGGGTTCAGTTTCACAAGACTCATGATTAGTCTATGTACATAGTTCTGGGATGACTCACTTATGGCTAGGGTATATTATTATGCTATTCTGTGACTTAAAAACTTAAAAATAATAGCCATTCCTGAGCAAGCAAAGTGGTCTGAGGTGTAAGCAAAGGCTAATGACCTTCTTGAGTATGATGTTAGTCCCTACAGAGAAGTCCCAGAATCTCTCGTATACATGACAGCAAACGGAAGCAGTCCTTCATTTCATGGTAAGAATAAAAAAATCAAAGAAATATTGAAGAAGAATCAGGGAAGAAAGAAGTGAAAAGCAGCAGTAGCAGTGACACTACAGCCCCTGTAGTCCCCCCAGGGGATGGTATTTAGGCATTAAGAGCAGTCGTTTCATGAACCTATTCTAAACTCTTCACAGAAGTTTTGTTTTCAGCATAGCCTAGCTCTGTGTACCCCTTACACAGCTACTGTATGATTGTGGGTCGATAGTAGAACATTTTAAATTTGTTTATGCATAGTGAATTGCCTAGAGTTACAAATGTACGTACGAATTTTATTTCATCCCTACCACTATACGTACAGTATACACCTTATAAATGCATTATAGTATACACACGTACTCCATAACTCAACATCCTCTATAATCCAACACCCCCCTCTGTTATTATTAAAAATATAGTATAATCCATGGCCAACACCCTCCATAATAAGCATCCAAACCCCAACCATGCTTATGTGCTATAATAATAAATAAAAATAGTAATAATGGAATATGGTGAATAAGTATATTATTTTGTCATTATTATTATCACGATCAATATTGCAATATTGTAAAATGCAACAAGTATGCAAATTTTACGTATACGTTTAATTCATTTAATTGAGATTGCAGGAAGTTGCATATTATCAAGTTTGGATTATAATTGCGTTTAGTATAAAATAAAGGTAATATTATGTTAATATAATAATATGAAGATTAAGCTGATTATTATAATAATGAATACTGCGTTAATCTAAATGGTTAGATACCTCCTGCAATTGGTAAACATCTTAATCCCATCAATCAATCCGGTACCCATAGTAGAGTTTCCCTCCAAATCCGGAGTAAACCAGATTAGGTTTGTACTTGACTGGCCATGGCTTTCCAAGCCACGTGATTGTAAAGGTCCTACAAGATGAAAAAATCAATCTATTATCTGATGACCAATAATAAAAATACCACAGCGACGACATTCCTTCGACTTTTGGTATTTGCAAAAAGGGAATCTTGCTCACTTTCAGTTTCATCCTTTGTGAAAACGGACTTTTTTTAGTGGTGATGCGACATGACATCACATGACATCACCAGAGGACCCGTTAGTACAGTACCGTAGACACTCTAAACAACGTATGTAACCATAGTTCAGAGTGTCTATGGTAGTTCGGCCCCTTTTGGGAACATTGGTCCACCTAATGTCACTTAGCCTGTTATAAGTGCCGTACCAAAACTCTACTTGGTTGTAGAGGTTCATGTACCACTGGAACTTAGTGAGGTTTCAATTTCTAAGAGGCTGTAATCAAGCCGAGTAGCTGGAAATTTAGCAACTTATCTTACTAACTTATACGCAGCAGGCAACTTTAAAGACTCTCTTCTGGGTCAGCTTACGTAGTGCATCACAGGGTATTAGATTTCCATGAAAGACACAAACATGATACATATAATTGTTACAGTAGCTGCTATGTCCTCAACTAATGCTATATGGGCTGTAAGTCAATTTTTTTAAATGGCTGACGACTTTGGATCCTTAGTAATACCTTGGAGTTGATATTGGGCATAAAGCAGTGGCGGTGGAACATAAAAATCTTAGGGGGGGCGGTGGTCCAGTGCACGTGCAGTACAGAACACTAAGTCACCAAATTAGCATATACTAGCCACTCCTTCACTTCAGTAAATTCTATGCATATGTTCATAACACCAAGGCTTATTCAAAATTATATTAATAATATGTGTATATGTCTATGTAACATTATATGTCTCCTTGAAAATTAGGGGGGGCAATGCCCCCCCTGCCCAAACTTAGGGGGGGGCAACTGCCCCCCCTGCCCCCCCGGTTCCACCGCCTATGTAAAGAATATAAAGTCGGTTAAATTTGTTAATACCTAACAATTATTTAGCTAAAATTCATGTCATGGGCCCTTTAACAATGTACCTGGTAAAGGCTGGAATAAGAACGTCATCTGAAGTGATGTGGTCGTGATCGTGGACACTGATTTCCATCTTTATCCAATCCCCGTCGCAAAAGTCAAGTACTTGATTCCAAACTGGTTTGTAGCTGTTGCGGATGATTTTTGTCAGGCGTGTTTTCTGCTCCATTTTACCAATGGCTGTGACATTCACATATGGGTCTGGTTTAAACCACCATATCTTACTTCCAGGAAGATCCGCACGCTTTATAGTGACGGTCAAATTTCCTTTAACAGCGTCAGTCACTGTGACAGCGACAGCCAGAAGAGCAATTGCCAAAATATCTGCAGTGGAAAAAGTACATCTAAATCAATTTGAAAATTAATAAATTTTCTTGCTTTCGTTTCACTTGGAGTATAATTATAATACTATTCAGTGAAGACAGTCGAACTGCTTCATAATTCTAACCCTAAATTCACTGTATATCGGATCCCCCTTTTCTCCTTTTTAAGTGTACTCCACATTTAGACCCCGTATGTACTCAAGGTACAGGTGAGCAGATGTGTTACTCGATACGTCCATGAGTAGCAGAAGACAGAGCCTTGTTCTAACTTTAGCCACAGATATTAACATCGTGCAGCAGCAGTACTAGTCTATGTCTAACTCACACTTCATTGTTGATGGCTGTTTCTTGAATTCCTGATCTTTAAGGGGAAGCAGTTAACACCAGTAAATTGCCAAAAGTGTTCAACTTAGCTCTCGTTGTTAAATGTGGATAAGTACTGAAGTTCAGGCATTTTATAGATTTCCCGCTCGTCATGTGCATACCAACCCTGGGATAGCAACCTATATAAAATAATATTAAAATTACAATTATTATTAACATGCCAATATTTAATTAAATCACAAACTATTACAACAGCTTCTGCTTGTACCCATAAGCACATGAACTAATCTTAATTATGACAATCCAAGATCAACATGCAGCTATTAAATTGCAAGCTGAAATATGTGCATGGAAATATAGTATATCTGCTGGTCAGTAACAACTCCAGTACTTTTCTATAGATCCAAACCTCATGCATAGACACCCCTTTGGTGGTGATACAGAACTTGGTAACCAGTTTCATAACTGGTTACAGCTGCATGTCCCTCCAGGGTCCTTTGACACATAATGTTATACCAATACTCATTTCTCCCTGTACATCCCTCTGGGTTTGCTGCAGCTAACCTTGTGATGACTGACAAGATTATTGTATTATTATGTCCACTGAGTCCCAGCTTAAGATTATTAATATTATGTCCATTCAGTCCCAATGTCCTCCCTAGTTATATAGTGTCCTGGATAACTCTGACAATACCAGGTCCACAGTCTTCAAGGTGGAATTCATGTGAAATGAATCATGAATGAATCTTCTGATCAGCTATACTGCTCCAGTGCATTAAGTTTCATGTGTTATTGCAATCAATCTGCAGTGTCAGTTGGTGATGACCAGTACCACACATGACATTTGGACATTGCCACATGTTGGAAATTAGTTGTTCTCTCACAAGAAAAAAATTGATTAGTGGGAAATTAACATGTCTCCTTGTAGGTCACCACCCCATAATGTGAACCTTCACAACCTCAGTTAACATCCAGCATCTGTATGGCGTGAGGGTCCTTATGGACAAAGTACACACCTAACTCTCATCATACAATGTGGGTTCAGTTTTACAAGACTCATGATCAGTCTATGTACATAATTCTGGGATGACTCACTTACGGCTAGGGTATATTTTTTATTTATGTTATGCTTTGTGACAGATCATTAAAAACTTGAAATATATAGCCATTCCTGAGCAAGCAAAGTGGTCTGAGGTACAAGGAAAGGCAAATGACCTTCTCGAGTATGATGTTGGTCCCTTTGGAGAAGGCCCATAATCTCCCGTAAACATAACAGCAAAATTATGGAAGCAGTCCTTCTTCAGCTCATGGTGATAAGAAGAAAATTCGAAGAAATTGGAGAAGAAGAAAGGAAGAAAGAAGCAAAAAAGCAGCCCCTGTAGTCCATCAGGGGATGGTATTTAGGCACTAAGAGCAGTCTTTCGTAAACCCATTCTAAACGTTTCACAAAACTTCTCTTTTCAATGTAGCTTAGTTCTGTATACCCCTTACACAGCTACTGTACCGACTCACATGTTTATGGGTCAATAGTGGGAAATTTTAAATACGTTTCTGTATATATAGCGAATTGCATAGAGTTACTAATGTATGTACAAATTTTATTTAATCTCTACTGCTATACAGTATGCACCACATAAATGCATTATTATAATACACTCCATAACCCAACATCCTCTAAAATCAAACACCCCCATCTATTATATTATACATATTATATATACTCCAACATCCTCAAGCTCTATTATCCAACATCGATAATATAATCCATGGCCAACATTCTCCATATAAGCATGCAAACCCCAACCATGCTTATGTGCACACTCAGCATGCATGAGACACTGCATGTGATAGATACACTGCGTATATTGCAAAAACCTCATGCAATATCAGACCTCAAATTTCGTATTTCTTCAATTCCATGTATATAATGCTTAACAAGTACAAATTATTATGGGATTATCCAGCCCAGTCTTGCATGAGGTTGCACTGTACACAGTACACGCATATGTTTTCAGTATAATATGTACAGGTAAATAGTTATATATACTACTAATAATAATAATATATAATATATAATTATACCAACTATTATAATAGCATAATATATGCATACTAGTATGATTTATCATATGTCATCATTACATTATATTTATTTCATACCATATTATAGAGTTATGGGATAGTGAAATAATAATAAATATCACCAATATATAATGGAATATGATGAATAATTATATTATTTTATCATTATTATAAATATTGCAATTGTGAAATGTGACGAGTATGCAAATATTGCGTATCATTTTAATTCATTTAATTGAGATTGCAGGAAGTGACATAATCAAGTTCGGACTATAATTGTGTTTAGTATAAAAAAGGTTATATGTTAATATAATATGAAGATTAAAGCTGATTATATATAATGAATACTGTGTCAATCTAAATGGTTAGATACCTCCTGCAATTTGGAAACATCTTAATCCCATCAATAAATCCGGTACCCATAGTAGAGTTTCCCTCCCGGTCCGGAGTAAACCAGATTAGGTCTGTTCCTGATTGGCAATCCCCAGACTCCGAACGACCTGAAGGTCCTAAAAGATGAAAAAAATTATTCTATTATCTGATGACCAATAATAAAATAACAAGAGCAACGACATTCCTTTGACTCATTCGCAAGTGGTCAATCGTACTCACTTCCAGTTTCGTCCTTTGTGAAAACGGACAGTTTTAGTGGCGATGCGTTATGACATCACATGATGTCACAAGAGGAACGGTTAGTACAGTTCCATAGACACTCTAAACAACATATGTAACCATAGTTCAGAGTGTCTGTGGTACATATTTCAGCCACTTCCGGGAACATTGGTCCACTTAATGTCACTTAGCCTGTGATAAGTGCCGTACCAAAACTCTACAATGTTGTAGAGGTGCATGTACCACTGGAACTTAGTGAGGTTTCAATCTCTCAGAGGCTGTAATCAAGCTGAGTAGCTGGAAATTTAGCAACGTATCTAACTAACTTATATGGAGGTAGCAACTTTAAAGACTCTCTTCTGGGTCACCTTACGTAGTGGACCAATGTTCCCGGAAGGGGCTGAAATACGTACCACAGACACTCTGAACTATGGTTATTACATGGTTTAGAGTTAATTAGAGAATTAACTAATGCTATATTATAGGCTGTAAGACATGTTTTATTGATCAGTCACATTGATACCCACGCATATAATCAAATACCTTAGAGTAAACTTTAGAGGTAAAGAATATAAAGTCGGTTACTTTTGTTAATACCTAACATTTTGTATGCAAACATTCATGACATGGGCCCTTTAACAATACCTGGTAAAGACTGGAATAAGAACATCATCTGCAGTGATAATGTCGTGATCGTGGACACTGATTTCCATCTTTATCCAATCCCCGTCACAAAAGTCCAGTACTTGATTCCAAACTGGTTTGTAGCTGTTGAGGATGATTTTTGTCAAGCGTGTTACCTTTTCCATTTTACCAATGGCTGTGACATTCACGTATGGGTCCGGTATATCAACCACTGGCTTTTTTCCAGGAAGATCCGCACGCCTTATAGTGACTTTCAACCTTCCTTTAACAGCATCGGTAACTGTCACAGCAACAACCACAAGAGCAATTGCCAAAATATCTGCAGTGGAAAATGTACATAAAAATTTATCCATACACAAATTTGAATTGAATTTTCTTGATATCATTTCATTTGGGATATAATATATTACTATTCAGTGCAGACAGTCAAACTGCCAAAATAATTCTAACCCTGAATTCTAACCCTGAATTCACTGTATATTTAAACCATATTCCAATTCTAGGCTGAAAACACAAGGTAACGGTGAAGTAAACCTGCTACTTATTCTGGCCGTCTATGAGTGGCAGAAAACAGAACCTTGTCCTAACTTTTAGCCACTGATATGAACGTCATGCAGCAGCAGTACTAGTCTATGTCTAACTCACACTTCATTGTTGATGGCTGTTTCTTGAATTCCTGATCTTTAAGGGGAAGTGTTAACACCAGTAAATTGCTAAGTGTCCAACTCAGCTAAATGTGAAGAAGTACTGAAGTTCAGGCATTTTATAGACTTCCAGCTCGTCATGTGCATACCAACCCTGGGATAGCAACCTATATAAAATAATATTAAAAGTACTATTATTATTAACATGCCAATATTTAATTAAATCACAAACTATCACAACTGCTTCTGCTTGTATGCATATGCAGATGAACTGAACTAAATTATGACAATCCAAGATGTACATGGGGTATTAAGTTTCAAAGTAAAATATGTGCATGGAAATATTGTATATCTCCTGGTCAGAAACAACTCCAGTACATTTCTATAGATCCAAACCTCATGCATAGACACCACACCACATTGGTGGCGATACAGAACTTGGTAACCAGTTTCATACCTGGTTACAACTGAATGTCTCTCCAGGGTCGTTTGACACGTAATGTTACACCAACACACGTCCTTTAATTTAGCAACGCCAATACACATTCCCCCCTGTACATCCCTCTGGATTCACTGCTAACCTTGTGGTGACTGACAAGATTATTAATATATTATGTCCACTGAGTCACAATGTCTTCCCTTATTAATTAAATATTAATTATTGTGAAATGAGTCATAAATGAATCTTCTGATTAGCTATACTGCTGCAGTACACTAAGTTTCATGTGTTATTGCCATCAATTTGCAGTGTCAGTTGGGGATGACCGGTACCACAAAATTAATGTCATTTGTACATTGCCACATGTAGGAATTAGTTGTCCTCTCACAAGAAGAAAAATTGATTAATGGGAAATTAACATGTCTCCTTGTAGGTCACCAACCCATAATGTGTACCTTCACAACCTCAGTTAATATCCAGCATCTGTATGGCGTGAGGGATCTTATGGACAAAGTACACACCTAACTCTCATCATACAATGTGGGTTCAGTTTTACAAGACTCATGATCAGTCTATGTACATAGTTCTGGGATGTCTCACTTATGGCTAGGGTATAAAATTTATGCTAGTCTTTGTGATAGGTCATTTAAAGCTTGAATTATATTGCCATTCCTGTTCCATGTTGATCCTTTTGGAGAAGTCCCGGAATCTCCTGTAAACATGTCAGCAAATGGAAGCAGTCCTCCTTCAGCTCATGGTGAAAAGAAAAAAATTAAAGTAATTGAAGAAGAAGCAGGGAAGAAAGAAGCGAGTATATAGCAATTACACTACAGCCCCTGTAGTATCATTGCTACATTGCTGTCAGACCTTACTGGGGATGTGAAATAACTTTTGAAACTATTCCCACCTCAATAGGTTGTCTGTAAGCCCAGCTACATTCGGAGGTGAATAAAATTTTTTAGAAGATGAGAAAATGCTAAGAACCTTTTGCATAGCTCATGGGGGAGGGGGGAAGTCAAATTGATATTATAAACAGACCTAGCTGATGTCGTGAATTAACTTGTGGCCCGTAACCCCAGCTACATTTGAAGGTGCTTAATATTATATATATATATATAGTACGTATGTATGGGAGAGTATATATACGACACTAAGAACCTTTTTGCACAGCTCATGGGGAGAGGGCGTGTCAACCAGATATTTCAGCCAGACCTAACTAGGAACATGAACTATCTCATGAGACAATTCCCATCTCCGTTGTCAACCCTTAAACCCAGCTACATTTGGAGTTGCTTAATATATATTTTTCAAGTATGTGAGAGCATAGGACGCTAAGCACCTTTTTGCATGGCTCATGGGGAGGAGGCGTGTCAACTTGATATTTTTGCCAGATCTGTGTGTGTGTGTGTGTGTGTGAACTAATTTATGAAACCATTCCCCCTTCAATAGGTGGCCTGTACCCCAGGTACATTCGGAGGTGCTTAATATTTTTTCAATGTATGTGAGAGTATAGCATGCTAAGCACCTTTTTGAATGGATCATGGGGGAGGAGGCATGTCAACCCCATATTTTAGCCAGACCTAACGGGGGATGTAAACTAACTTATGAATCCATTTTAACCTCAATAGGTGGCCTGTAACTCCTGCTACATTCGGAGTTGTTTAGTATTTTTTCAATGTATGGGAGAGTATAGGACACTAAACACCTTTTTGCATGGCTCATGGGGGAGGAGGCGTGTCAACTCGATATTTTAGCCAGACCTAGTGGGGGATGTGAACTAATTTATGAAACCATTCCCACTTCACTAGGTGACTCGTAGCCCCAGCTACATTTGGCGGTGCTTAATATTTTTTTCAATGTATGGGAGAGTATAGGAGAGAAAACGCTAACAACTTCTGCATATATAGCTTTTGGGGGAGGAGGTGTGTCAACTTGATAATTCAGTCAGACCTAGCGGGGCATGTGCTATATTTGGAGTTCCTTAATATCGTTTCACTGTATGGGAGAATACATATAGGAGAAAACGCTAAGCACCTTTCATGGGGGAGGAGGCGTGTCAACGCGATATTATAGGCAGAACTAGCAGGGGATACAAACTAATTTATGAAACCATTCCGACCTCATGCAATAGGTGACCTGTAACCCCAGCTACATTCAGAGGTGCTAAATATGCTTTCAATGTATGGCACAGTATAGGAGAGAGAAAATGCTAAGCACCCTTTTGCATAGCTCATGGGGATGGGAGCGTGTTAACTTGATATTTTACTCAGATCTAGCTAGATGGACATGAACTAACTTATGAAACCATTCTTACCTCAATAGGTGGCCTGTAACCCCGGCTACATTTGGAGATGCTTAATACTTTTTCAATGTATATGAGAGAGAAAATGCCAAGCACCTTTTAACATAGCTCATGGGGGAGGGGACATGTCAACCCCATAATTTAGCCAGATCTAGCTGGGGATGTGAACTAATTTATGAAACCATTCCCAACTTAATAGGTGGCCCGTAACCCCAGCTACATTCGGAGTTGTTTAATATTTTTTTCAATGTATGGGAGAGTATAGGACGCTAAGCACCTTTTTGCATGGCTCATGAGGGAGGAGGCGTGTCAACTTGATATCATAGTTGCCAACTGTCCCGAATCATCCGGGACAGTCACAGATTTTTCCAGTGACAACATGTCCCTCACGGATTGGTGAAAATCACTGAAATGTCCCGGATTTAACAACAGTAAACCACAGGGTACAAAATCAGATTATCTTCATTCAAAACGTCGTTAGAAGTGTCATCACAATCGACAAAAAGTGCTTTGATTCTATCTAGCCGCTTTATCGTCATTCATTATTCTTTAGAAGAATGAATATTTAGCGGCCTGTTCGACTTCTGTTCGGCAGTGTTTGGATCTCTGATTGACATCAATTCATAAATATAACGATGTAAAACTCACAATTACTTTCCTATGGAGCATAACATCGAATTATCTCTCAAAAATCGGCTTTTAGATTCGTCCATCATTTGACAGCCATTTGCAATATGACGTCATAAAATTAATGGCTGTTAATCATTTGGTTCATCATACTAATCTACTTTTGTTGTCTAATATGCAATAGTAAACTGGGATACATTAATAATTTAACACTAAATGCAGTATGATATTTAACAAGGTATGACTAGACTGTTCTTTTCCAGCTATTTATCAAGCAAAATCAATAATCATTCCAAACCTGCATATATTTGTTGAACCATTTTGGCCGCAGCACGTAGGTGTAGATACATAAGTGTCCCTGAAGGAAATTTTCAAGGGTTGGCAACTATGTGATATATTCAGCCAGACCTAACGGGGGATGCGAACTAACTTATGAATCCATTTTAACCTCAATAGGTGGCCCGTAACCCCAGATACATTTGGAGCTGCGAATAGGAGAGAAAACGCTAAGCACCATTTTACATAGCTCATGGGGGAGGATGCATATTAATCCCATAATTTTGCCAGACCTGGGGGGGGGGGGGGGATGTGAACTAATTTATGAAACCATTCCCACCTCAATAGGTGGCCTATAACCCCAGCTACATTTGGAGGTGCTTAATATTTTTCAATGTATAGGAGAGTATAGGACGCTAAACACCTTTTGCATGGCTCATGGGGGAGGAGGCATGTCAACTCGATATTTTTGCCAGACCTAGATGGGGATGTTAACTAATTTATGAAAACCATTCTCACCTCAATATAGGTTGCCCATAACCTCAGCTACATTTGGCGGTGCTAAATATTTTTTCAATGTATGGGAGAGTATAGGAGAGAAAACACTAAGCATCTTTTTGCATAGCTCATGGGGAGGAGGTGTGTCAACTTGTTATTTTAGCCAGACTTAGCTGGGGACGTGAACTAACATTTGATATAATTTCCATTTCTGTAGCCAACCCGCAACCCCAGCTACATTCGGAGGTGCTTAATATTTTTCAATATATTGGAGAGTATAGGACGCTAGGCACCTTTTGGCATAGCTCGTGGGAGAGGAGGCGTGTCAACTTGATATTCTAACCAGACCTAGCTTGAGACATGAACTAACTTATGAAGTAATTCCCATCTCAATAGGTGGCCCATAATCCCAGCTACATTCGGAGGTGTTAAATATTTTTCAATGTATGGGAGAGTATAGGAGAGAAAACAATAAGCATCTTTTTTGCATAGCACTTAGGGGAGGGGGTGTGTCAACTTGATATTTTGAACTGACTTAGCTAAGGACGTGAACTAACTTGTAAAACAATTTCCATCACAATAGGTGGTCGGGAAACCCAACTACATTCTTAGGTGATTAATGTTTATTCAATGTATGGAAGAGTATAGGATGCTAAGCACCTTTTTGCATAGCTCATTGGGGAGGAGGCGTGTCAACTTGATATTTCAGCCAGGCTTAGGTGGGGATGTGAACTAACATTTGAATTTATTCCCAACTCGGTAGCCAACCCGTAACCCCAGCTACATTTGAAGGTGCCAAATATTTTTCAATGTATGGGAGAGTATAGGAGAGAAAACGCCAATCACCTTTTTGGATAGCTCATGGAGGAGGTGGCATGTCAACTTGATATTTTAGCCAGACCTAGCTGAGGATGTTAGCAAACTTATGAAACCGTAACCTCAGCTATATTTGGAGTTGTGTAATACTTTTTCAATGCATGGGAGACTATATGGGGAGAAAATGCTAAGCACCTTATTGCATAACTCATGGGGGAGGAAGAGTGTCAACTTGCATATTGTCGCCAGACTTTGCTGGGGAGGTGAACTATCTTATGAAGCCATTCCCACCTCGATAGGTGGCCTGTAATCCCAGCTACATTTGGAGGTGCTTAATAATAATATTATATTTCAATGTATCGGAGAGTATATAGGAGAAAGCACTATAAGCACCTTTTTGCATAGCTCATGGGAAGGGGGCGTGTCAATTTGATATTCTAACCAGATCCTATATAGGTTCGGACATGAACTAACTCATGACACAATTCCCTTCTTGATAGATGGCCCATAATCCTAGCTACATTTGGATGTGCTTAAGCTCTATTATCCAACATTGATAATATATGATTTTAATCCACGGCCAACATTCTCCAATAATCATTCAAACCCCAACCATGCTTATGTGCACACTCAGTACTTCTTACAGTACATGTATATAATACATAACAAGTACATACTATTTTGAAAATATCCTGTCCAGTCTTGCATGAGGGTGTACCCCTTACACAGCTACTGTACTGACTCGCATGTTTATGGGTTGTTAGTGGAACATTTTGAATAAACATGTTCTGGTTTGTATCCTTAAATTCTGATTTATGGCAATTTGCCATTTGTAGCTATTTTGTATTGATTTTGTGTTATACTTTTCTGTATAGCGAATTGCCTAGAAGTACTAATGAATGTACAAATTATATTTATTCTCTAGATCCACCGCTATACAGTATACACCATATTAATGCATTTCAATAATTATAATAAATTAGTACATTATAATATACTCCATAAGACAACATCCTCTATGATTAACATCCCCCTCTCTCGTATTATTTTATACTTCATCATCCTTAAGCTCTATTATTCAGCATCCATAATAATTATTATATTTTAATCCATGGCCAACACCCTCGAATCCATAATAAGCATCCAAACCCCAACCATGCTTATGTGCACACTCAGCATACATGAGACACTGCATGTTATAGATACACTGCGTGTATTACAAAAACATCATGCAATATCAGACCCCAATTGCAAATTACGTATTTTCTTTCAATTACGTGTTTATAATACATAACAAGTATATATTATCAATAATGAAATATCCAGCCCGGTCTTGCATGAGGTTGCACTGTACACTGTATACGTGTATGTTATCAGTATAATAATATGTATATACAGGTAAATAATATATTATAATAATAATAATTATACCGATTATATAATAGGATAACATAATGCATACTTGCCTATGATTTATCACGTCATAATTATATTCATTTCATACAATATATATTTTATAATTATGGAATAGTCTATACTGTACACATATACCATAGTGGGATATATATAATAGTAAATAAAAAAAAATATAATGGAATATAGTGGAATATATTATATAATATAATTATATTACTTTTATTATTATTATTATTAACAATTGTGAAATTGCATATTTTATGCATATACCTTTAAATAATTTAATTCATTTAATTGAGATTGTGGGAAGTTACATAATCAAGTTTGGACTATAATTGGATTTAGTATGAAATAAAGATTATAATATGTAAACATAATATGAAGATTAAAGCTGATTATTATAATAATGAATACTTCGTCAATCTAAATGGTTAGATACTCCTGCAATTGGTGAACATCTTAATCCCGAAGCTGGTACCCATAGTAGAGTTTCCCTTCCGGTCCAGAGTAAACCAGATCAGGACTGTTCCTGAGTTCCACTTTCTTTCCAAGCCACTTGATTGTAAAGGTCCTACAAGATGAAAAAAAACAATCTATTATCTGATGACCAATAATAAAACTACAACAGCGACGACATTCCTTCGAATTTTGGTATTCGCAAGCGGTTAATCACTTCCAGTTTCATCCTTCGTGAAAACGGACTTTTTTAGTGGCGATGCGACATGACATCACATGACATCACCAGAGGACCAGTTAGTACAGTTCTGTAGACACTCTAAACAACGTACGTAACCATAGTTCAGCGTCTATGGTAGTTCGGCCCCTTTCAGGAACATTGATCCACCTAATGTTACTTAGCCTGTTATAAGCGCCGTACCAAAACTCTACATGGTTGTGGAGGTGCATGTAGCACTGGAACTTAGTGAGACTTCAATTTCTAAGAGGCTGTAATCAAGCCGAGTAGCTGGAAATTTAGCAACTTATCTTACTAACTTATATGCAACTAGCAACTTTAAAGACTCTCTTCTGGGTCACCTTATGTAGTACATCACAGGGTATTTGATTGCCATGAAAGACACAAACACGATGTTGTAGAGGTCCATGTACCACTGAGACTTAGTGAGGTTTTCTAAGAGGCTGTAATCAAGCTGAGTAGCTGGAAACTTAGCAACTTATCTTACTAACAGCAGGCAACTTTAAACATTATAAGCAAAAATTCATGTCATTCAACAATGTACCTGGTAAAGACTGGAATCAGAACTTTTTTGTGGTCGTAATCGAGCACACTAATTTGCAGCTTTTTCCAATTCGCGTAGGTAAAATGAAATAGTTCATTCCAAACTGGTCTGTAGCTGTTACGGATAATTTTCGTCCAGTGTGTTATCCGGCCCTCTTTACTAATGGCTGTGACATTCACAAACGGGTCTGGGTTAAAGACCCATATTCTTGTTGCAGAAACATCCGCATTCCTTATAAGGACGGTCAAGTTTCCTTTAACAGCATTGGTCACTGTCACAGTGACAGCCAGAAGAGCAATTGCCAAAATATCTGCAGTGGAAAATGTACATCAAAATTAATCCATACACAAATTTGAATTAAATTTTCTTGATTTCATTTCATTTGGGGTATAATCATAATTACTATTCAGTGCAAACAGTGGAACTGCTCAAATAATTCTAACCCTGAATTCACTCTATATCGAATGAACACTTTTGTAACCATATTCCACTTCCAGACTTTGTACATGGTAACAGTGGAGCCAACCTGTAACTTAATCTGCCTATACGAGTAGCAGAAGACATAACCGTGTCCTAACTTTAGCTACAGATATGAATGTCGTGCAGCAGCAGTACTAGTCGATGTCTAACTCACACTTCATTGTCAATGGCTGTTTCTTGAACTCCTGATCTTTAGTGTAGTCTTAGCTAACACCCGTAAAAATCGCCAAAAGTGTCCAACTCAGCTCTTATTGTTAAATATGGAGATGTCTGACATTCAGTCATTTTATAGACTTCCAGCTCGTCATGTGCATGTCAACCCTGGGATAGTAACCTATATAAAATAATCTTAAAATAACAATTATTATTAACATATTGATAATAATTCATCAAATCACAAACTATTACAACAGCTTCTGCTTGTACCCATAAGCACATGAACTAATCTTAATTACGACAATCCAAGATCAACATGCAGTATTAAATTGCAAGGTAAACTATGTGCATGGAAATATTGTACATCTGCTAGTCAGTAACAGCTCCAGTACATTTATATCGATCCAAACCTCATCCATGGACACCCATTTGGTAGCGATACAGAACGTTAACTTGGTAACCAGTTTCATAACTAGTCTACACAACTGCATGTCTCTCCAGAGTCCTTTGACACATAATATTTAATTCACAACAATACTCATTCCCCCTTGTGCATCCCTCTGGATTCACTGCTAACCTTGTGGTGACTGACAAGATATATTATGTCCACTCAGTCCCAATGTCCTCACTAGCTATATAGTGTCCTGGATAACTATGATAGTACCAGGTCCACAGTCTTCAAGGTGGAATGAACCATAAGTGACTCTTCTGATCAGCTATACTGCTCCAGTACATGAAGTTTCATGTGTTATTGCAATCAATCTGCAGTGTCAGTTGGCGATGACCACTACCACAAATGTCATTTGGACGTTGCCACATGTAGGAAATTAGTTGTCCTCTTACAAGAAAAAAATGATTAGTGGGAAATTAACATGTCTCCTTGTAGGTCACCAACCCACAATGCGAACCTTCACAACCTCAGCTAACATTCAGCATCTGTATGGCGTGAGGGTTCTTATATGGACAAAGTACACACCTAACTCTCATCATCAATGTGGGTTCAGTCTTACAAGACTCATGATCAGTCTATGTACATAGTTCCGGGATGACTCACGTATGGCTAGGGTATATATAATATTATTTGTGTTATGAGACATGCGTTGTCCTCATTATTCCATGGTACTATGAAAATCTGACCCACAAAGTGTTTCATTTTGCCTATGTGTTGAGTCATGCACCGACCTCAATCCTAAGGTTCTGCTGTACACATCATGCATGTTTTAGTATAATAGGTAACAAAAATATAATAATAGTAATGAATTTTATAGAATTATATATATAATATATAATATATATTATAATGGCATTATATATGTACCTTCAATTATTTTATAATAATTGCTGTTTCCAAATGTGCAATTTTATCCTGTGATGGCTACCATTAGCGATGGAATTTTCTTACTATTGTCCTCATTGACAGTTGCATGTGCACTGGAGTATAGAAAGGAACTGTACTAACACATTACTATATAACTGTTCCATGGTGTGGAAAATTATACTCAAAAAAAACTATTCACCATTATTATAATTATTTTATGCTGAAATGTGACAACTTGAAGTCAAACAAATAATATTAATTCCACAAATCTAGATTATAGGAAGTTGTATACAAACACGTTTGGACAATAATTGCATTAATGTTAGTATAAAGCTTATTACAATGAATATTACACCTACATCTACATACTATAGCTATAGGTATCTGCTGTGATTGGTATACTTCTTAATCTCATCAATGATGATACTTCATTCAGATCAGAATAAATCCGATACCCATAGAAAATTTTCCTTTTGGTCCGGAGTAAACCAGGTTAGTTGTACTCAGCAATTGCCATCCAGACAGCTTCACAATGGACTTGGTAAAGACTGAAATAACAACATCAACTGCACCAATGTGGTCCTGATCATGGACACTAATTTCCAGCTACTTCCATGCAATCCTTGTAGCTTATGTCCGGTGTTTCATTCCAAACTGGTATTTAGCTGTTGTGGATAATATTTGTCAACCGTGTTATCTGCTCCATTTTACCAATCATGGCTGTGACATTCACATATGGGTCTGGTTTAAAAAACCATGCATATCTTCTTTCCAGGAAGACCTAGAACATTTATAGTGACTTTTAACCTTCCCATAACAGCATTGACCATTGTCACAGCGACAGCCACAAGAGCAATCGCTGAAGTGTCTGCAGTGGAAAAAACACGACAAAATTAATCCATGCACAATTAATTCTTGTTTTTGTTCCATTTGAGGTATAATTAATTGCTTTATTGTAGTGCAGACTAGCAATCTGCCCAAATAAGTGTGTGTGTGTGTGTGCATGTGTGTGTGTGTGTGTGTGTGTGTGTGTGTGTGTGTGTTTTTACATGTGTGTGTGCACACGTGTATGTGTATGATTACATGTGTGTGTGTCTGTGTGTGTGTGTGTGTGTGTGTGTGTGTGCTTGCATGCGCCTGTGTGTTTGTGTGTGTGTGTGTGTGTGTGTGTGTGTGTGTGTGTGTGTGTGTGTGTGTGTGTGTGTGTGTGTGTGTGTGTGTGCATGTGCAAGTTCACATAAAGTGATTAATAGTACTACTAACATTTTCAATGTATGTTTATTTTTAGATGCCACCTAATATGTGTTGCTTTTGCCGACAGTGTTATGTTTAAGCCATGTGCATTAATTTGATTGAACACCGCAAGGCACAGGTAGAAAGTGCAAAACAAGCCAATGGAGTCTACACTGACAAACATGACCAATTCTGCAAGTGGCTGTCATCAGCTGAGAAGGACAAGAGGAGATTGAAAAGAATCCCGAAAGGCAAACGAAAGTTGAAGTATTTGGACAATGTACACAGTTTCAAAGCCAATGTTGATGATCACAGTGATGATTTGACATCCCTTGAGGAAAGTGGAAAAGCATTCATTGATGCTGCTCAATTGAGTATACTCCTGCCTTCGTGACTAATTGTTCATTGTTAACTATCCTTCTTTTTATTGGAAGATGTTGTCCACTCCCTATTGTTATTTGTTGTATACTGTCCTATATTATTGTTTATTGTTGTATTGTGCTTTCTATTGATGTTTGTTTTTTATTGTTTCACGTATATGTATGTACTGTTGGGACAATAATAATAATAATAATAATAATAATAATAATAATAATATACACTCCATAGTCTAGCATCCCCCTCTATTATATTATATATCATACTCCAACATCCTCAAGATCCATTATCCAACATCGATATTTTAATCCACGGCCAACACCCATACATAATAAGCATCCCAACCCCAACCATGTTTATGTGCACACTCAGCATGCATGAGAAACTGCATGTTATAGATACACTGGGTATATTACAACAACCTCATGCAATATCAGACCCCAAATTGCATATTTTTTAGGGGCTGCCTGCGGCAGCCCCTATATTGTTTTCATTTCGACTTCCGGTATGTAACGCTCGATATAATATTATATATATATAATATGTGTTCCTACGCGTAACCGCAACAACGAATTTATATTATAATTACCGAGCGTTAGCGAGGTAATTGTTTCCGTTCGTTTGGGGAGTCCGATCGAGCAGCCCACGCACATAATTGCGGTGGCCGCCAATATTGTTCAATTTAGGTCACTTTTTGGTTTCTTTGAACGCAAATCGTTCGTCGAACGAATCGATCAGCACTAAGTCGTCCCACCGACGGTAATGGGGCACCGTCACAGCATAGATTGAAATGGCAAACTTGGACAAAGGTTGCCTGTGGTTCACACACGATCCGTTAAAAGAGCACTTACTTTTCGATTCCTCCTGTCGACAAATTTCGGACTGCATCACTACCAAGTACCTTAAGACAATTCCAATAACAATTGTCAACTTTTTTGCACAACGATTTTTCGATTTCCTTCGCCGAAGAGCAGGGTTCGCCAATCTGTCGTTCGGGACACCAAATGGTCGGCCATCATGACGTCCATTTTGGAAGACATTTTTAGATGATGTCACTGAACTACGTCATATCATAGATCTTGATATGCAAGATCTATTTGCGAGGTTCTGAACTTTGTTCACAACTAGTTTATATTGCGCGAAATAAAGATGGCCGATTTCGAACGCCGACAATTAGAATTTGGGCTAGAATTCGTGCGCTAAAGCTTCGCCGAACGTAATAACCTCAGCGAAGGTTCTTCTGAACCTAAGAAAGACCACCAAGTAATTCGAGTGCGGGGGGCGGCAGCCCCACGAGTTTTTGAACTCGAATTACTTGTTTTAATTACTACGTGACACCAATACTCATTCCCCCTGTGCATCCCTCTGGATTTGCTGCTAACCTTGTGGTGACTAACACGATATTATATTATGCCCACTCAGTCCCAATGTCCTCCCTAGCTATATAGTGTCCTGGATAACTCTGATAGTACCAGGTCCACAGTCTTCAAGGTGGAATGAACCATAAGTGACTCTTCTGATCAGCTATACTGCTCCAGTACATGAAGTTTCATGTGTTATTGCAATCAATCTGCAGTGTCAGCTGGGGATGACCACTACCACAAATGTCATTTGAACGTTGCCCCTTGTAGGAATTAGTTGTTCTCTCACAAGAAAAAAAATTGATTAGTGGGAAATTAACATGTCTCCTTGTAGGTCACCAACCCATAATGAGAACCTTCACAACCTCAGTTAATATTCAGCATCTGTATGGTGTGAGGGTTCTTATGGACAAAGTAAACACTTAACTCGCATCATACAATGCATGCATGTGGATTTAGTTCTACAAGACTC
The DNA here is from genome assembly GCA_964020155.1 of Chondrilla cf. caribensis. NCBI lineage: Eukaryota > Metazoa > Porifera > Demospongiae > Chondrillida > Chondrillidae > Chondrilla > Chondrilla cf. caribensis. The sequence continues at coordinate 4,025,235 of OZ026559.1, forward strand.
ATGACCAGTTTATGTAGTTATACGATGGCTACGGCTAGGGTATATATATATAATTTGCATTATGCTTTGTGAAAGTTCATTTAAAAGCTTAAAATATATAGCCATTCTTGAACAAGCCAAGTGGTCTAAGGTGCAAGGAAAGGCAAATGACCTTCTCGAGTATGATGTTGGCCCTTTTTGGAGAAGTACCAGAATCTGCCGTAAACATGACAGCAAATGGAAGCAGCCCTCCTTCAGTTCATGGTGAAATAAATCAAAGAAATTGAAGAATAAGGGAAGGAAGAAACGGGAAAGCAGCAGTAACAGTGACACTACAGCCCCTGTAGTCCCCCCAGGGGATGGTATTTAGGCATTTCGTGGACCGATTCTAAACTTTACACAAAACTCTTGTTTGCTCTGTGTACCCCTTACACAGCTAGCTACTGTACTGACTCGGGTTGTTAGTGGGACATTTCGAATAAACATGTTCTGGTTTGTTTTCTGATTTATGGAAATTTGCCATTTGTAGCTATTTTATATTGCTTTGTATTGTACTTTTTGTATAGTGAATTGCCTAGAATTACTAATGAATGTACAAATTATATTTAATCTCTAGATCTACTGCTATACAGTATACACCATATTAATGCATTACAATAATAATAAAGTATAACATTATAATAGACTCCATAAGACAACATCCTCTATAATTAACATCCCCCTCTATTGTATTATTATATTATACTTAATTCATCATCCTCAAGCTCTATTATCCTGCATACATAATAATTATTATATAATCCATGGCCGACACCCTCGAATCCATATAAGCATTCAAACCCCAACCATGCTTATGTGCACACTCAGCATACATGAGACACTGCATGTTATAGATACACTGCGTGTATTACAAAAACATCATGCAATATCAGACCCCAATTGTAAAATACGTATTTTCTTTCAATTACGTGTTTATAATACATAACAAGTACATATTATCAATAATGAAATTATCCAGCCCATTTTTGCATGAGGTTGCACTGTACACTGTATATGTGTATGTTATCAGTATAATAATATGTATATACAGGTAAATAATATATAATAATAATAATAATTATACCAATTATATAATAGGATAACATAATGCATACTTGCCTATGATTTATCACGTCATAATTATATTCATTTCATACAATATATTTTATAATTATGGAATAGTCTATACTGTACACATATACCATAGTGGGATATGTATAATAGTAAATAAAAAAAATTATAATGGAATATAGTGGAATATATTGTATAATATAATTATATTACTTTTATTATTATTATTATTAACAATTGTGAAATTGCATATTTTATGCATATACCTTTAAATAATTTAATTCATTTAATTGAGATTGTGGGAAGTTACATAATCAAGTTTGGACTATAATTGGATTTAGTATGAAATAATGATTATAATATGTAAACATAATATGAAGATTAAAGCTGATTACTTTTATCATTATTATTATTAACAATTGTGAAATGGCATATTTTATGCATATAATTTTAATTCATTTAATTGAGATTGCAGGAAGTTACATAATCAAGTTTGGACTATAATTGCATTTAGTATGAAATAATATGAAATAAATAATTATATGTTAACATAATATGAAGATGAAAGCTGATTATTATAATAATGAATACTTCGTCAATCTAAATGGTTAGATACTCCTGCAATTGGTGAACATCTTAATCCCGAAGCTGGTACCCATAGTAGAGTTTCCCTTCCGGTCCAGAGTAAACCAGATCAGGACTGTTCCTGAGTTCCACTTTCTTTCCAAGCCACTTGATTGTAAAGGTCCTACAAGATGAAAAAAAACAATCTATTATCTGATGACCAATAATAAAACTACAACAGCGACGACATTCCTTCGAATTTTGGTATTCGCAAGCAGTTAATCATGCTCACTTCCAGTTTCATCCTTCGTGAAAACGGACTTTTTTAGTGGCGATGCGACATGACATCACATGACATCACCAGAGGACCAGTTAGTACAGTTCTGTAGACACTCTAAACAACGTACGTAACCATAGTTCAGAGTGTCTATGGTAGTTCGGCCCCTTTTGGGAACATTGATCCACCTAATGTCACTTAGCCTGTTATAAGCGCCGTACCAAAACTCTACATGGTTGTGGAGGTGCATGTAGCACTGGAACTTAGTGAGACTTCAATTTCTAAGAGGCTGTAATCAAGCCGAGTAGCTGGAAATTTAGCAACTTATCTTACTAACTTATATGCAACTAGCAACTTTAAAGACTCTCTTCTGGGTCACCTTATGTAGTACATCACAGGGTATTTGATTGCCATGAAAGACACAAACACGATGTTGTAGAGGTCCATGTGCCACTGAGACTTAGTGAGGTTTCAATTTCTAAGAGGCTGTAATCAAGCTGAGTAGCTGGAAACTTAGCAACATATCTTACTAACAGCAGGCAACTTTAAACTTCTGGGTCACCTTATGTAGTACATCACAGGGTATTTGATTGCCATGAAAGACACAAACATGATATAACTATAGCAGCTATGTCCTCAACTAATGCTATATAGGCTGTAAGACAATTATTATTGATAAGTCATATTAACACCCACACATAATCGAAAATGGGCGATTTAGCTTTGGATCCCCAGAATACTCCACCTTAGAGTTGCTATTTGAATATTACAAAGGTAAAGAATATTACAAAGTGGGTTATACTTTTTGTTAATACCTAACATTCATTATAAGCAAAAATTCATGTCATAGGCTATTTAACAATGTACCTGGTAAAGACTGGAATAACAAAGTCATCGTAGTCCTCATTGACACTAATTTGCAGCTTTTTCCAATTTGCGTAGCCAAAAGAAAATCTCTGATTCCAAACTGGTTTGTGGCTCTGAATCCTTTGACTAAACTCTGTCAAGTTTGTTAGCCGTCCCTCTTTATTAATGGCTGTGACATTCACATACATGGCTGGGTTATTCAACAGTACTCTTGAGTTTCCAGTGAAGTCCGCATGCTTTATAAGGACGGTCAACCTTCCTTTAACAGCGTCGGTCACTGTCACAGCAACAGCCAGAAGAGCAATTGCCAAAATATCTGCAGTGGAAATTGTACATCAAAATTAATCCATGCACAAATTTGAATTAAATTTTCTTGATTTCATTTCATTTGGGGTATAATCATAATTACGTACTATTCAGTGTAGACAGTCATACTGCCAAATGATTCTAACCCTGAATTCACTGTATATTGGATGAACCCTTTTGTTAATTATTAAACCATATTCCTCTTCCAGACCTTTTGTACACAGGGTAATGGTGGAGCCAACCTGTTACTTAATCTGCCTATGAGTAGCAAAAAGCATAACCTTGTCCTAACTTTGGCTACGGATATGAATGCTGTGCAGCGGCAGGACTAGTCTATGTTTAACTCACACTTCATTGTCGATGGCTGTTTCTAGAACTCCTTGCTCTTCAAGATGAAGTGTTAACACCCGTAAAAACCGCCAAAAGTGTCCAACATAGCTCTCGTGTGCATATCAACCCTAGGATAGAAACCTGTAAAAGTAATATAAAAATAACAATTATTAACATGACAATAATTAATCAAATCACAAACTATTACAACAGCTTCTGCATATGCACATGAACTAAACTAAATTATGACAATACAAGATCAACATGCAGTATTAAATTGCAAGGTAAAATATGTGCTTGGAAATATTATATATCTGCTGGGACCATGCAGTTATGAAACTGGTCTGTACAGGGTCCTTTGACACATAATGTTAAAACCAATACTCATTCCCCCCTGTACATCCCTCTGGATTCGCTACTAACCTTGTGGTGACTGACAACACAATGTCCTCCCTAGCTATAGTCCTGGATAACTCTGATAGTACCAGGTCCACAGTCTTCAAGGTGGAATTCATGTGAAATGAATCATGAATGAATCTTCTGGTCAGCTATATCGCTCCAGTACATTGAGTTTCATATGTTATTGCCATCAATGTACAGTGTCAGTTGGTGATGACCAGTACCACAAATGTCATTTGGACATTGCCACATGTAGGAAATTAGTTGTCCTCTCACAAGAAAAAAGTTGATTAGTGGGAAATTAACATGTCTCCTTGTAGGTCACCAACCCATAATGTGTACGTACCTTCACAACCTCAGTTAATATTCAGCATCTGTATGGCGTGAGGATTCTTATGGACAAAGTACACACCTAACTCTCATCATACAAATTGTCAATGTGGATTTGTATGATGAGACTCATGATCAGTCTATGTATCTAGTCCTGGGATCACTTACATAGGGTATAATATCTATGTTATGCTTTGTGACAGGTGAAGCTTAAAATATATAGCCATTCCTGAGCAAGCAAAGTGCTCCGATGTACAAGCAAAGGCAAATGATCTTCGTGAGGATGGTGTTTGAATCCCTGTAAACATTCATTGTATATTGGATTTCACCATATATTTGCTCAATTTTTTTAATGTATTCCACTCCTATAGGCTTCGTACATGAAAAAAGTATGTAATCTTCCCCAAACCTGCACGAGTTCCCTGTAAAATGGGTCTTGTGACCATAGTACAGTTTACTCAGCCCTAAGACATAATATCATCTAATGATAACACCATGCATATTTAGAAGTGCACAGAAATTAAAGTAAACAATAGCTTCGTGGAAAAAGTCCAGTTTTCGTTTCCTATACACATTTTCGATTACTGACCTTCATCTATTTTAACCTTTGAAGGGACCACTTTGGCCTTGATATGCCAAAATGTATTGTTGTTGAATTAGAGATGGTCAATCTAATAGGAGTCATAATACTAATGAATACCGTAATTGGCTATCCAACATTATAGAGGGCAATAAGTCATAGGGCCAATAGAACTGTCCTATTGTGTCACAAAAGACCCATTTTGGCAAGAGGCGCTTGTGGGTCTTGGGACAAAGCGATTACAGGTAATTATTCAACAGGTAATGATTCTGAATAGTGTGGTCATCCCCAGACGGCTTCCATGCGCCTCCTCTTTCGGTTACGTTAAAACGTCACCAGTCAGACTCCCTTTGTTTCTTTAGTCGATGGACGTACGAGTTCGAAACTCAGTGTATATCTCTGTCTCGCTAGAGTAGAAAATAGGAATCAGGCCTTATGTAAGTTCTACAAACCTCACATTCGAACTTCTGTAAATACGACGACAGCCACTTTAATACCTAAAGGGGTATATACGATAGTACCGGCTGAGCAGATGTAGCTACACCACAGGGGGGTGCTGGTGGCTGAGAAGACTGAGTGGAGGGCTAGAAGTGATCTCGCCCAGGATCGAATCCAGAAAACCAAGATTTTTTCCCTGCACCCCCCTGCCAACACAAGGGACAAAGAAATGAAGAAGCCACCAAACTTTGATTAACTTTGATTAATAGATAGATAGACTAAATTTAATTAACTAGTAATAAGTGTGATTGTTGTACTCTGTGATTCGTGGGCCCCTTGAAAAGTAGCCTCAGGCTAAAGGGGTCCCCACGTAAAATAAGATGCCAATACCAATACCAAAATACATGTGTTACTCAATACTTCCATGTGCAGCGGAAACAGCAGCTTTTCCTATAACTTAACCTACAGTTATGAATGTTGTGTAGCAGCAGTACTAGTCTATGTCTAACTCACACTTCATTCTCGATGGCTGTTTCTTGAATTCCCGATCTTTTAAGTCGCCAAAAGTGTCCAACTTAGCTGTTGTTAACTACTGGCGTTTAATCATTTTTATAGACGTTCAGCTCGTCATGTGCATACCAAACCTGTGACAGCAACCAAAGGTTAATATTGATAAATAGTGTAATATTAAAATGAATACTAATAATATAATATTAATGCTAATATTAATAACAAATATAATATATATAATATTATATATATATATATATATATATATATATATATATATAATATAAATGTGCATGAAAAACGTATATATCTGCTGGTCAGTAACAACTCCAGTACATTTATAATATAGATCCAAACCTCATCCATGGACACCTCTTTGGTGGCAAAGCAGAACTTGGTAACCAGTTTCATAACAGTCACAAGAACGTGCATGTTTCGACTCGAGGTGTTTCCTTGTCTTTATTGTCATCCTTCTATATTTTGCACCTATTCCAATTCTGGAAATTGACCTGCAATGTTAAATTTTACAAAATAATTGAAGTGGATGTATAATTGTTAGGTTGAATTACCATTCATACGCAAGACTGTTTCTAAATCAGTCGGTCATATTATGATGACAGCATTATTGAACAATTTCAATTCTTCAAAGCATGAAATATTGAAATGCCTAACTATATGTTGTCCTTTACTTTTGACAGTACCATACTGAATTATTTGAGTAATGGCTAATTTATTATTATTATTATTATTATTATTTATATAATAATAATAATAATAATAAATCGCGGCCAAAATGGCGGCTGTGCCGCAGCGTCATCCTGTACCAGATTCTCAGCCAAATATGCGGTGCTGTCCCTGCATGAAGAACGGTCGTTGTATCCGTTGTAAATGTGTAAAAGAAGGAGTGCTTTGTGTTGATTGTAGGCCGTCCTCGTCCAATCCTAGTCGATGTGAGAACTTTCTTACACATCAAAGCCCGTCAACAATCTCCCCGCCTGTTGGTAATGAGGCTCTCGATCCTCATTCATCTAGCCAATCCGCCTCTTCTCATCCTCAGCCGAACGATTGTGACGCAGAGATCGCAACTTTGACATCATTACTGAAACAGCCAACTAAGACTTTGAAGAGGATACCTCGTCTATCCCGGATAACCGCTGCAAGAAAGCTTGCCGCTGTGACAGAACAGGTGGTTTCACGTAATGATGTGCCTTCCTGGGTGAGATTACTGTCCTTTACTAAGAAATACTTGCACACCCCATCTAGAGGAGGTAAGCGTTGGAGTTTGGCCACCTTAGTCAACAAACAATTGACCCAGGAATCACCTGCCCCCCAGCCACCCCTTCGTCCATCAGGAAAGCTATCAGGTAAACGAAACCGTTTTGCCCAGCTAGCCACCAGAGTTTCAAGCAAGTTGGAAGAGGGCGACTATAGGGGAGCAGTTAGGCTAATCAGTAGTGAGGATGTCATTGCGGAGTTTGGAAGTGAAACCTTGGAAGCACTCAAGGCAAAACACCCTCCCGCGCCATCTGACTGCAGCATACCTGTACTGAACACAACGTCATCATTGTCTTTCCCGGTCGAAACAGAGACAATTGCAAAGGTGATCTCATCTTTTCCCAAGGGTTCAGGTGGGGGTTTAGATGGTCTACTCCCACAGCATCTCAAAGACCTCACCAGCCCTTCTGCTGGCGATGGAGGTGCATCCCTTCTGTCAGCTATTGCAGGTCTTGTATCCCTTATGCTGGAAGGTAGAACTCCCCAACCTATACTCCCTCTGTTATTTGGTGCGAAATTGACAGCTCTCACTAAGAAGTGTGGTGGGATTCGCCCTATCGCAGTAGGATGTACTTTCAGAAGACTTGCCTCCAAATGTGCCTGCCTCCATGCCCTCCAAACCATCCCCCAGTTATTGGCTCCACATCAGCTAGGTTTTGGCATTGCTGGAGGGGTAGAAGCAGCTGTCCATGCAAGCCGAGTTTACCTTCAGCACCTACCCCCTGACAAGGCTGTTGTAAAGGTGGACTTCCGTAACGCTTTCAATACCATCCGTCGAGATGTGCTGCTCAGAGCCGTTGATGAATACATCCCAAACTTACTACCTTTTGTTCACTCTGCATACGGCTCTCCATCTATCCTTATGTGGGAAGATGCCCAGATTTTGTCAGCCGAAGGTATCCAGCAAGGTGACCCTTTGGGCCCCATGCTCTTCTGCTTGGGTACACACAAGCTTGTTTCTAGCCTGTCTTCTGAATTCAACGTTTTTTACCTTGATGATGGCACCATTGGAGGTAATTTTGGAGACCTCCTGGACGACATTCAAACAATCATGGACCGAGGACAAGCTTTAGGGTTATCCCTCAATGTCGACAAGTCGGAGCTGATCTCTCATGATAAATCTGCAGTAAGTACCCTCCTATCAGCCATTCCACGTCTGCAGTTTGTTGAGGCCGACCATGTTACTTTGTTGGGTTCCCCACTAGGTGGTGAAGCGATGAATATCTGCTTGGAGAAACAACTTCACAGCTTGAAGTTGATAGGGGAGCGACTTCATCATCTACAAATGCACGATGCCATTACCATCCTACGCAGCTCATTTTCTATCCCTAAACTGCTCCATATCTTGCGAACGTCCCCAGCATTTTCTTCACCACTGCTAAAATCCTGGGACCAACTGTTGATGGCTACAGTTTCCAGAATTACAAACATAGACTTTAATTGTGTCAAATCATCCTGGCTACAGGCAACCCTCCCAGTCAACACAGGAGGCCTGGGGTTTCGGAGTGCCTCCATTCTTGCACCATCCGCCTTCTTGGCATCTGCTGATGGGGCCTCCGAAATAATGCAACAACTCCTCCCAAACCATCTGTCCTCCGTTCCTTACCTCGACAGGGACCGTGCATTATCCAGGTGGAAGCACAACGTGCCTGAGGATACGCCTATCCCATCTGTCACAATTAGACAGAAATCCTGGGACCAGCCAACAGTTCAACACCAGTTCGACACCCTTTTGGACCAGTGTACAGATGAGATCTCGAGGTCCCGGTTGCTGGGTGCCAGTTCACGTGAGTCTGGGGCTTGGTTAAACGCACCACCTGTTTCTTCTCTGGGACTCCGTTTACCCAACGATGCCATCCGAGTTGCCATCGGCCTCAGAGTGGGTGCCCCTATATGCTTACCCCACACCTGCAGCTCATGTGGCAAGCCAGCAGACAAATTTGGCCATCACGGCTTGAGCTGTCGGTCAAGCCAGGGGAGAATTCCCCGACATCAAATGCTGAATGACATCATTCACCGCTCACTGGCCTCATCCAACATCTCCAGCCGCCTAGAACCATCTGGCCTTTACAGAGCAGACGGAAAACGGCCTGATGGTGTCACCCTTATCCCTTGGTCTGATGGGAAATTCCTGGTGTGGGATGCCACATGTGTGGACACATTCTGTGACTCCCACATATCCACTTCTGCCAGGGAGGCCGGAGGTGCTGCAGCCCTTGCTGAGAGAGATAAGTCAAGAAAATACTCACATCTTGACAGGTCTTACCTGTTTCAACCAATTGCTGTGGAAACCTGCGGGTCGATGGGTCCAGATTCTTTGTGCTTCTTGCGTGATCTTGGCCGTAGATTGAAGTCCTCTACCGGAGAGCCACAGTCATTCACTTACATGTTACAGCGACTCTCCGTGGCAATCCAGTTGGGGAACACTTCATCTGTGCTGGGCACTTTGGAACAGCCAAATCTCCAATGTATCGATTGAATTAATCAATTATTTACCATTATTATTTAATCATAATAATAATTATTATTGTTATTGTTATTATTATTATTATTATATTTATTTTGATTAGTTGTAAATATGTGTATTCTTCTTAATTGTAAATATGTATGTTATATTTAATTTATGTAACATGTATAATATTTAATTGTACATAGGTGTATAATAATTATTTTAATTTTATCATTACTCATTTTTATATCACCACCACCCATCATAATAAATTATAATAATAATAATAATAATAATAATAATAATAATAATAATAATAATAAGTTTATTATTATTATTATTATTATTATTTTTTTTTTTTATTATTATTATTATTATTATTATTATAATTTATTATGATGGGTGGTGGTGATATAAAAATGAGTAATGATAAAATTAAAATAATTATTATACACCTATGTACAATTAAATATTATACATGTTACATAAATTAAATATAACATACATATTTACAATTAAGAAGAATACACATATTTACAACTAATCAAAATAAATATAATAATAATAATAATAACAATAACAATAATAATTATTATTATGATTAAATAATAATGGTAAATAATTGATTAATTCAATCGATACATTGGAGATTTGGCTGTTCCAAAGTGCCCAGCACAGATGAAGTGTTCCCCAACTGGATTGCCACGGAGAGTCGCTGTAACATGTAAGTGAATGACTGTGGCTCTCCGGTAGAGGACTTCAATCTACGGCCAAGATCACGCAAGAAGCACAAAGAATCTGGACCCATCGACCCGCAGGTTTCCACAGCAATTGGTTGAAACAGGTAAGACCTGTCAAGATGTGAGTATTTTCTTGACTTATCTCTCTCAGCAAGGGCTGCAGCACCTCCGGCCTCCCTGGCAGAAGTGGATATGTGGGAGTCACAGAATGTGTCCACACATGTGGCATCCCACACCAGGAATTTCCCATCAGACCAAGGGATAAGGGTGACACCATCAGGCCGTTTTCCGTCTGCTCTGTAAAGGCCAGATGGTTCTAGGCGGCTGGAGATGTTGGATGAGGCCAGTGAGCGGTGAATGATGTCATTCAGCATTTGATGTCGGGGAATTCTCCCCTGGCTTGACCGACAGCTCAAGCCGTGATGGCCAAATTTGTCTGCTGGCTTGCCACATGAGCTGCAGGTGTGGGGTAAGCATATAGGGGCACCCACTCTGAGGCCGATGGCAACTCGGATGGCATCGTTGGGTAAACGGAGTCCCAGAGAAGAAACAGGTGGTGCGTTTAACCAAGCCCCAGACTCACGTGAACTGGCACCCAGCAACCGGGACCTCGAGATCTCATCTGTACACTGGTCCAAAAGGGTGTCGAACTGGTGTTGAACTGTTGGCTGGTCCCAGGATTTCTGTCTAATTGTGACAGATGGGATAGGCGTATCCTCAGGCACGTTGTGCTTCCACCTGGATAATGCACGGTCCCTGTCGAGGTAAGGAACGGAGGACAGATGGTTTGGGAGGAGTTGTTGCATTATTTCGGAGGCCCCATCAGCAGATGCCAAGAAGGCGGATGGTGCAAGAATGGAGGCACTCCGAAACCCCAGGCCTCCTGTGTTGACTGGGAGGGTTGCCTGTAGCCAGGATGATTTGACACAATTAAAGTCTATGTTTGTAATTCTGGAAACTGTAGCCATCAACAGTTGGTCCCAGGATTTTAGCAGTGGTGAAGAAAATGCTGGGGACGTTCGCAAGATATGGAGCAGTTTAGGGATAGAAAATGAGCTGCGTAGGATGGTAATGGCATCGTGCATTTGTAGATGATGAAGTCGCTCCCCTATCAACTTCAAGCTGTGAAGTTGTTTCTCCAAGCAGATATTCATCGCTTCACCACCTAAGTGTTATTGGGTTATTATTATTATTATTATTATTATTATTATTATTTTAGTAATATTATTATTATTAATATTATTATTATTGCTTTGTTGTGATCAAATTATGTGGTATTCTTCCCATTATTTATCATCAATTAATCATATTTCTTATTATCAGAAATTATGTTAAATTCTCACTCTGGTGTTGTCATAATAATAGTCTACCTGGCCTAATGCTTGATCTTGTCTATACTTATGAGATGTACTCTTTTTGAGCTGACAACAACACCTATAAAAACAACAACGTGAGAGATACAGTATACACCTGAGGCTGTGTAAACTGATCATGAGCAACAACTTTACAAATTATGTTTAATCCATTTGAATACATTTGAAACAATAGCCATGTTGATGTTGTATATTTGAATCATTGATTAATTAAATGTGTATAAAATATGCAACACATGACATCTCGCAGACTGGAAAAAAGCATAATAGTATACACATGCATATGTATTAATTTTTGTTCCACCATTATTATAATCAACTTGCAGAATTAAGTGACTAATATCATCTCTCTATCTAATGGATAAAAAGTGTACAGTAGGTACTTACCTGAGGATTAACATGGGGGAAATAGAGGTATCACATAATCCTTTTCCCACTCGTGGTGGATTGGGATACGCCTTAAGGTTGTAGACACGATTCATACTGAAATACACATAGCTGGACGTGAAGAGAGTAGGATTGTTTACAGTTTGGGTCATTTCATTACTTTTGAATTCTACTTTTCCTTTCTCAATTCGAACTTCAGCCCAAGTTCCAATAACATTGGTTGAACGGTGACTGTCTCCACTCCCTGTTTTGCCAAAGACATAGAAACCCTTTTTATAGTTGTGCACCTCATAACATCCAAAGGTTCCTCCCCAACCGTCACCACAACCATTGGCAATGTGAAAGTTGAATCCGGTAGGGTCGCTGCTTAAATGGAGCAAAAATCTATAGCAACTTGAACTGCTGAAGGGTAAACGAATGATTCCTTGCGTATCACAAGGTTGCAAGCTAGGATTGATGAGTTCTGTAACCCAAGTAATTCCAGATCCAGGTTTGATGTAAGGAGCACCTGCATTAATGGTTCGAAAAATATAACCGGTTTCATTGATAAAACCAGTGACGGTGGGCACAAGCATACAAAACCTGAGCCACACTACAGCAGAGAATTAAGTATTTGAAGGCCGGCATGATGACTGAGGTATATCACTTTACTGGAAGCAATGGCTCCTATAGTTTCAATTTTGCTTTAGCTACTTATATACTTTAGTATGCTTTTGTGTGTTACTGCAATCAATCTCCAATGTCACTTGTGCATGACCGCACGTCATTTGTACATTACCACATGTAGGAATTGTCTGCCCTCTCACAATAGAAAACTTGATTAGTTGGAAATTTGTAATGATCACAGAACACATACATGTGTGTATTCCATTTGTTGATTAGTCTAGGCCTTAAACTTCCTTCACTTCCATTTCCCCCCACCTGTTTTGTATGTCTACACCTTAAGTGAACGTTATGTGATTGGTTGTACAGTAGTAGAGCATTCTGCATGAAATCACCTTTGTCTTTATATTCACCTATCACATCTTAAGTTGAGCATAGTAGTAGTAGTAGTAGTAGTACCTGACTAGTTGATCAGAGTATCCTAATGAATGGCATATAAGTGAATCTGAAAGTTGTGTGCATGTGTTAAGACATACGGTTAAGTTATCACAAAATTATAATGTCTCATTGTGGTCACCAACCCATAATGTGACCCTTCACAACCTCAATTAATATTCAGCATCTGTATGCCGTGAGGGATCTTATGGACAAAGTACACACCTAAATCTCGTCATACAATGTTGATGTGATTTCTGTACCAATTCATGCAATTGATGTGCCAAACACATTGATCCACCTTATTTCTGCGAACGAATTGTGAGTGACTAACTGCTTTACTGTTTGTCACTCCACTATATTCACCTCCATCTATTGGAACAGTGGACTATACTTCTGAACCTAGCAATTGTAACTATTTTTAGGGTAGCTAATATATTAATAGCTGTAGTTAACCCTGACACTACATAATCCAATTTCCACCTGTGAAGGATTGCATGGGTGAAGGATTGAGGTTGATTCACTCTGAGCATTTTGTCTCAATTGTTCTATTAGTATTGGAAATATTACAGATTATTTCCCAATATTTAGTTCAATGATGGAAGTAATGACATCAATTAACTGGGTTTTGCCTTCTCCTAGCTGTTGTGTTATGGACTCACGAGCACAGACATTGAACCCATACAAATGATGGATGTTAAGGTATATCCAGGGTAATATGTACATTGGGGATGAAGTGCATACATTGGCTCAGTCTACTCAACTGTCTAGTCTACTTCAATGTCTAGTCTACTTCAATGTCAAAATAGTCGTATACATTTGCTCTTCCATAGGTCCTATAAACATGCATATACCAGAGATGGTCTAGCTAGACCTATATAATATAGGTTTCCATAGTGGGACTTGTGTGTAGTTCTAATGTACACTGGGGTATATATATATTATGTATACTTCTGATGTACACTAAACCTACAGAGTCCGTGTACTCCTGATGTACATACACTACCTACAGAGTCTCTGTACTCCTGATGTACATACTCTATACCTACAGAGTGTGTGTACTCCTGATTATTTATGTACACTAGCTCTAGCGTGTGAGTTTTGTGACATGCACTACCTACGGAGTCTGTGTACTCCTGATGTACACTATACCTACAGAGTGTGTGTACCCCTAAAGTACACTACCTGTAAAGTGTGTGTAGTCCTGATGTGATTATTTATGTACAATAGCTATAGTGTGTGAGTATAGTGACTGTCACGTAAATCCGCATGTGCATGCAATAATATTAAAATCTGATACAATTATTATAGATATTACTAAGCATAATATGAACACAAACTCATCACTATGGTACAGGTCCACAAGATGGTTTGCAATGGGTGCTTTTATCCATATATGTCCAGGGACCAGAGGTATTTCCTTGTCATTATTGTCATCCTTCCATATATTTTGCACCTGTCCCAATTGTCATGCTTTAAACGATTTTTAAATCTTACATAATTGAAGTGCAGGCAGTATATATATATTAGGCTTCTAAATCAGTCAGTCGTATTATAATGACATCATTATTGAACAATTTCAATACTTCAATGCATGAAATAACGAAGATTAATGATACAAAAATATGTAGTGCTTTACCTTTGCCAGTACCATATTGAATTACCTTGAGTAATGCCTAATTATCATAATAATAGTCTACCTGGCCTAATGCTTAATCTTGTTATACTTATGAGATGTACTCTTATTGACCTCACAACAAGACCTATAAAACAACAAAGCGAGAGGTACAGAAACACCTGAATGAACTGACCATGAACAGCAACTTCACTTATCATAATATGAACAAATTATGTTTATTTTCTTTGAATACATTTGAAACACTAGCATGTGATGACATCTATCTACCTAATGGATAATGAGTGTACAGTAGAATACTTACCTGAAGATTAACAGGTGTAAATATAGGCAGCACATAATCCTTTTGCCACACGTAGTGGATTGGGAAAAGCCTTAAGGTTGTAAACACGATTCATACTAAAATACACATAGCTGGACGTGAAGAGAGTAGGATTGTAAAAGGTTTTGATTATTCCACCACTCTCGAATTTGACTTTTCCTTTCTCAATTGTAACTGCAACCAGAGTTCCGATAACATCATCGACATGGGTACTGTATCTACTCGCTATTGTGCCATAGACAAAAAAATTCTTTTTATAGTTGTGCACCTCATAACATTTGTAGGATCCTCCCCAACCGTCACCACAACCATTGGCAATGTGAAAGTTGAACCCGGTTGGTTTGTAGAGCCAGAGCGAAAATCTATAGCAACTTGAACTGCTGAAGGGTAGACGAATGATTCCTTGCATATCACAAGATTCCTGGCTAGGATTGATGAGTTCTGTAACCCAAGTAATTCCAGATCCAGATTCGATGTAAGGAGCAATTCCATGAACAAGATTGGTTCTAAAAATATAACCGGTTTCATTGATAAAACCAGTGACGGTGGGCACAAGCATACAAAAACTGAGCCACACTGCAGCTGAGAAGTATTTGAAGGCCGTCATGATAACTGAGGTATATCACTTTACTGGAAGCAATGGCTCCTATAGTTTCAACTTTGCTACTTATATACTTTAGTATGCTTTTGTGTGTTACTGCAATCAATCTCCAATGTCACTTGTGCATAATCACACGTCATTTGTGCATTACCACATGTAGGAATTGTCTGCCCTCTCACAAGAGAAAACTTGATTAGTTGGAAATTTGTAATGATCACAGAACACATACATGTGTGTATTCCATTTGTTGATTAGTCTAGGCCTTAAACTTCCTTCACTTCCATTTCCCCCCACCTGTTTTGTATGTCTACACCTAAAGTGAACGTTACGTGTTTGGTTGTACAGTAGTAGAGCATACTGCATGAAATTATCTTTGTCTTTATATTCACCTATCACATCTTAAGTTGAGCATAGTAGTAGTAGTGATAGTAGTACCTGACTAGTTGATCCGAGTATCCTAATGAATGGCATATAAGTGAATCTGAAAGTTGCGTGCATGTGTTAAGACATACGGTTAAGTTATCACAAAATTATAATGTCTCTTTGTGGTCACCAACCCATAATGTGAACCTTCACAACCTCAATTAATATTCAGCATCTGTATGGCGCAAGGGTTCTTATGGACAAAGTACACACCTAAATCTCATCATACAATGCAGATGTGATTTCTGTACCAATTCATGCAATTGATGTGCCAAACACATTGATCCACCTTATTTCTGCGAACGAATTGTGAGTGACTAACTGCTTTACTGTTTGTCACTCCACTATATTATTCATCTCCATCTATTGGAATAGTGGACTATACTTCTGAACCTATGAATTATAACTATCAATAGAATAGCTAATGTATTAATAGGTGTAGTTACCAGGAGATTAGCTGTAGTCCACCCTGACACTGCATAATCCAATTTCCACCTGTGAAGGATTGCATGGGTGAAGGATTGAGGTTGATTCACTCTGAACATTTTGTCTCAATTGTTCTATTAGTATTGGAAACATCACAGATTATTTCCCAATATTTAGTTCAATGATGGAACTAATGACATCACTTGGATAAGGATATGGATATATGGATATGGAATCTTATTTAACGTGGGTGAGCTTTTAGCCCTGGGGGTACTATACTAGGCGCCTCCTCCTCCTGTTCTGTTATGGACTCTCAAGAACAGATAATATGAACCCATACAGAAGATGGGTGTTAAGGTATTATATACGAGGTATGTACATTGGGCATGAAGTGTATACATTCATTGTCTCAGTCTACTCAACCGTCCCATTCCAACATACTTGTTTTTGCTCCTCCATATGTCCTATATACATGCATATACCGGAGATGGTCTAGCTAGACCTATATAACCCTAACCCAATGTTTACTCCTGATGTACACTACACCTACAGAGTGTGTGTACCCCTAAAGTACACTACCTGTAAAGTGTGTGTAGTCCTGATGTGATTATTTATGTACACTAGCTATAGCATGTGAGTATAGTGATTGTCACGTAAATCCGGACATGCATGCAATAAAATTAAAATTTGATATATACAATTATTATTATATCACTAAGTATGATTTTACATAATTGTAGTGTATATATGTTAGGTTGAGTTACCATTCATATGCAAAACTGAATTAGTCAGTCATATTATAATGACAGCATCATTGAGCAATTTCAATGTTTCAAAGCCTGAAAAATTGAAATGATGTACGTAGTGCTTTACCTTTGCCAGTACCATATTGAATTACCTTGAGTAATGCCTAATTATCATAATAATAGTCTACCTGGCCTAATGCTTGATCTTGTCTATACTTATGAGATGTACTCTTATTGACCTCACAAGAAGACCTATAAAACAACAAAGCGAGAGGTACAGTATATACCTGTGTGAACCGATCATGAGCAACAACAGTGGAGTTCTGGGAAAACTCATTTAGGGCTAGGGAATTATCTAATATTATATTAATGTTATGCTTTGTGACAGATCATTAAAAGCCATTCCTGAGCAAGCAAAGTGGTCTGAGGTACAAGGAAAGGCAAATGACCTTCTTGGATCTTTTGGAGAAGTACCGGAATCTCCTGTAAATATGACAGCAAATGGAAGCATTCCTCCTTCAGCTCATGGTGAAAAGAAAAATCAAAGAAATCGAAGAAGAAGCAAGGAAGTAAGAAGTGAGAAACTGCCTAGCCCTGTGTGCCCCTTACACAGCTACTGAGCACTGTGATTGGCAATCCCAACATGGCTATGCGTCATATGGGGCCGATAGAACTGTCCTATTGTTTCACAGCAGACCCGTATTCCTCAAGGGGCGCTTGTGGGTCTTGAAAGGAGGCGATTACAAGTAATAACGATGATTCTGAATAGTCTGGTCGTGTGGAAGTAACGTGTGGTCGCCCACGCCTCCTCTTTCGGTTACGTTAAAAGTCACCCCTGGTCAGACTCCCTTTGTTTCTTTTGTCGATGGACATGCGAGTTCGAAACTCAGTGTCTATATAATCTCTGTCTCGCTAGAGTAGAAAATAGAAATTGGGACTTATGTAAGTTCTACAAACCTCACAATCGACCATTCTGTAAAAACGGGGACAGCCATTTTATTATCTATTGTGCGCGATCCATGGTCACGGCTGTTTCGCTACGTAGGTTCGGTCGAAATTTAGTTTTGCGCATGCGCAGTAAAATGTGCTTCTCATTATCGTACAAAACTTCTTCAAGTGACATTTATTGGAGTACCGATGATCGAAAGAGGCTTTTCTTGTCACCAATGCGTCATATGAATGATTCCAAGACAGAGTGTGTTTGTGCGAGACTAATTGCAGCTGCCATTGTAGAGAACGCAACAAGTTGAAGGTGTTGCGAAAACATCTATTTCAAGGCTCTGCCAGTTTTTCGGAACTTGCTCTCTACCTAGAAGGTAAGGACTTTTACTGTACTACACATCAGTACTTGTTTAGTTTGTGTACCATTTTTTTAAGGGTGCATTTCGGGCATTTTAGAAGTTGACGTATCGTTGTCATTGATACAAGGGCTTTACTCTGAGAAATTCATCTCAGTACATTTTAACTCAAGTAGAAGTTTAGTGTGACTGAGTGGGCTTCACATCAGGTGTATTCGTTCGATATCAGGCGTGCATGCATTACCAACTCCTTGATTGAACTTAAATTCAATGTTACTAAACATGCATGCGGATATACGTATATGTATATATAATATATAGTTATAAAGCTACTGATGTCACTTTTACTGGTTTGTGTTCCTTTGTGTATGGGGAAACTTGTAAGTGGTGTTCCTTTAACATGCACTTCAATCTCTGCGTGTCACTAACAATGTTCATGTATGTTCTACACAGAGAATTGAATCGTGCATGGATTGACTCAGCACCTTGTTCCCCCATAATCCCTAGTCCACATTGCCATTTTCTCATCCAAGGAACCACGTGTTCCTCCAACTGTGTAGTTTCGGTGTGAAGGAGATATTCGAAACTTCTGTCGATTGTCTCAGGTAAGCAAGAAAAACAGTTACTCTTCTTTCTATAAAATTACAACCGTTACGGTATAATATGCATGTACAGTGATGTAGTTATATTTGTGTTATATGACTCACCAAGATCTGCAATTTCATTAATGGTGACTATTCGACCGAGGCTGTACAGGTTATAGCATCCCGCAAACAGGGTGAGCATTCGCTCAAAATGCGCCCCAATTTCCTTAGTTTCAGATTGGAGATTTTGTGGTACTATTTCAATGAATTTACTGCATAACAACTTTATGTTCTCCTCCTATATAATATACAGTATTATGTAATATGGATTGAAGTTGGTAATGTGCATGATCACACGGTTAAGTTAATTACCTTTAGACATTTGTGGACATGATTGCCCACAAAAGTACCTCCAAAATATGCTCGACGCTCAACTCCAATTTGCTTCAATGTGCTGTCTAACTCTTGCACACAAGTCCATCTTTGGAACTGAGTGCTGGTTTCATGCTTTCTATTTCTTGTCTCTATTTGTACATATGTATATAGGGTACAAAACTGTATTAATAGTAGGCCTAAATGAAATATATCGTATCTGTACATAGGATGCATCTCATTCATTCATTTTATACTTGGTATGCATAATAATAATACGTATGACATTGTGAACATCCCTGTATCAATTATTCATATTAGCTATAATAATAATCAGCAATGAATGGAGCATTTCAGCAACCTATGGCTGCATGTTTCATTCAATGATGAAGGCAGCTGTATAGGTTAGTACCAAAATATCTCATACTATTTACTTTATTGATTCTTGGTTAGACTGAGTGTGTACCATTTAATACAATCTTTATGATAGAACTTCTTAGCCATTCTGGACTCTTTTAAGTATTAAAGTGTATTAATGAAGACAAATTGCATACTTACTAGTTTAACAGCTGCCTTTTGAGACTGAATAATCTGTTCCTTCATCCTCTCTAATACAGGGTACGTGCTTTCATTGTAACTTAAGTATCTCCATGTCAGTAATTGTTGTAATGCTGCTGCTACTTTTTCATGCTGGATAGCTTCTTCTTCTTTCCTTTCCATGTAGATCTCATTGTTTGCTTCAAAGTAACTTCTGTATTTTGCTGATACTGTGGTGGGAATTTGGTGTGCATCTGCATTTGCAGCCATTTTGAGGTCAAGTTGGTGGCATGCTTTCTCCAAACTGTCGAAAATCTTCTGAAAAATCCCAAGTGAGATATGCAGTCCAGGTGGACAAACCTGCATGTAGGGAAATATGTATGTGTCACATGTCATTTTAGTAACATGCAAACAGTTATACATACCTGTGTTAAAGGTATATTGAAAAAAGGCTCCCCTACAACGTTATTAAAGAAACGCACTCCTTTATCTTTACCATTTTGGCTGAATTTTTGATGATCTGCAAGTAAAGTGGCTATGCTACGTAGCTGAACTGGCTTCCTCTCCTTGGGGCATAGCTGCATTGTGGTGCGATCGATTGTACACCACAAGCAACAATGCCGTCCTGTATTGAATGATACAGATTATCTAAAGTGTATACTGTCGGGTATAGTATCATATTATAATCTTTATGCTTGTGCAATGCAGGTACCTGATGCTCCAGAAATCCCATAGATGCACGTCAGTAGTTGATAGTCACCATAAACAAACAGTCGTATTTTTTTTTCATCTGTAGAAGTTGTATATAAGCAATACATAACAGAACCTTACTCTGCTAACATACATGATTGAGCATACTTCCATGTTTTATGTTGTATATTTTCAATCTCTTCTTTGTAACGCTCCAGGGCTATGCTCAAATTCGTAACAGTGTCCGGTGCTTCGAAAAGGCAGAATACACATGTATTCTTCGGAGAATTTGGTGATTCCACATTTGCAATCTGGAATGAAATTTCCGGGTCGCACTTGCATTGAGATGCTGACTGTGCACGTTGTTATCGAAGTACATAATAGACTCGTTACTTAGCAGAGAGAAGTATCACGAAAATCATGCATATGGATACGCGTACGCGCGTACAGACCTAAGCTGTGGTATAGTTTATAGGCTATAGTTATACTCCACGTTATCGACGAGTCTTCCGGCGAGAATCTGTATACAAGCGACGTTGTTTCCTTCCATATAGAGAATAATATTAGAAGCTGCAAGTTTCAAGAGGCCTTAAACGTTAATGTTAACTGTATATCAATAAAATTATCGTATAATACAGCACAACACAACAACATGTGAACACTGGCAAGTTAAGTTTGGTTCTGCGACAGTCCGTGCAGTCACGAGTCCGTGATGGGGTGTGGAGAACACCGCTGAAAAGGCATGTGGTTTACAAGCTGCAAACAGCAAGGCATCTTCTCTGCGACTTGAATGAAATCTAAAAAATGGTACACAGGTATATACCCATCCATTCACACTCATTTATTCAAGTGTAAAGGTGTTCGTGGCTACAAGCATCGCATATCTATGTGTCCACGAGTAGTGACGTAAAAGTGTGTTCAAAAAAATGGTACAAGAAATTGGTTATAACGAAAAGACTCGACTTACCTTGTACTTAATGGTTTCACAAACGGAAATACCTGGAAAACTGGCAGACGTCAGCAATAAGGCTTCGAAAAGTACCATTTTCTATTGCGAAGAATAGGCGTTTACGCTATTGTTGTCAAACTCGTACACGAGTTCTCACTCGCGAGAAACTAAGTTTCCACTCGAAACAGCCGTGTGGTGTGACCTATAACGGCAGAGTAGATGTGTTACTCAATACACGTCCAACCCATAATGTGAACATTCACAACATCATGATCAATTAATATTTGGCATCTGTATGGCTTGAGGGATCTTATATAAAGTACACACCTACCTCTCATTGTACAATGTGGATAAGATTTCTGTACCAATCCATGCAATTGATGTGCAAACACATTAATCCACCTTATTTTTGAGAATGATGTGATGGACTAACTGTTTACTGCCTATGACTACACTATATTCATCCCCGTCTATTAAAACAGTGAACTATACTTCTGAATCTAGTAATGATAACTATTAATAGAGTGGCTAATGTATCTATAGGGATAGTTACCTGAAGATTAGCTGTAGTCAACCCTTACACTGCATAATCCAATTGAGGGAATTTGAAATGTCAGTGGTTTTCTAACCAGCCCACGGTTCATATGTCAATACAACTACTGTGCCTGTGAGTACATCTGTTCCATTAAGGTAAGTATGTTGTATCAAAGATATAGCCGGAGATGAAGATCATAAATAATGCTGTCACATTGATTTCTGCTTGTATTTCATAGCTTACCCCACGGCCAGTATTTTCACTTTCGTACTGTATTGAAGCCTCTACACCTGTTAAACAATCATTCCATTGATGTTATGTTTAACTTTATATGTACTTTTCATTTAATTGAGTGGCTACATGTGACACACATGTGACATGGACAGGCATGCAAGACTGAATTTTTGCCAGACTGAAGTGTTGTTTGATTCCATGAAACATGAAGATGATGAACTGTGCTAAATTTTATAGTGATAAACCTTCCCAAAAGTTTGTTCATAATAATATTACTAATAATAATAATGTTGCTATTCTCGTTATCCACTGTATTTAAATGTATGTAAGATTTACGGTGTATATTACGTCACAATTTGCAATTGTACCATGCAAATCTCCAAAAAAATATGTACATGTATATTATGATGCTTTAATTATGATTCATGTGATATAATGTTATTATGGAATGTTTCATAATTATTCTTGGTAAATTTATGACAACTTAAACGATAAGTTTCAGATTGTAGATTCTTGATGAAGTAAATTTACCCTTATTACATGATAAGACATAATAATTATCTGTTTACTATGAGAATTGAATCACAGGCTAACATAGATATTAAATTTAATATTTAATAAAATAATGATTATA
>OZ026559.1:4053173-4060673 GCA_964020155.1 Chondrilla cf. caribensis
TGATGAATGTGTGATCTTGTAATCTGTTCTGTCAGATTGTAGCATTATTTGTACTTTCGCCGAGTGTCTCCACACACACACACACACACACACACACACACACACACACACACACACACACACCTCATATGAAGATTTTCTTTAACCCCCAGTGTAGGCAGTATGTTGTTCGAACGTCCAGGAGCTACCGAGCTGAAAGGAGATGTCGACGATCTAAACGAGAGAATTGAAGAATTGAAGAAGCTCGTAGCTTTGAAGGAGAAAGAAGTACGTAAGTGACTCGTTCAGTCGAGTTCCCTTTTTCAGTAAGGAGTTTGAAATGTTTGTATAACCTATTCCCGTTTCAGTCGGGAAGCGTTAGTTACTCGATTCTCTTTGTGACTCTCTATAATGATAAACTACCCTGGTATGCATCAATATTAATGGGATAATTGTGAATGCACGGCTAATTTTCTGAGTACGTGCGTAGGTGGGATTGCTTTGTCGATTGGGTACAGTAGAACCTCACAATTGAGACCACCTATGGGACCAGTTGAAGTACAGTAGAACATCACAATTGAGACCACCTATGGGACCAGTTGAAGTACAGTAGAACCTCACAATTGAGACCACCTATGGGACCAGTTGAAGTACAGTAGAACATCACAATTGAGACCACCTATGGGACCAGTTGAAGTACAGTAGAACATCACATTTGAGACCACCTATGGGACCAGTTGAAGTACAGTAGAACATCACAATTGAGACCACCTATGGGACCAGTTGAAGTACAGTAGAACATCACAATTGAGACCACCTATGGGACCAGTTGAAGTACAGTAGAACCTCACAATTGAGACCACCTATGAGACCAGTTTAAGTGGTCTTGATTTGAGGTGGTCCTAAGTCTCTTATTAAGTACGTATATAGAGTAATATGCTACATGAAACCCTGTGATTTGATATTCAGCAGTGTCCTATTGTTGAGATGGTGTCATTGCATATTTTTATATTCTACTGCACTCCATTGTTATCCGTACTTAGGTCACAGAGAAATTGAAGAAGGCTGAAGAATATCAGCAGCTAGGAGATGACCTAAACGACTGGTTGAAGGAGAAGGAGAAGGAAGCAGATGAAGCACTCGCTGTTGATGACCTCACACATGAGGAGCTCAAGAAGAAGGCGGACAAAGCAAAGGTGAGCAGTGATTTGGGAAGTTAGGGCTTTTTCTCAGGAAAGGTGGAGGAATCGAGCAGTTATCGGGAATTTGCAATTTAGGCTGTAACAACACGACCACTAGTACAGTGTTCTCTCCACATTTCTTAAAGCATATCAGCGCAAGACCACCCCAGTGCTGAAGGGAGACAACCAATTCTCTCATTAGAGAGGGTTCGTTTTGTAGGTGAAGCCATACAACTGACAGTTTATCTGCTGTGGAACAAAACTTCCTGCAAGTGATACCAGTGTTTGTACCTATAATATACCAATATGAAACCGCCTACTGATAGGATCACTGTGCTAGCATGCTAACTTCAATACTGTATCTCTCAATTTTTCTCTGGGTAGAACACTGGTAATGCCCCCCGACATACAATTTCTCCCAACTACTCCCCCATTTTGTCTTTTGGGAAAGTACCCTTGGAATGGTATATTCCCTTTCTGTTTTAACAATAAAACGTATTTGTCAATTTTGTGCCTTCTGTCTCTGCCTTTACAAAGAAATTGAAGAAGAATTTGGAAGAACGGCAAAAGGACAGGGATCGATTGAAGGAGCTCTCGGACGACCTCACATCCAATCTTTCTGATGACAATCCCGACAAACAGGAAGTGAAACAACCTTGTGACGACATCACCAGCAGATGGGATGATCTGGCCAATCGGCTTGAAGAGGCGGAGCCTAAGTTGGAGAACCTAAGAGATGTAGCCAAAGACCATGAATCTGATTACAGCGCACTAACTGATTGGCTAGGTCCTATGAATGATAAGGTTGCTGCCATGGCAACCGTACCATCTGATCTGGATTCAATTCAAGAACAGCTGAAGGCAGTTGAGGTCAGTCTCTGTGTGTGTGTGTGTGTGTATGTGTGTGTGTGTGTGTGTCAGCCTGTGAAGTTAGAATATGTATGTACGTACACTCATACACCATGCATACCTAACTGAATTCCAACCTTGTACCTTGTAAGGCACACCAAATCTGTACTTCTTCCTAGAGGTACGTACTTACTATCAGTACGGCTTGACATAGTGTACATTACTCCATCACTGCCTTTCTAGACCCCACCCCCCCAGGGGAGATGGACTGTCTAGTTGCAATAGAGATTAACCACACAATGTGAATTAGATGTCAGTGCCAAAATATTGTAACAGTTAAAATGATATGTAAGTAATACCCTCACTTTGAAGGGCAAGTGTTAGCTATCAGACTTCATTGATGGTACTGATGTGTGAATTGTCTCTTCTGCTGCGTCTGCTAGACCATACACCCTTCCTCTTGCCCTGGGCACTTGGTGTTATGGTGGTAGCTGGGCAGACTATGGTGTACGTACATGAGCTGGGGACTGAGTGAGGTGTACATTTTACCAGCAGTATGTGCTAACCAGGTGTATACTGACCAACTACAGGTTACACAGTACTTACTACCAGTACTGCTTGATGTAGTGTAAATGAGGTAGTGACCAAGTTAAGTGTACATTTTAACAGTAGTATGTGCTAACCAGGTGTGTACTAGCCAGTGTTAAGTACGTAGGTTACACAGTACTCACTGTCAGTACTGATTGATATAGTGTACATTAGTTTGGTCCACATAAACCTCTTCTAGGCAGGTGAGGTAGACTGCATAGATGCCATAGAAACACGAATCAGATGCGAGTACTAACCAGTACTAAGCATTTTACACAGTACTCACTATCAGTACTGGTTGATGTAGTGTGCATGGGCTAGGGACTGAGTGAAGTGTATATACAAACCAAGGTACTTACAGAGCAAGTTGTACTCTACTTGCTATCAGTACTGGTTGGTGTGGTGTGAATGAGCTAGGGACCAAGTGAAGTGTATGTACTTACAAAATAAGGTGCCTACTAATCAAGGTGTACTGTACTTTGAATTCTTATTTGCTTTACTTTAGGAATTGGAGAAAGAGGTGTGTGTCCATCAACCACAGTTTGAATCTTGCTGCGACTCGGGTGGTACCTTGTCCAATGCTTGTGATGATCCAGGAAAGAAGGAGGAGATGGACCAAAAGGTCGATGACCTTCAGGAGAAGTGGCAGGATCTCCATGACAACCTGAACAAAGCCAAGGAGAAGTTAGAGCGAGCAGCTGAAGGAGGTGAAAAGCTTGAAGGTATCGTGGGTGAAGTACTGGGGTGGATTGACGGTGTTCACAGGAAGATACAGGACCTTGGTCCAATTGGAGTGAGGACTGGATTGATCGATGAGCAGATTGCAGAACAGAAGGTGAGTACATGCACACATTTGTACATAGACTGAAGCCTGTAGTGAGACCACCTCTGAAACAAGTAATTCGAGTTACAAAAACTCATGGGGCTGCCACCCCCCCCACCCCCCCGCACTCAAATTACTGTGGCATATTCTCAGATTCAAATGAGTCTTTGCTAAAGTATTGCGGTCAGTGATGGCAGGAGTTCCTCGTCCTAACTTCTTGTTAATGTGAGACACCACTCCACATGGAGAGGTGTGAACGAGTGATTTTTGTCACATTCAACCAGTGACTGTCACCATCAAATGTGAGCACTCACCCCAATTGTCACCAGTAACACCTGAGTGGCCCTGACATCAGATGATGAGGTGGGATCAAATGGTGTAGAAGTCTTTAATACAAAGCTATAGACAACCCTCAAAATCAGTCCTGGTTATCAGATGTTCTTAGCAATGCAAACATTTGTACACACATACACTGGAGGCTGTAGTGAGACCAATTCCAAAGCAAATAATTTGCATTGTAAAACTCGTGGGGCTGCCACTTCAAAGCTATAAACGACCCTCAAAATCAGCTCTGGTTGTCAGATGTTCTTAACAGGATTTGATTATTGCACATGTGCCTACTGTATAAACAAAACTCGAATGTTGGTGTGTACTGGGGTGGTGGGTTCATCTGGTAGTGTAGTAGTGTGTTGTACGTATTCATCACATGTGTTGGATTATCCAAGTTCCACTGCATGGTATTTTAGTGGTGTTCTACATGTTCAATGCACATGTGTTGGATTATCAAAGTTCCACTGCATGGTATTTTAGTGGTGTGCTACATGTTCAATACACATGTGTTGGACCATCAAGGTTCCAGTAGTGGCATGCAACATATGTATTTATCGTACACATGTGTTGGATTATCAAAGCTCCAATGTATGATGGTGTAGTGGCATGCTGCGTATTCATTGCACATGTGTTGGATTATAAAAGTTTCACTGTATGGTAGTGTAGTGGTGTGCTACATATTCATTGCACATGTGTTGGATTATCAAAGTTCCACTGTATGGTAGTGTAGTGGTGTGCTAGATATTCATTGCACATGTGTTGGATTATCAAAGTTCCACTGTATGGTAGTGTAGTGGTGTGCTAGATATTCATTGCACATGTGTTGGATTATCAAGGCTTCACTTGTGCTTGTGTATCGTTGTCCTCCAGACCTTGATGGACGATGTCCAAGCTCATGCAGGAAGTGTCAAAACAGCTCAGGAAGTCGGACAGCAAATGCTCGCGGACCTCGAAGGCAAGGAGAAGGAGAAGATGCAAGCGAGGTTGAAAGGCCTCACTGGACGGTTCTCCGACCTGGATGACATTCTGAACCACCGGATGGAGGAACTGGAGGAGACTCGTGGGAAAGCCGAGAACTTTGAGTCTAAGGGGACCGGTGTGGATGAGTGGTTGACAGACAAGGAGAAGGTGCTGAATGACTGGGAAGTGCTGCCTGTTGACTCTGCAGCTCTCGAGCAGCACATGGACAAGATTGGGGTCAGTGGAGTACAGGGCTGTGTGTGTGTGTGTGTGTGTGTGTGTGTGTGTGTGTGTGTGTGTGTGTGTGTGTGTGTGTGTGTTTGTGTGTGTGTGTGTGTGTGTGTGTGTGTGTGTGTGTGTGTGTGTGTGTGTGTGTGTGGTGTCTGTCTACGTGTGTGTGTGTGTGTGTGTGTGTGTGTGTGTGTGTGTGTGTGTGTGTGTGTGTGTGTGTGTGTTTGTGTGTGTGTGTGTGTTTGTGTGGTGTCTGTCTATGTGTGTGTGTGTGTGTGTGTGTGTGTGTGTGTGTGTGTGTGTGTGTGTGTGTGTGGTGTCTGTCTACGTGTGTGTGTGTTTGTGTGCGTGTTCTCCATTATACTCTTGAAATCTCAGGATTTTGACCAGGAAGTTGCCAAGTACTACCCCACAGTGGTGGACCTCATGCAAACGGAGGGCGGTCTGCTTGGAACTGATCCAGAGACAATCATCCCTTATGAGAGTGACCGACCAGCCAGCAGCGAGGACAAGCCGAAGGTGAGGTTCACTGAAAAGAAGAAAAAGAAGAAAAGTGACAAGGAAGCACTGCCAGGTGTGTGTGTGTGTGTGTGTGTGTGTGTGTGTGTGTGTGTGTGAGTGTGTGTGTGTGTGTGTGTGTGTGTGTACAAATAAGGACCTCATACTTGTGCTATTGTAAGTCCTTTAGCCTTGTAGACTACGTACATTACCAACTCTGCATTCATCAGTGATGCAGAGTCTGCTGTAAACAGACAGAGCTGGTTTAGCATGAATGATGTGATGTGCCTACTTGTCTGATTGTGTTGTAGATTTCATGAAGCGACCAGGAGCCCAAGAGGTCATCGATGAAGTGGCTGACCTGAGGAAGAGGTATGAAGAGCTAAAGAAGAGGTCAACAGGCAAAGTGGACGAACTGGCAGACCTGTTGGCTAAGGTACGTGTGTCCATATGTGTCCACATGCATTACGTACTTGTACACTGGTTCAGCTTCACCCTAGAGAATTAGCCCCTGTGTTTGTTTGAGCACACCTAGGCAGGAGTAAGCAACTGTTAGTCATGACACGTACGTACTAACGTACGTACATTTGGGGTATTTGTATACCTTTTTGTAGTAGCTAGTACAATATTGTGTGTGTGTGTGTGTGTGTGTGTCAGACTGTTTCTAACTTCACTATAGCCTTGTTCACTTGTTCTCCTTCAAAGGTGCAAAAGTACGAAACCGACCATGAGCAGTTCTGTGACTGGCTCAATGACAAGAAACACGAGATTGAGGACTTTGGTCCTATTCCGGTCACTCCGGAGGAGGTCGAGAAGGAACTGAAGAAAGTGCAAGTATGTTGTTGTTGTTTGTGTTGTTGTTGTTGTTTTTGAATTTGGTTGGTTGGGAACTAACACAGCATCTCATACTGTGTTGTCATTGTACAACTGCTACATATGTACATGCATACATACGTATGTACGTACATTCATATGTTATACCACCTTCAGGAAGGATACACAGGGAATGGATCCATACTGTGGGTTACCGAGGGTGAAGCCTGAGGTGCCCACACTAAGGCTCCATTCCTTGTTTCCTTGCTAAAAGTGATGCAGGTATATTCGTCCTGACCAACCCCTTGCTGACCTTCCGATAGCTAGGTAATTGATTAATCAATTGCCTACTACGGGGATCTCAGGGATTTACATACGTATGGGCTATGTATACGTACGTATGTATGTACCTATCAGTCTCTTCCATATTGCCACCAGTCAGGAACGTACGTACGTACATGTGTGCATTGAATTGTTCATGTATGTGCGTATGTACTGTGCATCCAATCATTCTGCATGTTCGCCGTCGTAGGATCTTAGGGATGAGTTTGAAGGGAAGGAACCATCTTTGGAGGACATCACCAACCTTGGCTCTCAGCTGGTGGACTACTCCGGCCCCACCACCAGCTCGGAGGCCCTCAAGGTCCGTCTGTCCGACACCAACCACACGTGGGACGACCTCTTGGATGCCCTCGACAAGAGAGAGGAGAGCCTGAAGGGAGGGAAGGAGAAGGCTGTGGACTATCAGGATGCCCTCAAGGACCTCACAAAGTGGCTCAAGGAGGTGGAAGAGACGTTGGATGAACCCGAGAGGACCTCTGGGGATCCACAGGAAATAGCCAAGCAGTGTGCAGACACCAAGGTCTGTAAAACATGCAGTACTCGTAAGGAAGTGAATGTTTTTGGCATCCTTGAATCCTGGTGTCATCCGTCTATGTAGCCCTCATGTCCTGGACTGAACGTCCGAGTATTTATTTCTTTGACATCAGAGCCAGAGTTTTTCCAATAATTGAGGCAATAACCTTCCAGCTGATTTCGAACAAACCAATGTCTTATGCGTAGTAGTGAAGTGACACAAACTTCTTGTCCATCACCCTCGGCACCCTGGAATTTGGAGGTGATGCCCGATATCCCTATCGACTTACGGGTTGGACACAATCATCTTACTAACTTTCATTCAGCAAGTAACTACTGCCATGTGTGCATTGAGGATGCCCCTTTGATTGGTTATGTACCATGTGGACATAG